>DF239262.1:89294-249571 GCA_000507305.1 Breviolum minutum Mf 1.05b.01
CTGTACGAATCCAGGTGGTGAATATTACCTGGGAAGCGGGGTAAGTCAATTCATATCTCACCAGATACCCCCAAAAAGAACTAACCAATGACTAGATGTGTTTCCTATTGAACATGGGGATTTTCCAGCGATCATCATGCAAGTTTTTAGGGGGGTAGTTGGTAAATATACCAGTCCCATGAATCTTATGGGATTGGTTAGTTGAGTTTACAGATGAGTCAGATCAGTCACCTCTCTAAGAACCCACAACCCTCATTTTTCAGGGTTATGACCCATATTTCTAGGGATTAAAAACCTTCATTTTTCATGGTTTTGGTGTCGAAGGGTACTTAGAGCCCAGACATGACCGGGCCATTTTGGAAGGTCCAAAATTTCTCCCTCATTTGTCGTTGCTTAAGGTGGCCTCCCGTCAAAAACGACGCCTTCTACGACGTCGCCGGCTTCGAAAATGCACAAAAACGCTATCGTTTTGGTACGGCTCGCAGGGATCATTGCGCTGTACCTGCATGGAGGTCGCCGGATGCCCAAAGTCATCATGGGCCCGAGCCACGTTGCCTACCTAACACCACCAGAAATAAGGGCGAAAATGATAAGGGGGTTATTAACCCCTTAATGGGGGGTAAATCCAAAACTATCGTTTTTTTTTTCCCCTTGGCTCAACTAAACTGATGGTTAATTGTTGCTTTGGGTCCCGTTGGTGGTTTGGATATTTGGGATCCTTCTTTGTGAAAGGGATTGGGATTCGTAGGGGTACCCCCAAACCACCAACGCCCCAAACAATGAACCATTAGTTGATCAACTAAACAAGGTGGTCTAGGTGGTGGTTTCAAATATTTTTTTGTTTTCACCCCTATTTGGGGAAATGATCCATTTTGACAAATATGTTTCAAATGGGTTGAAACCACCAACTAGTTAGATAGTCGATCAGCTAAACAAGGTGGTAGTTTGATATTTTTTTCAGTTTTGACCTGACTTTTTGGGGAAATGGTCCAACCTTTTCAGATGGATTGGTTCAACCCCCAACTACCTGGAAATTCCAGTTATTGCGGCGTTCGTTTAATGTAAAAAAATCAACTTTAGAACCCCTTTTTTACCCCAGCAATCTTTCCATCGTTGCCTCAGCAAACAATGCCCCCGAATTCCCTCTGGTTCTGTCCCCAGGAATTTTGTAAAAACGACGCCGGTTGAGTCCGACCCATTTGTTGGGAGCGGCATGGCTTTCCAACCCAACTGCCAGGTATTTGAGAGAAGAGACCTTGCGATTATATTCTTTGATCCAGGCCAGGCGGTCGGTGGTCAATGGTGGATCCTGTTATGACTGGTGGAGGTTAAGATTTTCCCAGGATCCACCTCTGGAAGCTGATGGTATTACTCCATCTGTTTTTTTGTGGGTGCTTATTGTATACCAAAAATGGTGCATATTTTTCATGTGGGGCGGTTAAACCACGCCCCCCAAAAATCATTAAACATAAAATACATAAAAGGTTTTTACACCCCAAAAATCTGGCTTAAGAACTCCTAAAAATGAAAGGAAACGTGAAACGGGACATGTTGGCTTTTTTTTTGCCCAACTCATCAACGAAAAACATGATGTCATATTGGACAGGATTTGAAGGTTCAGATTTGGTGGGGCATTTCATGATGTCGAAGGTACTGATCCTCACCATTTTCACAAACACTAGGATCCCATTCTCCAAGTATGAAGACGTGGGATGTTAAAACCATATATCAACTGGTGCTGGTTATTGTCTCATTCTTTCTCTTCACAAAATGAATTTGAATGGCAGATTAATATTTAATGGCAAATATATATCCCTATCATGAGAAGTTTGGAAACAACCCTCCAAGCAAATCACCAAAATCACCTGTATTTTTAGCGAAAGGGCAATCTACAATTTTTTGGAGGAGATTCCAAGCCTTTCCATTTTTTTTGGAGGAGATCCCATATTTGTCATTTTCACCCCCTACTTGGGGAAAATTACCATTTTGACTAATATTTTTCAAATGGGTGGTTCAACCACCAACTATACCCATAGGATCCATGGGACTGGTATATTTACTTACATGTGCCATAAAAACCAACCATTCATGTGGGTAGATATACAATCGTCCCATGGATCCTATGGGCATTAAGTACTGGTTGTTTGATAAGGATCCTTATAATGGATGATTATAATCCCCAGATACATGGATGGTATGGGTATAGTTATAACATGGTGACTTTCTTGGGCCCATTTTTTTGCAGGATCGTGGAGGAAGCAATCTGGGAAGGGATCCCACGCGAATCTTGATCAACCTGGGTGCCGGAGATGGAGCTGTGGATGTTTCTTTGGCCTTGATTTTGGCTGTCTTTTTGGGGAGAAATGTAGAGGAAAAGTTCAAGCATCATAATAGATACACATAGTGAAAATTGCGTGTAACTACAGACATGTACATAGATATATTTGTATATATACATACGTAATATAGGAATATTTATTGTGTTTGTACATTTAAATGTACATATAGTGTACACATGCATATTTTTGTATGTGTGTATATGTGTATCTAAGCAAGTAAACATATATGAATACCTTTTCTTTCTATACACAATACTTCTGTTGTACGTGCTGAACTTATGGATGAGGATAGATTATGGAAATCTGTGAGAATGAAAAGATGGGAAATGCTCCCGCACACCAGAACCTAGATCATGCAAATTTCTTCACAAACCCAATGCATAAAGGTCATCAACAAATGTGTTATATATGACACAAGTGTCTCAATTACTTAAAGTTCAGAAGCAAACTTTTTCAGAAGATCATATCATTTGCAACAGGGGTAACAACAGCCATCCTAGCGCTAATTTCATCAGGAGTCATTAAATGGGAATCATTTTTTGAATCAAAGACTACTATGTGTTTTCAGTGTTTTTTTTTACCTGCCCAATATGTTTTCCACCTGGCTATTTGGACATGTCATGGTGAAAATCACTCTTGGTGGTTTGGATTCCTGGGATCCAAATTTTTGAAAGGGATTGGGATTCTTCGGGGATTTCCCCGATTCGAATCCCAAACCACCAACGCCCCAAATCACCAAAGAAGACTTACCCGGGAAATTCCAGTCGTTGCGGTTCGTTAATTTAACCATCAACTGTACCCACCCCTAAAACCAGCAATCCAGTTGCCTTAAAAAATGGTACGAATTCCTACGATTTCCATTGATTTCCCATCAATAGCTGTTTCTGGCTCCGTTAATAGGTGGTATAGGTGATATATGATCACCCAATTGGCAGTATGTACCACTTATATACCACTTATAGTCCTTGCCTTCTGGGTGATTATATGCTACCGATCCCACCTTTTTATGGGGTTCCCAGAAAAAAACCATTGATTCCAGGTATATAGTTGACCCAATCGTTTTTTTGCCGCCAGGATCCTCTCGGAAGAATCTTGAAGGCTTTCGGAGGCGCGAAATTTTCCCACGTCGATTGACGTTGACATTTTTTCCGCCGTTGGTAGCAACTTAAAGCCCATGGGATATATTTTCCATGGTTCATTCCCAGATGCTCAATGTATGGTCTATTTTCCTACAAAACTGGGTAGTTTTTGGGGGTAAATGTAGGTAAATACATCATACATTGAGCATCTTGGATTAAAATCCCATTTTATCCCTTTACAACTGGGTAGTATTAGGATGTTTATGGAAGTGATCGCAACTATAGTTAGTAAGTTGGTTTATAACCACAACCTAGTTATATGGGGGCGATTTTTTTCCTGATCCTGAGTACCGGCAGGACATCCCAGTGTACAACTGGGTAAGTCTTTCATCCCCCAAATTACCCTAAACAACGTTCCGGGTCTTTTTTTATTGCTCATTTGGACCAACAAAAATGGGATTCCTGAAAATTTTCATGATAAACCCTTCGTAAACCAATTTTTAAAAACTGGTTGGCCGGTTGGACACTTCCAGGGTACAGTGGCATCAAGAGTAAGATTTACTGTAGATATATAGACCTTTTCAGAACTAGAAGTCCTTGCCGCCACCATTTTTGGTACAGTATTGGTTTGCGAGTTTCACCATGTTTTTATGACGTTTTTCGGGTTTATCATGATGCATCCAATGTTTCATATCCCAAATGGTGGCAACGAATTGTAGGGTTCTTACTTTTAAGTCTTCTGACTTTGAGCACCAGTAGTTTAGCAGTAAAATCTCACGCAGAATGAGGAAGGATTCAGTTCCCAACACAAGGGTTTTTCTGAAGGATTTGCAGTTGTGAATCCTATTTCACCATTACCACCAGGGGAAAATCCCTGCTCGTCATATCATCTTAGGATACCTTTGAACCCCAAAACCATGAAAATTGCAGGTCTTAAGCCACCAAAATATGGGTTACAACGTTACAACCCCTAGAAATGAAGGTTGTTGGTTCCCGTGGTAGTTGTTTGAAGAACTCTCTGGACTCGTTTTTTTTGGGCGGCATTTTTATTGGTAAAAAGGGTTGCTCCCAGAACATTTGTTTACCCGTAGAAATGTGCATAGGAAGGATGGATGGGATGTTTTTTTTTGATGTCTCAAACAGGTGACCCTTTGAGCGACCCTTTGACAAAAGTATCAGTTGGACTTGGAGGATGAATTTTTTAACGACTTGCTAAGGATTTTTATCATCCAATATTTGGAATACCCTCCGGTAAACTAACATAGCAATGGAAAATCCACCAATTTGAAGATATATTTCTTATTGGAAAATGGTGGATTTCCATTGCCATGTTAGTTTAATGGAGGGTACCACCATGGTTTGGACAGTCCAAATTTTGGTATCTTTGAAAACGGCCGCCGCCGACTTTGGCCCAGCAGGTGACAGCACAAGGCCCTGGAAAGGCGTTTATTTTGAAGCGATTCCTGAAAATTGCGAGAAGATTCGTGAAGTCCTGGAAACTCGGCTTTTTCAAAAGACAAACAAACAAACAAACAAACCAACCAACCAACCAACCAACCAACCAACCAAACACATGACCCAACAAAGGGCTGCAAGAATTGGTAGGGTAAAATCGGATCATCCTGAAATTGGAAAAAAACATCGGGTTTTCAGGTCAACCTGTGAACCCCAGAGGCTCGGTGAAATGCTGTGAAAATTATGATAGGTCATGAAATGTCAGCTGAAAGAAATCTTGGAATGTTGGATTTTGCAGTTTTTTTTCAAAAAACACTCAGATTTCGGGGTGAAGGTTGAGAACATATTTTGTTTTGTTGCGTTTGAATTGGATTTGAAGTTGATGCTTTGGTTAGGATTTTTCTGAACACAAAAAAAGGGATAAGTTCAGATGAACATCTGAGTCGAAATCTTGCCTTCGGGCCGGGGGAATCCGCAATATTTGGGGCCCGGGTGACTTTTTCGTGGGACAGTCAAGTTTCTTTACTAGTATGTCCATGGCAGTGATCGTAACAATCGTTAGTAAGTTGGTTCATATACACTATTTATGGGATGCACACAACCTACTTAATGTAAGGGTGAAGGAGATTCCTATTGGAAGCCATTATTTTAGTTGCTAATATTAGTTTCAGGGAAGTGTAAGGGTGAATTTAACATCCATTGATCCTTTTTGTAACCAGCAGGACATCTTATCCATTATCTTGAAAAATCTGAGACAATTAGATTCAACTTCAACAAATAGGGATAAGAATGAGGAATGTTGGAACCCACCACTTCCAATCGTGGCTTGCCGTTTTCCACAAAACCCAAGAAAACTCAGGAGGCCACGGCCTCGGCGATCCAGCTGCGTTGCGGTTATAGCAGCCCTGATGAGGTGGTCTTAGCTCTTTGTGAAGCCTTGCGGGATCAGGACGGGACAGACCTCGAATCAATGGGTGTTTATGGGAACCGCATAACAGGTGGGATCATCCTAGCATTTTTGTGGCCCCCCAGAAGGCAAGGACTAGGTATATATACTGCCAATTGGGTGATTATATGGTACCTACCACCTATAAAAGCAACCAGGAAATCTCCATTGATCCAAGAAAACTTGTTGTAAGGTTCATCTTTATGTGGGTAAAGGGTAAAGGGTAAAGGGTACGGGAGCTGTGTAAAGAAACGCATGTGTTGGGGTGAAAGATATCTACAAGGATTGGGTGGAGAAACTAGAGTTGTGAGTTATTAATGGTTCGTGACATATGTTTTTTTTCTTAATGGGTAACTGGGGTTCTTTCACCCCCTATAAGTGGAGTTAAGTGTCCCTACTGAAAGAACTGGGTTGACTATTTTGAACCCGGGAAACTGTTCCAACATCCCGATGGATCTGTCAGGAGCTACCTGGCACAGAAGCGAAGCTTATTAGCAACATAAGCAGTTGAAAAATCCTGATGGATGGGAAGGGCTTGTTTTGGTGGCTTTTGGGGTAAAAAAATGATTATCCAAAGAAAGCCTCAGCCTCTGATTTTGGGATTTAAGCTGTTTTGAAATTTGAGGGGGTGGACTCTGGCAAAGACACGGAGGATTTCTGACAAAATATATCGAAAAATGCCACTGGATCGACTTTTTTCACCAACACGCTTAGATGAAGCCCTCAAATTTGACAACGATGGCTGCCAAACAAACACATGCACGCAGGTCCAATGCAGACAAGGGGCAATGTAAAGAATTTGTACCAAGATGGGCCTCTGTTGTTGAGGCCGTTACAAATGGAGTGAAATGGGGCCCCTATAAATGGCCTTATAAATGAGGAACTGTTGTAGTTTTTAGTTTCACCCTATAAGTGGAGTTATATCCGGACTTATACACTCCTGTATAATCTAACATAGCAATGAAAAATGGACCCGGATTGAAGATGTATTTCCTATTGAAACATGGGGATATTCCAGCCAGCTATGTTGGTTTACCAGACCCACAGGATCCATGGGGCTGGTATATTTACCTACATGAATGGTTGATTTTTATGGTAAATATGTAGGTGAATATGCCAGTCCCATGGATCCTATGGCAGAGGGTAACTGGCAGGGGCCCATCTTGTAGTCCTTTACCCCGAGCCAAGGGTCCTTCCTGCGCTCTTCGCTGGGCGCACCGCCAGCGAATGGTTCGCCGGAAAATTGCGGTGGAAATAAACAATTGAAGCTTTACAGTCCAGGAACGAATCCATATCCCCCTTGAAAGGTAGCTGGGATTTGTTCCCAGGTTTTAGTAGTTCTTAGGGGTCTTAGTTTTTGAGGTATTATGGGGTGGAAACCCTGAATCTTATGGATCCTCTGGGATGGAAAGTATCCGGCCGTTTTTTTTCTTTTCGGTGGCAAAACGGTGGGTTTCCTTCAGGTTGTGTTGGGGATGGAGAAACTCCTGCCTTCAGGATCTGTCAAGCTGCAGGTGTTCCCATGCAAAGCAATGAGGTGCCGGTTGGGGTGGGCCATGGTGGGTCGTTCCGGTTGGTTTCCACAAGTGCCCTGGAAAATCAGTTAGAAGTAGGGCTATAACACCAGTTACCTTTTTACAAGGGTATTTAAAGGGGTTACATCCCCCAAAACTAACGGCTGGATACCCAAAACGGTTTGGAAAAGGTAACCTCCTTTACAACATGGGCATTGCTGGCATCTATGTTGGGTTTCTGGGGTGTATTTCACTCCATTGATAACTACGGGGGCCGGGCCAAATAGACAAAAGTTCAACATAACATGTACTCCCTCAAAGTCAGGTCGACCATTCAAAATAGTTCCCTGCAAAGTGGGACCTGAGACTAGTTATAAATGAAGTTATAACCCCTATATAAATGGCGTAATGAATGGGTAACTGGTAGGGGCCCACCTTGTGGAATTGTTGATGAAATAACCCCTTACTGAAACGATCTTTTTGGAAAGACCCGTCGACAAAATCTTGGACAAAAGGACTTCTAGGGTACTGACATGGTCAGTTGGAAATGAACTGAGCAATCCAAAAAATCCCTGGTTCTTTGGATCATATATGGGAGTATATAATGATTCTATATACTATCATAAGCCAATATGAGGATCGCGCCATTGACGAACTAGGATGTCACATGTCTAAAAGGTGCGCCTGGAGGCGCAGCGCTCAAAGAGCTCGATGGAAAATGATGTCGCAATTGATTCTATGACGATCTACATTATTGGATGATTTTTCACTGCCTCCCATGATAATGGGAGGCAAATTTTATGACACGAAATGACAACAAGTGAAAACTTCCACCCGCGTTTCAGTGCCCCACTTGATTTTATTGAGATCTTGGAAAACCAAATCCATGCAATTTTCCAGTTGTTTGCGCCTTTCTGATTGGTTTTTCCCGACTCCCTTTGGAAAAAGACAGTTCTTGATCAGTGACCAAAAACCTGGTTATGTGCTGTATAGCGGGGATTATACTACTATTATCATAAGTCATTATAAGGATTTCTGATGAACAAATCAGTTTTTCCGGAAAGGCAGAAGAGTTTTGTTGCCGTTCCTCACTCGTTCCTCGGCCGGGGTGGAAACTCCAGACATGCTGAAAATCACGGCGGATTCATGCTGCACAGGAGGCTGATGAGGAAGAACGGTTAGAAGTTGATGCTATGAGCAGCTTGGCAAATGGCTTCATGGGAATGTAAGGGGCCCAACCACCATGACCCCTTAATAAGGCCATTGGGCAGGTACCCTTTGATCCGGTTTGCTTGGTATATTATGCTTTATTAGGTAAAAGGACATGTTAAATTTGGATTATCAAAAGCTGCTAATATTATTAATAAGTTAGATGACATGATTATTGAAAAGTTCAAAGAATTCTATCTTTTAACTATTTTTGAAATACTTATATTCTCGCCATTACTTTTTTGACTTTTACCGTAGCCATTTTGGCTCAAGCCAATGGCATACAATTTTTAATATCCACATTCGTTTTTCCGTTTTTTGAGAATCAGAATGATGCTATATCATCGGAAAAACCATGTGTTGTTGACAACATGCAAGTAGTGTAAACCAGCTTGTGATCAAAATGATTTGGACAAAGGTGTTGGCGTAGAAGCATTGCGTTGGCTCACAAGGTAAGTCTTTCGTTCAGGGAGGGTTTCAGAGTCACGGGGGTTCAGGAAGTTCAGACTACATCGGCACGACCTGACAGGAGCAGATCGCTTCAACATCATCAGTCTGGGACACCCAAATGTCGTTAAGAAGTCGTTGAAGAAGTGTTGAACTATGATTGAACTGATTGATTTGTTTTCGGACTCCACATGTTGATGGGAAGAGTTTTGATTCAAGTGGTAAACCCTTTTCTGTGGTGCTTTCGACCGAGGCCGGAGTTCTTTTTGAAAGAAAAAAACTCACGGAGAAGGTGGACCGACTGAAATTAGAAAAGATTTTTTGCAGCAGGAAGTGTTTTCAATTTTTGTTAGACTACAGTCTGCAAGAGGCAAATTATTTTATTGGGTTGTGAAGGTTGCGAAGAATGTTTGTGGAAGGATAAAATCGAAGATATGCGGTGCCAACCCCCCATTATGGCATCGTTTTGTGATTGCATCCGCTTCAGGTGGATGTGTGGGCTCTTGGCCAACAACTCGAATTCAGCAGCAGATGGTAGAATTGAACGTTGCAGCAACAAACAAGTCACAATCTTCATACAATTTTCATCCAATCGAAGGATAAAGCCAGAAAGGTTCATGCATTGAAATCAGGAAGTTTGGTGTGAGGCTACCATCGCAGTGTTATTCATGATCTTTCCAAGGCATCATTCTAGTGCAATGCTTTGGAGGACCAAAGCCCTATGGTGACTTTGAAAAGGCGGGCCAAAATTTCACCTTTCTGGTTCCAGTGAGGTGGGCTGCATTTCGTGCCAGGTTTTGGTTCGTCTTTCTAAGTGGCCTCTCATTCCAGCCAGCGTGCGCCCAATCGCGTCGCCGAGATTTCTTTGACCTGTTTTTGATGTCAAAATATTTCAATACTGAATTTTATTTGCTCACATTCCAGGTGCAAGATTGCTTCCAGTTTGACGCAAACGAAAGACCATCATCACAGGATGCTGGTTCCCCGGGAAATTTTGCGGTGATTGTTTTAACATGTTGGCACAGGCAGGGCTAGTGATAAGATGCACCATCAAAGATTCAGGTCTATGCTATGATGCGGGGTCTGCCCCATGCGTGACAGTCATGGAAAAGGCGACACAAGAAAACTCTGTAGTGCTAGATCCTTGTGCTGAGTAAGGTTTTTGTAGCTGTCTTTCTTGTTAGCTTGATAGGAGTTTATTGATCTCAGCAAGATTAGATCCGATGAGATCAAGATATGAGATTGTGAGGGTCAAGGTGGTGAGACAGATAATTACTATTCTGTTACGAAGTCCTTTGATTGTTTGACCCTTTCAAAGGCTGGGGTTTCAAAGGCTGGGGCTTATCATTCAACTTTGGCTTTTGGCAGGTGCTGGAAGGTTTGGTTCACATGATATATTCCTTCATGTTGATTGTTCAATCGGCAGAAACTAACATAGCACCTGCCAGGAAGCTAATCCAAAAGGAAACGATCGTCTTCCAACCATTTTTTCAGGTGCTATGTTAGTTTCAGGGAGGGTAGTTTTCAAGTTGGGGTGTTGGAGAGCAGTTGATGGGGCATTGGCCATGACCAAGAATGTTTGAATTAACAATGGATTTTCTTTCTGTGTCATGATGATGATGATGATGATGATGATGATGATGATGATGATGCTGGTGGTGCTGGTGCTGGTGGTGTCTCCCTTTTGCTTTTCCAATGGGGAATCATTTACCATCATGGTGGGTTTTCCGGCCAGTGAAAATGCTTCCTGTCGCAGATCCAGCGTGTGCTGATTTCAGGCCAGACTCACCCTGCCCTTTTGGCTGAGCTGGCTCATGAGGTTCGAATCCTCGCCCATTTCTCTGCCCTGCCCGCACTTAGCTTGAAGTGGAGTACACCGGGGTGAAAGCAGATGGCGCAATACAGCGAGTAGATGGCGCCGTATGCAGGCCCCCGGGATTCCGGGGTAGATAGCACAGACCCTCTTGTTTACCCTAATTTTCTCCGCTAAATTTGATTTAACGCCCCCAAAAAAATCAGGGAGTAGATGGCACAGTGGATGATGTTGCGCCATCTATTTTCGCTTCCACGGTGGTTTTGGATGATTTTTGGTACATCGGAGAAAAAATAGCCAAGTTGTAGTACATGTAAAAATATCACCTGGAAAGTAGAGAAGATGGCGCAACTAGTTGGTATCAGGTTGTTAAGACGTCGTTTGATTTTTGGGGGGAATTGCGCCATCAACCCGAACACTCACAATCCTTCACCCTGATATTCTACTAAAACCTGTGACATTTCAGGATTGCTCCGGCCAGCGGACAGAAAATGGCCTTGCATATTTACGAGAAATTTGCCAAATTCACATGACATCTAAGTGTCCGCACGGTGTCGAGTAGGTGGCACGATGCCAACTGAATAGCATTATTATATTTGTTTATTTCGGATATTTTTCCACTTAACTCTTGTTTACACATGTAGATAATTATAATATCATTTTTTCTATCAAAATACCGTCATTAAGTCAAGGACCAATAACGATTAAATAGTTTTCATTTATTATTTTTTATTTTATTTATCTTTATTTTTCATTATTTTCGAATTATTTTCATTTACTTATTTGTTTTTTTTCTATTGATTTAAATTTGTATTCATATTTTTATAGTATTATTAGTTTTGCAGCAGAAACTGTAGAATATTTCAGTATTTTTGCAGACTGATGTATTCTTGTTTTTTAAAATACATATATATTTATATATGTATATGGTTGCTCCCTTCCTCTCCCGAGACACTGAGGTTCAGGATTTTGTTGCGCAGCGCTCACAATCCGCTAGCAAAAAAACCCTGGTTGGTAAAACCGTAAATTAGATGTAAACGCCCATGTGCTTGGTTTAAGTAGTCAGGCTAACATTTCCCCTAGTCTTCCAAATATTTGCTAAGAATCATTTTTGGGTAGGATTTTGGGGTTTAGTCATAGTCATACTGAACCTCAGGTTTGGCGTTTGGAAGCCTACTTGGATGTGCCAGGAAGTTAGTGGATGTGCCAGGAAGTTAGCAAAAGGTTAGGAAGTAGTTGTACCCCCAATATACCCCATAAGCAGGTTATATCCCAGTTACCAACCATTTACTAACTTTCCGGACATCCAAGTAGGTTCATCCAAAATGCCAGCTAAAAATGTTTCGTTTTGAAGCAGTCCAGTTTTTGAATTGCTTTTGTTTACCTTGGAACTCTCCGGGAGGCATCCATCCAATCCCAACTGAAAATTGAGGTTGGATGTGTTATGGATGGACTTGGAAAAAACAACAACCAACACAAACATAGGAATTCGTGCCATTTTTTGAAGGCAACTGGATTGCTGGTTTGGGTGGTTTTTACGACATCCGGATTTTTTTGAAGTTTTGAGTCGTAACTTCGAACCCCCTTCGTCGACCATGGAAAACTCCCTGGAATCACGAGTCGATTTTCTGCACTAGGATGTCCCAGAAATTTAGGATCAATGGTTAGGATCAATGGGATAGTTCACCTACCTAGCAAACAAGTTGGTGTTAATTCCAAGCAACTTTACCCCTAGAACCAGCCACACTTGCCGAAAAACATGGTACTATCCAATGTTTTCAAGGTATATATAAATAGGATATTAAATAGTTGGTGGGAAATAACCCACTTGCTTGCTAACCTTTGATCCTAACTTGATGCCGCAAGTATCCTGACCCCTCAATATCTTAGCTGTTTTTTGGAGCCTAAACACCCCACCGTTATACAGGTTCAAAGTTCAAACCCACCCTTCCATTGGGACATTTAAACCTGCAGGTGTTGATATCGACTCCTATGACTGCGCAGCCTTGCGTGAAGCTTTGAGAATCGTGAGTCCCAAAATGCTGAGTGCAACTTGGTAGGTAAAAGATTCGGGCCGAGCCGCCTTACTTGGGTGTCCCGGGACGGAAGTTAGGATCAATGGTTTTAGGATCAGTGGGTTATTTCACGTCAAAATACTAACCATTTTATTAGTAGGTGAAATATCCCATTGATCCTAGCCATTGATCCTAACTTCTTGGAACATCCAAGCAAATGGGGTCAGGAAACCTTCCCTGAAACTAACAGCTAGTGTGTGCCCCTGAAACTTGATCCAGGTCGTGGTTTCAAGTATTTTTTTCACCTTTACTTGGATGATCCAATTTGACGAACATATTTTTCAGATGGGTTGGGGAACCAACCACCAACGATCGTGATCGTTGGATCCGATGAATTTCCTTCCTTTTGGTTCTCCAATTCATTCCCGGTTGGAATATTTTGGTACCTTGAAACTCAACCCTGAAGCTTATTGTCGGCTATTTTGGGGTGGGGAAACTCCCTTACATAGACATAAGCCGTATCCATACAGCTCTTTGGGGTCATTAAATGCCAGCTATTTTGGGGGGGATCAAGCTTGATGCAAAATAAATGGGCCAAATTCCCCAAAATAAAAGTGCATGACTTTTGGGTTCCCTAAGAATCATTGGACCATCCACTGGAAGGGTTTGAACCTGAATAGCAGGTGTCCGGGCCCTCAAAATAGCCACGTTTGAGGGGTCAGGATTCTTAGGGTTGGTAATATAGAGACCCCTGATCAATGGATGCACGGCTTTTTAGTGAGAAATGGTGAAAAAGACGGTTTGTTTAACGTGTTCTTCTGTTGTAAGCAAAGATTTTTGTGGCAAATAAGGATGTCGGGTTAAAAATCATAAATCTGGCATTTTTGGAAGGACAAAGCAAAAATACAAAACACAGTCACAACCGCAAAAAACACAACTGTGACCCGAAAGCCCATCGAAAACCCTTTCACTCCGATTGATGACCATTACTCCCCAATTAGGTCCTATTCCCTTGAAGTCTAACATAGCCGCTGCTCTTTTTGCGGGCCCCAAAAAGGACAGTTTGCCAACTACCTGGAAAACAAGTTGCTGTTAAGTCCCATGAACAACTAGCCAAATTTGCCTCAAAAATTGTACACAATGAATTTTCCAACTATCATTTTTCAGGGGCTTTAGCTCTTAACTTCGGGGGTGTTCCTTACAGCATGAGTTTTACAGGGTGTTGGATTTGAGATGAAAATGTTCTGGGCAAATTTTAGCGACCTCAGACGACGTCACCCCAAATAGTCGTTTAGTAAGGGAATCTCCCCCTACATCACCTAAATCCCCTTACTTCAGGTCTAAGAAATATAGTAATGTGCCTAGAATGTTGATGCTTCAGAAATCCTGCTACCACTACCTGGGATGTGGGAAAAATCTCTGTTTTTTTTTTGCAGTGGGAAAACCTACCTTGTTAAAAAGCTGTACGAGTCGTAACTAAGGAAATCCGGGAATCTAAACTACAAAAAGGTGGTTCCTAAACCAACCTGTAAAAAAAGGTGGTTGGATTCGGTTTTACATCTAGAATTCCGGGATGAAAGTGATGAATGTCCTTTTTGTTGGGGCCGTTCAACATCACTTTTAGCGGGCGATTTTGTCATGATGGTTTGCAAACCACCTTTCATAGAAAACCCACTGCTACATGAACTGGTTAAAATCCTGGTTGGTGAATGACGCGGTCCTTTTGTAATGGTTTTTGAAATATATGTATTGTCGAAGGAAGTTTAGTTGAGAATCTTCCGACATACGAACGAGATTGCAGAGTCAAAGAATAGTAGAGCAAAAGAATTGTAGAGTCCGATTTCGTGGCATGTTTTGTTTTTTTTTGTGAAGTTCAACTGTTTTTTCGCAGGTAAATTAAATATCATGTTGTTTCACGTTGTTTAAGATGTATGATGTGTTTCCTTGACTTCTTGGCTAGTCAACTTCTAGTCCCCTTCTCTTCTCGACATGAAGCATTGCATGGTGTACACCGGGGTGAAAATAGATGGCGGAATCCAAAATTTTTTACAGCGAGTAGATGGCACCATATGCAGGCCCCCGGGATTCCGGGGTAGATGGCACAGACCCTCTTGTTTACCCTAAATTTCTCCGCTAAATTTGACTTAACGCCCCCAAAAAAATCAGGGAGTAGATGGCACAGTGGATGATGTTGCGCCACCTATTTTCAGTACCACGGTGGTTTTGGATGATTTTGGGTACATTGGAGAAATAGCCAAGTTGTAGTACATGTAAAAAAATCACCTGGAAAGTAGAGAAGATGGCGCAACTAGTTGGTATCAGGTTGTTAAGACGTTTGATTTTTGGGGGGAATTGCGCCATCAACCCGAACACTCACAATCCTTCACCCTGATATTCTACTAAAACCTGTGACATTTCAGGATTGCTGCGGCCATGATCAAATTGAAGCCAGGCTAGGATTCTTACTTGATGGCACAAGGCTGAGTCATAGTTACAAGACTACAAATGTTGCAGACGTTAGTAGGGTCATCAAAAGGTTACGTCATTTTTTAGCCCTACAACATGTGGTGATATTTTTGGTCAATCCTGAAATATTTTCACCCCTTTATAGTGTGGAAAGGGTGCAATCGGCCCGTCAACCATAGATGGCGGACTTCGGTCCAAATCCAGATACTCATTGATATGGCTCGCGATCTTTGTTTGAAGCACGGCGGAGATGGAACATGGTAGACGAATCAATGGAGACGTGGGGGCCAGACCTGAGGGGATTTCCGATGAGTTCCAGTCCAGGAAAAGATAGCCCAATGCATGTAGCCGATAATTTTTCTTTGTTTTTTTTTGAAAAAAATTAATGGTGACTTGATTTTTGAAGTTTTCAAAACCTAGCTGTTTCTTTCAAACTTCACAAGGTTTGATAAATGGATTCCTTGATGTTTCACTTGAACTCCCACCCTTTCTCGTTTTTTGTTGGACCTCTTGCAGGGGAATGAAGATACAGAATCTATCAGAAATTTGCATATTGGACTCTGTTTGATGCCCATCTCACTTACTTGCTTGTTATTTCTTGCTTACTTACTTGCATTCATGCTTGCTGATTTGCCTGCTTTTTCAGTGACTTGCGTCTTACGTAGTTTCTTACTTTCTCGCTCACTTACTTCCCTCACTCACTAAACACGGATTCTTGATGGTTCGAGGTTATTTCCAGGACATTACGATGAGAGGGTATGGAATGAGCCAGCTGTGGAATCGTCGGTTGGCATTGGCAGGACATTACGACGAGAGGGGAGGTCAGCGTTACACCCGCGACCTGCGCCGGCTTTACAGGTGCCATGGATATTTGGGGGACTCATGAGAAAGCACCGTGTTTTTCGAGCTTACGACTTTTTTTGGAGTTTGTCATTGAAGAAGTTGGTAAACATGTTCTGGCAGGTGTTTGCATCATGCCACGCCCACCGTGCGCCGTGAGGACCGGAGCACCTGGTGGAAGTTCCCACAGTACGCCTTATCTTTCCAGGTTTTATTAAAATAAGCCGAAAGGCCTGTTGGTTTCAATCCAACATGTTCTGTTGTATAAACCAACAGGATTCTGTTGTTTAAACCAACAGGAGCTCTGTTGGTTGAGGATCAGAAAACAGAAAATTTAGTGCTTTCAACAACAAAACAGTGTTGGTTTGGCTTTAATGAAACCTGTTGGTTTGGACATTTACAACAGACACTTATTTGCTAAAATTTGCAGAGACAGATAAGAAATTCACAGGTATCATCTTTTTTCAATGGCTTTGCTGCATCCAGCATGTGCACTGGGGTATTCTTCTAGTCTTTGTTTGCCCCAGCCTGGCCCCAAGCCTTTGAAAAGGCATTGGGCCTTGAAACAGAGCTGTGTTATGGCAGGTTTGGGGATACCCATCAAGAATGCTGTGGAAGTGGAGCTGCTGGATGGCATGGACTGTGAACTCCATCACTATAAGAGAAGAGTAATGATCCCTTGCAGGTGCTACATCCAATGTGAGCGATGTGGTAGGGGTCGGATCTGGAGGATGAAGCTAGAGGGCAGGTGGACCACCCACCGCTATGTATGCCGAGTTGGCAGACCTTGTTCGTGTTAGAGCCAAACTGTCCCCGCACGCCCGGAGGAGGGGGCACTGGTATAATGTGTATATGGTTAATAGCTATATAATTCATACGACAGCGTTTTAATTCTACCGAAAGCTTTTGTTTTAAAAAGACCTTCTTTGTTGAAAACATTGTCCTTGGGGCAGCGTTGGATCCTCACGGTAGAACGCATCCTGCGGGATAGCGCCGATGCAGCGCGCTTCGCTCCAGACCCTGCAGACCCCACAGCGAGGCAAACCGGTTTCGAAAATGATGCAACGCAAGTTGCCACAGCATTGTGTTTTCGTTGGGGTCCACAACGAAGCTTTTCATTATTTGGTGAGGTTCAGCTGTCACTTCTCGTGGCAGGTGCATTATTTTGTGAAACTCAGCTGCCACTTTTTGTGGCAGGTGCACTATTCGGTGAAGTTCAAGTGTCATTTCTCGCGGCAGGCGCGCAATTTGGTGAAATTCGAAACGTTTTTTATTTTTCAACAGAATGTTCGTGGTGAGCGCGAAAAGTAACCTCGGTTGTGAGGCGGGTTGCGGGCTGGGTTCTTGCCCGGATCATGCTCGGATCCAATCTTCCTAAACTTGATTTGAATGATTTGGACACCTTTTTGGTATGATTATACTGATATACGGATAAGCCTTCACCAATTCTTGCCCAAAATGACAATTCCAATGAGTTCATGTTCTGTTTAATAGATCCCAATTTCACAGCTGACCTTCACTGCCTCCTGGGTGGTGTACGCATCGATCCTATCATCAAGGGAATCCTAACTACCTTGTACTTCCCCCGGAAAAAGGATTTCATGACGCCTTATTAAAAGAAACTTGGTGGTTAACCCTTCTTAAACCCTTGTTGATGGTAGGGGTCGTTTTTTATGGGGGTGGTAGCTAAGATTTCCTGGATATCAGGTAGAGATTTGGCCTTTTCCACCGCCAGTGGCCATCCTTACTGACTTTCATCCCCATCATCGAGTCACAGCGCCTCGCAACGTCTCGGGTTATCAAGCCATTTCAGGTCACTGGACGAGAACATGGTGTGTCACGAGATAGGATCATTATTGCATATAAATATATATATATATATACAAACTTAAGATTAATATAAGTATATTGATATATATTAGAAGTGTACAATGCTCAATATTGTTGTATTTATTCATATTTCCAAATCTCAAAAATGTAGATGGAACAGAGTACATGTTATTATTCTTACATATATATATATATATTTTTATTTATTTGAATATATTGATATATATATTTGTATGGTATATCACCCACTTTTAATAAATACAGATAGATAAAAATGCATGTACAATCCATGGAAGTCCAAGTCGACTATTTTTTTGAATGGTTTGAAACCGCCAGCCGGCGGCATTTTTTTCGGAAGGGTAGAAATTTCATCATCGGGGACTATACTTTCAATGCTCGACTTGATCTCCAGGGTGATGGATTTTACCACTACTGTGGATGGAAGAAATCCTGCACCAGTTGATAAATAGTTTATCCACTTTCCAAATCGGTTTTGGAAAAAACTTCCAGCAGTGATTTTGGCATCCATTTCAGTGTTGATGTTGACATTTGAAATCATTTAGTCTCAAATGACTTTGTGAGAAAACTGTTGGAAATGTGATGATGTTTGTCATTTTTTTGTTGCCTTGATTCATGGATGGGAAGAACTGATAAAAGAAATCCCGCACGACCTGGGATATATAAACCGGAAAAAATCCTGAAATGCCATGAAATACCTGAGATCAGTACAGTGACCGTTTCACATGTTTTTTTTGTTGTTGCTCGTGTTCCGGTAATTGAGCGAAAATTTCCTGTTCGACTGAAACATTTTTTTCACACCTGTGGGTGCGAAATGGCACGTTCGTCGCCCCCCGAACAACCAATCAGTGTTACCCATACGATGCATGGGACTGGTATATTTTACCTACTAATTTACCACACAATTCAACTAGTCATGTAGATACCCTCAAATTCAAAGACCATGAAAAAAAATCCCTTGGAATTGTTGATTGTAAATCCCTACTTAAAGCAATGCCGTTTTTATGGAAAGACATTGAAAAGTCGACTGAACGATAGTCGACTGAACGTCAGGGGATTAAAAAAAAACGGTTTTCCCATGGATCAGTCATGAGTTAGGTTCAACTCCACACTTCGATACGGGGCAAACATGACCTACACCACGACATGTCCCGAGGGAAACCCTCCAAGCTCTGGTTTTTCTCATCATGGTTGATAACTAAGCGGTGATCAGTTCACCCCGGTTGCTAGGGGTATATATGGGATGAAATACTACACAGTTTTATAGGGATTAGAAGATGCCAATACAAAGAATGCCCATGCAATTTAATGTATGGTATATTTACTACATTTGACATTTGGTTATTATGGTATTTGTAGGTAATATAACATACTAAGGATCCCTTTTGACCAAGTGATTTTTGCGTATTTTTCTCTTCAGGTGGTACTCACCCTCGTGAAGATGGGGCCTTCGTGCCCGGCGCCTTGCCAACTTTCTATGGTGAATGTTGTCTTGCGGAATCCGAAGATGTTGGTGATCTGAAACCATGAGCCCCCAAAACCATGAAAAGTAGAGGTTTTGGCCACCTAAAAACCAGGTTTTTACCATATAAACCTCTGAACATGTTGGTATTTGGTGATCTTATGGATATCTACCCTAGTCTTCCAGTCATACCTCCTGAGGTTTGGTGTTTGGATGGTATGTTTTTTGGGGTCCAAATACATCCTCACCAGGTGTTTGGAAGCCTAGGGTCTAGGTGGTGGTTTCATTTTTGTTTTTGATATGTTCACCCCTAAAATTGGGGAAGATGAACCCAATTTGACGATCCATATTTTTCAAACGGGCGGTTCAACCACCAACTAGATATAGACTGAGATGTCCGTGGTACTTAGGAAATGGCTTTAAAATCACCATAAATCACCCCTATATAAGTAGGTTGTTTTCGTCCCCTAAATAGGTTATAAACTAACTGACAAACTACAATAGTTGCTATCACTTCCAGCCAGACACCCTCGTACAGTAGCCCTGGAAGTCACCCCAAAAAATGCCCCCGCAGTTCGATCCAGGAATTTAAAAAAAAAACACCATTTTTTGACTACCCAAAGAATCCAAACCCATTCTGGATGGACTAATATTTTTCAAATGGGTTGAAACCACCAACTAGCATTCCTTGAATATACATGTGGTTGAATTTTTATGGTAAATGTAGGTAAATATACCAAACATGGATGCGATGGGTACCCAAAAGACTTGACTTTTTTCCGTCAAACAAGTTCTTCACGCATCTTTTTTATACAACCAACCTCTGGGACAAAATTCCAACGAATCGATTTTTCAGGTTGTTCGTTAAGTGCTGCTATTGCCTTGCTATGGCCTCATGGCTTGGGTCTATATCGTCTTAGCGCACGAGATGCCTTATTTGTTCGTGGAGATGTGGCTCAAGAGACTCTTGGGGATGTACACGATGAGACTTCTCACACGCGGGGATCCGTGGGGGACATTTTTAAGCGCAAAAAACATCATGAATATAGAAGTAGGGTTGTACCGTTTTTAATGGGCTCATGTAGGTAAATATTCCATACGTGGAGCATTTGCGATACATATTATTTGTCCCCACATTTTTTTTCATTTTTTTTAAAATTTTTCCATGGATCTTATTCTGGATAGATGTTTTAGGGTGGAGTGATTTTGACTTTTGACCTCCAATATTTTGAGGTGGTTTGGACATAGACCTGTTAATGGAAGAGAAAATAAGGTTTTCAAAACTCTTTAAAGATGCTTTTTCACAACATTTATGAAGTTGAGGTGCACGAAAAGATGACTCTTGTCAATATTTCCTGTCACTTTTTTTACTCAAGTGTAAAAGAAGGATGATGTTGAGCCACCACTCTTTTTGAAGTTTTGGGGGTGTCCATATTTGAGTCAAAACCCTGGCCGGTTGGGTAGCCGCATGGCATGAACTCCTACCCAGTGAAAAATAGGGATTACAATATATGCCATCATAAAAGGATCTGGTCATGAACCAATCAGTACAATCCATAGGATCCATGGGACTGGTTATATTTACCACCTACTAATTTACCACGAAAATCAACTATTATTCATGTACCCATAGGATCCACGTATATATAGTATATTTATTAACATTTACCATAAAAATCAACCAAATGTAGGTGAATAAGTGAATATATCATTCATGGATCCTATGGGGTATATTATATATACCCCATGCCCATGGATCCGTCATGGCTTCCATTGCTTCATGTCAGCCCAAGGGTTGTTGAAAAACACCGGGATTGTTGGGTGAGATGCTTTCAACATCGTCACCTGCCAGGTCAGTGGGGACCTCATCATTATGGGAAATTCCAACGGGAACCCCCGTTCCTGCCACGTTTCTTTCCCAGGATATAATGCATTATAAATGGAGTAATTATTAAATGATCATCGTGGCTCAATAAACCTTTATATACCCCTTAAAGAAAAACCATTTCAGGGAGCCCAATGATTTTTGCTGGGTAGTCTTTTTTCCTTGATTCCTTGAGAATTTTTTTGGAAACCTAAAAAAACTGGAACTTTCAGATTGAAAAACAAAATGTTTTTTCAGAGATTTGGCACCTCTAGACTTTAGACTTTATTTTTGGAAGTTAAGGAAACGATCAGTCAAAAAAGTAGTTTTTAGAATTGTTGATTAAATCCGTGTCCAGCATAATCACCTTGTTACATGAGAAAATCAACCCTAAAAATTGATAGGTAGCAAGTCCCTTGGTGATGCAGGGTGTCTCCAATTGTTTAGGGTTGTTTCAAGTGATTATGGCAAACCCCGTAAATTACTCCTAAAACAATGTAGTCTTCAGACCAAAAGACCATCTGGGTGGTGGTTTTATTTTTTTTAATTTTCACCACTACTTGGGGACATGATCTAATTTGACTACTATTTTTCAAACGGGTTGAAACCACCAACTAGCCATTGAATTACCCGCCCTGAAACTAACATAGCCTCTGAAAAGAAGCCTCCCCAATAGCAAAGTAGTATTCCAACCATCCGTTTCTAGGGGCTATGTTAGTTTCAGGCAGTGTAATGGTGGACAAACGGGCTCCCAGGCATTTGTTTCAATCAAAAATCCACCAAGGATTGATCTGGCCGGTGGTGTCCCATGGGTTCCGGCAGATGAATTTCAGTTTCTTGGATTTTTTTTTCTTAGGGCTCCCTGTATACACATCCAAAGATTGCAAAATCTCTGAAGACAAATCTATGTGATGAATATACATAATTTTATAAATATATATATATATCATATAACCCACTTCAAAAAAAACATTTACTAAGCTCCTGGGACATCCCTGCAAGTATTCTGGTGTCAATGTGCGGTGTGTTTATCCAATTCCAAGGCTCAACAGTGAAGAAATCATATGTGCTGATATTTTGATCGGTACTCTGGAAGGAAGCAATACTTAGGATGTCCACAATACTTAGTAAATGGATTTTACCTCCATATAGATAGGCTGTAAGTCCCCTAAGTAGGTTATAAACCAACGTACTGAACTGACTAGTTATGAACTTCCAGCCAGACACCCTAGTAGTGTAATGCAATACTGTACCAGAAAACATCGGTTAAAAGTGATTCTTTTCTCTATTGCTCAAACATCCCCCCACCTCCCGTGGTGTGTGCACTGCTCGTTAGGTGTTGGAGAAATCTCTGTGCAGATTTGAGCGTGCAAGAAAACTTCATGAAGCTCGTTTCTGAAGGAGAGACTCTGTAAAAATGAATGTCCCAGGAAGTTAGGATCAATGGTTAGGAAGTGGGTGATTTCACCCCAATATACTCCATTTATAAGTAGGTGAAATAACCCATTTACTAACCATTAATCCTAAGTTCCTGGGACATCCTAGTAGTTTCTGTTTTGTTGTTCGCGGATGAGATGTGATTTTCCTTTCCCCCCCAGGAGATTTTGTTTTTTCAAAAGCCATCCTCAAAAGGAAACGTTGTATAATAGATACTTCCAGGTTGTTATGTTTTACTGGTTTTGGAAATTTTGGGTCTTGTTGTTCCAATTTGAGCAGTGGTTATTTGATGTAATTATATAAGGGATGATATTTTTGCCCAGTTACATTGGGATGTTAGTAACTGGGGTTTGCTGATCCCGATGAGGAATTTGTCCTTTCCCAATGCCTGTTTTCGGAGATCCGCTGTCGAAAATGCCAGGAGTCTATGAACATTTGATGCCTTTTGTACATCAACATTTGAGAGATGTTGAACTGAAGGGTTTCTACCCTTCCCATCCTTTAACGGTGACAGTGGCCATGCCACCACCCAGTCACACACTTCCAGAAGTGAAGCTACGAAAACGAAGCGAACCGCGACAAAAAGCGACCTGTTTTTTTTGTTTGAAGCATCAACCAACAACGCATTTTCATGTGGAAGTTTTTTTTTTGGGGGGGAATATAGTTTTGACATGCCCATTGATTCATTGAATTTATAAGAAGACCCATTTTTTGAGTTTAACTTTTTGGTCATCCGTGGTCATTTCATCTCTTGTGATGCTCCACCCCTTGCAGTACTTGAAGGATAATCCCAATTAGTATAAGCCAAAAAAGGCCATTTGGAAGAGGTCCCACAACCCGATACTTAGGGGACGCAAACGATCACCATGGTTATTACTCACTTACCGGGATGATCCGAAAGGTGTTGTTTCGGGGGTCCCGGATAACCTCGCCAAAACCACAGTCATCATATGTATGTAGGAGCCTTGTCTTTTTTAAGGACCTCCTGCGGCGCCTCCGGAAAAGTCAGGGAGGAAAAGGCGTCAAGATGGGGAAGATGAACCCCATTTTGACAATTAAATGCCCATGACGGATCCATGGGACGGAAAGGTATATTTACCTACCATGAATGGTTGATTTTTATGGTAAATGTAGGTAAATATACCAGTCCCATGGATGCTATGGGGTATATTTTTCAGAAGGGATGGTTTTGTTCAACCACCCAACTATAGTTATAAGTGGCGACTTTCTGGGCCCCACTTTTAACTCGAAGGTTGTTTCGAAACACCACACCGAACTGGTGTTCCACCCCTTTTGCAACCGAGCTACATGAGATTCTCCCGACCTCATAGTTGGCTATCCCGGGGGATTGCCTGCTGTGTGTTGTAATTTTCTTGGAACTTCACAAGGGGATTTCTTCAACGAAACTTGGTCCGGGGCAGGTTCCATGATCACCGATTCTAGCTTGGCGTCGGGGGCGCAAACCACGGAAGTGCATGAGGCCGACGGAGAGATTTTTCCGGTGAATTTTGGAAAGGCACTGCTTTTCCCAAGAGGGATTTTTTTAGGATACATTTTGTCTATGATATCTTTTCCTGATATTGTTTATTATATGCTTCTCGAACCTGTTTCTTTGTAAACATTGTTTAATTTGTACCCCGATCCATGAAGAGATGTCCAATTAAAGCATACGATACTGTTGAAGAGATCCTGCACCACCTTTTTGCTGTATAAAACCCGGCCTGTAAATTATGGGATAAACTACCTATCAGCATAGGAACTGGTGCAGGATTTCTTGCATCAACAGTATTTTTTAAGTCTATCAGTCGGAAGCTGGCTGGACATTTCAAGGGTAAAACATGGAAAATCTCCAGCCCAGACTAACCTTAGTGAAAACCACAAGGTGGGCCGGTTACCAAGTATAAATAGGGTTACAACCCCTATAAATGGCCTTTTGAATGGGTAACTGGGCTTACAACCTCTATAAGTGGAGTTATGGACCCCTATATACTTAAAACTGGTGTTTCGGGGCCCACCTTGCAGGGGTTATGTATAAAAACCCAGGCCAAACCTCCCTTTTGGAGTGTGAGATAAGACCAAGCTCAATGTTGGGGAGATTTCCTGAAACCATCAACCAGTAGAAAAGTAGTTTTGCACCAACCACCAAGCCTTTTTCCCTCGGGAAACTGATCTACTGATCTATGATCACCCTGGAAGTCCCTTTTTGTCGACTATTTTCTTGAATGAAATTTCGCATGAAGATGGCATGGTATGTTTTAGTCAGGGTTTATTTCATCAACACTTTCAGGGGACTATACTTTAAATGGTCGGCCTGAGTTCCAGGATGAAAAACACATTAAGATATATATTGGATGTTTTCCGAAAATAGTGGTACCCCCAAATCATCCATTTTAATAGGGTTTTCCATTATAAACCATCCATTTCGGGGTACCACTATTTTTGGAAACCCCCATATAGAGTTCGCCGACATTGCTAACCTGGGCTTTTCGGAAATTTGATGTAGCAGTGGGAGCAAGCAGCATTGTCATTCGGCAACAGGGTTTGCTCTATTCACATACCCTCCCCTGAAACTAACAGTTCGCCCCTCAAAAAAGGCCGTCCCAAACAAGGAAACTAGTCTTCGAACACAATTTGTTCAGGGGCTATGCAAAATTTGAGGGACTGTAGTGACAGTAGCGAATGAAGGATAATGAAAGATTGATTTGGATTTCCACGTGTAGATTTGTGATGATTTGTGTTTTTGTTGTTGGTGCTTGTGATCTTCTTGGTGGTCACCTGTTGGTTTTAGGGATGGAAATTCATAAGGAAAAACTTTGGTGTGGGCCAACAAGATGGGCCCCGTACCCCCTATAAATGGCTTAACTGAGGTTTGTTCACCTGTATAAGTGGAGTTATGGGCCCTTACTTAGACCATCTTAGACCACTGGGATGTCCCAGGAAGTTAGCAAATGGTTACTGTAGTAAATTGGTTATTTCACCTACTTATACATGGGGGTATATTGATTATTGGGGTTGTTTTTTTTTACCCATGCACTAACCATCGATCCTAACTTCCTGGGACATCCCAAAAAAGGGCCTTTACTTAGACCATTTTTTTAATGGCTCCCAGTTTGAAGCCACCGACATTTGTTTCTCGAGAGGTGCAACCAGGTGAGACTTTGCATCTTGCCGGCAGCGTTGATTCAAACGGTTGGGAAAGGTCGGATTGATGAATTGAGACTCCCACGCAATAGCTGAGTGAAAAGTGTGGGTAGTAAGAATTTTTGGTGATTTAAAATTCAACGACTCCCTAGGCTCCCAAACACTTTCCACCAAACCCACGTGAGGTTCGGTGAGGTGTCATGACTTGGACCCCAAAAAACACATACCGAATCCAAACACCAAAGTTCACCTCAGGAGGTTTTTACTTGAAGATTATGGGGATTCTGCAAGGAAAAAAAAAGAAGTCCAACAGATCTTTGTGACACGATGCACTGAGATTCATCCTGAGTTTTTCCATCTGCTACCATTAATCTTCTCTTTACAGAACTACAAACAACTACTGGCTCACCTTCAAACTTCAAGAAAAAATCGGGCTGCAATTTTTAGTGAAGCTATTGGGAGTGGTGTGTGATTAGGTGGAAACATTTTGGTCGCCTCCCAAAAAAAGGGGGACAAAAACGCGTGATTTTTTTGGACGACTCTTGAACACCCATGATGGTTGCTTTTTTTGTGCATGGCACATGATATGGTATCATGTATGTTTTTAATCTGACATATTTTTGTTCAGCTTTGTTTGTTTGATCCAAGAAGAAAAGAATTGAAACTTTGTACTGCAACATATTTTGGTGCTTTGCTGTAAAAGACGGAGATGTAGCCCTTGTGCCCTCTACAAAAACATGTCATCTTTCGTTACAGCAATATACTGCAAGCCTGGGTGATTTTCACCCCTTCCAAAAGGTCCGGGAAAACGCATGCTTTTTTAATTCACCCTCAGATTGTGGACCTTGCATCTTGTTGATGTTGTATAAAAAATCATGTCAAGGCCGTTGGGATGTCACATTTAAACAAAAAAAATATGTCAGAATCTAGCTGGTGGTTTCAAATATTTTTTATTTTCACCCCTATTTGGGGAAGATTCCCATTTTGACTAATATTTTTCAAATGGGTTGAAACCACCACCAGGAATAAATATGGAAACACCAACTATCTACGTGGCAATTCTGCGAGTTTGTGACCTTTTTGGGGATGGGGAGTGAAAACGTGACCCTTTCAGGAGGTTATATAAGTGACCTACTGGGATTTTTGAAAAGGTGACGGATTGAATCACCTGGAAAGTTTCTTTTTCCACCATGTTTTTCAGACATCAGAATTCTATCATTCTATATAGACACATTATATACACTCCTGTGTTTGGGGGAGCGCAATAAGTAGGTGGTGGCTTCAAACATTTTTTATTTTCACCCAGCATGGGAAATGATCCAATTTTCCAATTTGACAAATATTTTTCAACTGGGTCGAAACCACCAACCAGCTAAAAGATTCGGGATGATCCAAGTTTAATTTCAACATGTGAAAGTGGCCTTTGCCTCAGGGCCTTTTCCGTGCTGAAAGGCCGAACTCCTCCAGGGGGAAACCCGGGAAAGCATCGAAAAATCCATGGGAAGAAAAACCATCGGGAGTGGGGTGGTTTTTTTTCAAGTTCCCGAGCCCTGTTTGATGGTCTTTTTATAGACATACTTCATAAATATACCCGCCCTAAAACTAACAGCTCGCACCTGAAAATGGATGGTTGGAATGCTAGTTTCCTTTTGGGGCTCGGCCTATTTTCAGGGGTTAAATTAGTTTTTTTGAGAAATCTGAACCTGACTTGGAGCAATACCAAAAAACCATCATTTCCTAAGATTCCTGAGAACCCCGAAAAACCCCTGCTATACAGATTCAAACTTCTTGGACCCGTTGGAGGGTCCAAGGATTCTTAGGGTTTGAAAAAAAACATACAACAACTACCAAACGTTTGAGCGAGCTTGATACGTTCGGTAAAGGCTGGGGAAACTTACTACTTTCTGCAACTGGGCCCCGCTATCCAGCCCGTTATTTCAGTAGGAACCCATAAAGTCCACGAAAAAAGGGGTGACCCAAAAAAACAGTGAGACCCATTCCCATATGATCCATGTATGCTATATTTACATACTGTACATTTGGTTGTTTTTTTTGGTAAATGTATGTAAATATACCATGTTTGGTTGATTTTTTTTGGGTAAATGTATGTCGATATATACCATGCATGGATGGTATGGGATTTATCTTAAAGTCGTACAAAAGGGGCCTCATGTAAAACTCCTGATTCTCACAGCCTCGGCTCGGGGTCCTTGTACGAATCCTCCTTTGCCAAAACGGTGGGAATTTTACCACGACTGCAAAGAGTCCATGCAAAAGAACCTGTCTCAAGTTTAGATCTAATATGGATCCAATCACCTTGTCAGATGATGATTGGGATACATAATCACCTCCTTAGCAAGGCATTTAGGTTCCCTTGCCATTCTCAGAAGGTGATTGGATCCCTAGGGGATCAACACTGGATTCGCTAGTAAATCTGAGATGGTTACCCCTGCCAAAAATGAACGAATGTCACTGAAAAAGGTACCATTTCAAAAGGAAATTCCGTTGATGGAAGAAATCCTGCACCAGTTGGTAGATAGTTTGTCCCATTTTTGACAGGGTTTTATACATCCTGGTGGTGCAGGATTTCTTCCATCAACAGTTTGTCTTCTAACCAGGACTTTTCAGTCAGGATCTGTTAGTTTTCCGGAGGAGTACCTCGGCAAAGAGTTGTTTTTTCTACCCATCCTTGGGAGATTTGCCATACCCAAGGCTCCATGGGACTGATATATTTACCTACATGAATGGTTGATTTTTATGGTCTTCATGTAGGTAAATATACCAGTCCCATGGATCCTATGGGTATGGCAAGTACTGTCCAATTATTTGACGAACCTGGAAAACAGTCCTTGCTGTTAATTTCCATCTAAAACCACCCAAAACCAGCAATCCAGTTGCCTAAAAACAGGGTATTTTCCTATGTTTTCTAGGAAGATATTTTTTTGCATGGTGGGGAAAACCACCAACACACGAGGCTGTTTTTCCCGAAAAAGCAAGCAACGGCCGGCAGGATGCAATGTTCATGGTGAAGTAACCCACCAGGGTTATAGAATTGGGATGCTGTATGTTTTAAACATGTTCCGTTTTCTAACCCTGGCGATGTCTGATTAATATCTTAAAATGGATTAAACAATTTGATCGCCCCGGTTTTTTGTTTTGCAGTGATTGTTTAGCGAAATGAGTTGAGAGCACCTTCACATTCAGAACATGTTTCCGGCCTAACGGACCAAGCATTATGAAGCATCGACTTTCCTCCGTTAAGCAATTTTTGCCCATAGCATTCATGTATGGTATATATGCCTACATTTACCATAAAAATCAACCATTCATGTAGGTAAATATACCATACATGGATCCTATGGGTTATTGATCCACATCCAACCTTCCTTGGTTCGTTGTTTTTGTTGCTGCCTTGTGCCTGGTGGCTGGTTCACGGTTCGAACCTCCCTGACCCTGCAAACCCTGGTTGGTTGGACCGTCAGGCGAGACGACGATGACCTCCAATATTCAATGGGTCCGGAAACCCCAAGTCACCCAGGGAAACCGGGTTGAACACCTGATCCACCCTTGGGGTTTTTAAACATAGCCGGATTTTTTTTCAGGGAAAGCACAATGGTTTTTTCATAGCCGCCCGGGTTTCACAAGGCCTGCTATTTCTGGGGGGGGGGGGGGTGGGGAAAAAGGTAGGTTGAGAAGGCCATTATGGTGGGATATGTTGGTTCACCCCCACGTTGCTGATGGCCCTTTCTATGGAATTAATTGGGAGAGTTTTGAATTTGATGTGATGCATTGCATAGAGCATTGCTATACATCACATCACATCATATTATCGGAGAATCCAGGTTGGTAAATACTATAGTTCACCAAGATACATGACACCAGAAGCCCAACAGAATTTATTTAAGGGATATACCATCCCCGAAACTAACAGCTTGCCCCTGAAAATGGATGGTTTGAATACTAATGTTCTTTTTGGGTCCTGGCCCATTTTCAGAGAGCGTTTACTGTTAGTTTCAGGGAGGGCAATGAAAATAACAAGTAACAATAACAATAATAATAGAAATATATGTATTCATATACCAATCTCATGCCAATATCCTTATCAATTTGATGATCAAGAAAAACTATATGAATCAATTTACAGGGAGAGCATGTCTTTCTCTATCAGATATTGTCCAAATATTGGTCTCCTCCAACCTTCCTCAGAGATTGTATCACTCCCAACAGGACAAAACATGTTGAGGGAGCGATAACTGGAGCTACTGTGATGATGTATCTTCCCAAGTAAATGAGGAGCTAAAGACAAAACCCCAATGAACCCCGGAATCCTCAAAATCACAGAGTAGATATGTTGCTGATCAGGGATGTTCAACTAAAGTTTAGTCTGACTGAGTCTCCAACTATTTAGAGATTCTTATTCACCTTGAGTTGTTTGTTGTTTCATCCCCAAAGATTTTACATTCATGTGGTGTTGTTGAATGACAAAGGGTGAATGGTGAAGAATTCCAATTCCCGCATCCAACCCCCCGAGAAATAAGGGGTTTATGATCAGGGCCTATTAACCATTGGTTTCCCTTAATAAGACCGGCTATGAAAAAACCTTGTTTCTGAGGGGGGGTAGGTGGTGGCCCGGGTGGGGCCCCGGTTGAAAAAGGCCGTGGGGGCACTCCCTTTCCAAAGGCACTCCCCTGATATACTCCCCAGGTGGGATATGGATCTTTGGAACCACACATCTGTTACTTTTGAAAACTTAAATGCGATGTTGGTTGGTGGTGGTTTTTGATGAAGGTGAAGGTTCAGGTTCATGGGTATAAATTAAAATTTCCGTTTTCACCATCATTGATCTTGGGGTCATGATAAGCGCCAAGATCAACTACCGGTATCAACAAAAAGGCGTACTTGGCAGACATGCAGGATTTTTCTGTCACAATATCAACTGTTTCGCCAACATGATCGACAACCTTAAGAATCTCAAGGCTCTGAAGACTTCGTTGATCTCAGTATCTAACAAGGAGTTGAGGAAAATGCGAATAGTCTGGTCAAATTGTAGTGACTTGACACGACCTGGGCCCCCAAAAAGTAGCTAAGGAAAGGAAATACGTTTATTTGAGGCACATCTAGGTTGGTGAAATATTTAATTTTGGCCAGAATAGTTGTGATTTATGGTGAGTTTCTCCCTTCTATGCCAAACAAACTTCCCAAAAAATACCATGGAAACTGGTTTGTTTCGTTATGTCTTCCTTGGAAAAGGGAAAAGACATCCAACCAATGCACCGATGTTTGTCCACCGAAAAAACACCCTCAGGAATTTGCTGAGCAGGATGGCACGGTCATTGGTTCAGCTGAGGACGGGAGAAAGGACAATTTGATGACACGTTCATAGTAAGGCCTGAAAAAAGGAGGATGTATGTCCCATTTGTTTGTAGAAAAAAAATGTTTAGACGCATTAGTCATGTTTTTTTCGTATTGTGTTTATATTGTTTTCCATATGTTCAAGCCTGTTTTTTCATTGTTTCCCTTCAGTACGTAAGCGTCGGTTATTGGAGATCGTTCGTTTACAGGGGTCGGGCCCTTGATGGCTCTTGGATGATGTTGTTTTGGTTGGAAGTTTTGACAAGATGACTGTTGAAGTTCCTGGACATTGATGATGATGATGATGATGATGATGATGATGATGAGAATTATTATCATTTATCATATCATATTACTATTGGTATCATCATATTATCATTTGTACTATTATTATTGCTATTATTTGGATCTACCCGCCAGGATGCTGCTTCATGGCAGCCATCAAGGACTTTATTTAAGAACTTGTGTAAAACATGTAATTACTGTAATTAATATTGATTAATGTCATCCTCGTCAGGGACGCGCCAGCATCCTGGGTTGGGGACTTTTCCACCCCAAATGGAGGATTCTATATAAAAAAAATGTCAGCGACAGGCGACATATGAGCATGACTGAACTCAGGGTTTGATCGCAAACATTTGATTTAGAGTTGCTTTGTGTTGGTTTTTGGTTTTCCTCCCAACAGTTTAAGAGCGAGTTGAACATGAACAAGTTACCAAAAACCTGCTGCACTTTCGGAAGAAGGGAATCGTTTATTCGTTTCCAATTGGTTGGACGGTCCCGGACGGTGGTTCTTGAAGTTGTCTTGTTGGTGAATTGCCCATCCTTCCCCATTTGGGGTCCTTTTTTTTGGTTATTGGAAGGGATGGTATCAGTGAGATTTTCAGGGAAACCCCCGGCACAATGGGACCGCCGATTCCCCATACGATTCCCTACAATTCCCTTGGCAGCAGCTCCAGCCCTGCGGTAGCAGCAGCTTTGGTCTCCCTGAGAGTTTCTCCAGTTGGGAGACTTCGAGGGCCTGCCTTGACCAAAAAGGGGTTGAACGCTTTCTGGTGAAGAACATCAATTCAGAATTGCTGTGAATTGGCATGGGGTCGACTGGTCATCAATGACATCTATATGACATCTATGACCCCACCAAGAACAAGTGGCTGCATCTTCTGAGTTTTTGTCAAGCTTCCCATAACGGAGGTCCCATTATTGGGAGTCCTTGGAATCACCCACTTGAGGGAAAGTGTGGACTTCCAGCATTTCCCCACCAATCTGCTACGCAAAATTTCAATTTCAACTCTTCGCAAAATAAAACTTCCCGGAAAACGAACGAATGTCCCCTGAACAAAAATAGTGGGACTGGAAGACGTTTGCCGTTTTCGTTTTGAAATGAAGCGGAATCCTTTCTTGGGAGTCGGTCGACATTCGTTGGTTTTTCGGGGAGGTGGTAACTCATCATCACTTCCCCCTGGTACTCTAAGCAACCATTTTTGTATTGGTTGTTAAAGATTGTTGTTTCACCAATTCCATCCATTAAAACTATTGTTAATTTAGAGTTCCAGGTAGGATTGCAAAAACTCTTTCAACCATGCTGAATCCACAAATTCTTCCCATGTGGATTCGCATGGCCCATGCGTTTAGAGTTCCAGGCCGATTTTTTTGTTGGTTTTCGATGCCTCAGCACCAAACTGGCGCCAGTACATGACCAGCGATAGCCTGAAGTTTCCTCTTTTGGAGACTTTCGTGGTTGCAGGCGTGCGTTTCTGACGGCCATTTTTGCCAGGGGTTGGTTGGTTGGTTGGTTGGTTGGTGGTAAATTTATCCCATAGCATCCATGTATGGTATAATTACATTTACCATATAAATTAGCCAAATGTTGGTATACCAGTCCCATGGATGCTATGGGTATGGATCTATGGAAAAATTGGTGTATTTTTCAGTGGATCATAGATCCGGTGGGTTTGCCTGGGGGTATTCACCCTACGGACCTAAGGGGGACTCAACTGTTACAACCTCCACTTACAACTGGCTTTTTTTGGGGCCCCAGGTAGTAAAACCCATGGGCATGGATGACTTGTGGAAGTGCCTGGTGATTCAAGTTGTGATTTTTTGATTCTCCGCTTGTGGGTCGGTTGCCTCTGGTGCAAGCTCCATGGTGTCCCCAAACCAACAAATGAGAGAAAATCCTTCGTAAACTCTTGGTTGGGGGGTATGTTATGGTATGTTCCAAGAGGTATGTTGAGAAATTTTCTTTGTTTTTTCAAAAAGAACCAAATCATAGTCACAATGGTGGAATTCTTCTTTCCAAAGTCGGGGGTGTGCCGTTAAAAAACACTTCGACCGTTTCAACCTTCAAAAACAACAAGTGAGCTGTTACTACCAGTTTTTGGCTCTAGAAATCCAAACGCCTCCCCAAAAAAGACCTTGTGAGGTTCGGCCTCTACAGGGGTTAAAAAAACACCGATCCTCACAAGGTATGACTGGTAGATTTTGGAAGACTATAGGGGTATTCCCAACAAAAAAAACCCAACCCCTCTGGGCATTGCAGATTTTCGATGTTTGTCAGGCCCTGCCAAGTGCATTCAGACCATTGTTCCTCGGCACCAATTTGGTATATTTACCTACTGGTAACTTTGTAGTGCATTCATTTACCAAGTGGGGATGGATCTTGGAATGAACAAAAAATTGTGAAGCAACCATATATAAATTCATAGAATATAAGATCCATGTATCATATATTGTTTACCTGCATGAATTGTTGATTTGAATGGTAAATTTGCAGGCAAACATGCAGTCGTCCCATGGATCCTATGGGGATGTTTTTTTGTAGATCCGAATCTTTATCACGACTCCGTTAACCCTTTCGTGTTTTTTTTGCGTTTGTTTCGCATGAAACGCATCAATGTCCTGCACTCATTTTTCCCGTTTTTTTTTTGGGGGGGGGGATTTTTTGCAACAAAGACCTCTCTCCCCAACAAAAAACGGAAGTTCTTATCAATACGTGAAACAAACAGATCCAAGAAGAAGTGTGTGAAGATATATGTTTTGTGTGTTGATATTTTTTTTGGGGATGCATTTTAAGGTGAGTTTTTTTTGGGGTGCAAATGGAGCACCACTAAATCATAGAAAGTTTGCCCAGATTCATGATCCAACAAAATCATTCCCTTCAAAAAATAAGTTCCAGATTCTTCCGAGTGTCCTTTTTGGGTGCTTTAAGTGACCTTTTCAGGGGTTAAGTAGCCCCCTGTTGGATGATCAAAAGGTCACTTGGAGGAAGCTGGATGATCGCCAGGCAGGATTCATGATCCAGCGAAATCATTCCCTTCAAAAAACAAGTTCATGATCTTGGAAAATGGATCCCTCCAAGAAATCTCGAACAGGACCTACTAAACGGACCTCTAAACCCGAGTATCTAATAGCTCTAGCAACTTACTTTTGACAGAATCACCAGGAAGGATTGGATGCCATAGATTGCATTGTTAATTTTCCCAGATAGCTTGAGGAAATATCCCAACTCTTCTCAATAAGGGCCTCATTTTTTCGGGAATGCCCAGGTGCTTATTGGGGATTATTTTTAAGGCATTCGGCATTCTGGGGGGGCTTCCCGTGGCAGGAAGGGGGTGTGGTATCTCTTATCTTTCCCAGCTGAGTTTCACTCAATTTCAGTCGTGATCTATTTCTGCAGATGAGATTACCGACCCCCAACTTCATGCACCAACTTGTAAGCTAGATGGTGGTTTCACAGATTTTTTTATGTTCATCCCTACCTGGTGAAATGATACAAATTGACGATCATATTTTTCAAATGGGTGGTTCAACCACCAACCAGGTGAGGAAAAATGCCTCAAAATTCACTACCATACAGCACCGAATCAAGTTTAAGATCTCCCCCACAAAAATCGGTCCAAAATTTACCCTTGGATGTAATTCGGCCCCCTGAGGTCTCTGAATTCAAGCCTTACAGCTCCGAAGCAGACTTCATCACGAATACTCACAAGTTCCTTCAGCTCAAGTTCCGCCGCAACGGGAGGGCTTGCTTGGGGTTATATAACTCACTCAGCCCAAGGAAGCTAACCTGTACCCTAAGAATCCCCAAGGACCCTCCAATCAAAGGGTGAATGAACCTGTATGCCGCAGAGGTGTGTTTGGGGTCCTCAAAAATTAGCCAGGCTATGGAGGGGTCAGGATTCTTAGGGTACATAAACTAGGTGGTGGCAACTCAAACATTTTTGGAATTTTCAGCGACATTTTCGCTGGGGTTTCATGATCCAATTTGACGAGCATGTTTTTTAAATCACGGGTTGGTTCAACCACCAACTAGTCAACTGTTGTGGTTGAGGCGTTTGGTCAGGTCATTTGGTGAAGGGGCGCATTGGCCAGAAGAAGGCTATGACTTTTAGCGATGTTACAAAACATCAGGTTACTAAGAAGATGGATGATGTCATTCTAAACTGCCGGGGGGGTTTTGAGTGAAGTGGATCTGCTTCTGATTCTCATATCTTGGCAAGACCTGGAGGTAGATCCATTATATACCTTGGATCTTGACAAGGAAATTTCATCTGAACCAACCATCAATTTTCAGAGGATATTCGTTAGTTTTCAGGGATATAACCCTTTCATCCCAGTGGCAAGCCAGTGAGTCGGTCTAGTTATTTCGGGATCCCCGAACTCACGCCTCGTGGTCACGAACCGATGTTCAGCAGCTCAGGTATCCAACAAAAAAAACATAAAAACCCGAAGATCCTGGGGTTTTTCATTTATGTAACCCTACTGGGATGTACATGGTACTTAGTAACTGGATTATAACCTCTATATAAGTAGGTTGGATACGTCCCTTGAGTAGGTTAAGTTATGAACCTTAACTTACTCACTAGTTAAGTATAGTTACGATCACTTCCATAGGTCCACCCTTACGTAGTCTTCCAGTCATACCTCCTCAGCTCTGGTGGGACTGGAAGTCTAGGCCGGGCCCCACTAGAAGTTTTTCAAACCTTCAGCAAGCAGAGAAAAAAAATAGCTGGTGGTTTCAAATATGTTTTATTTTCACCCCTATTTGGGGAAGATTCCCATTTTGACTAATATTTTTCAAGGGGGTTGAAACCACCAACTAGCAACTAGAAACGAAGTTTTCTGACCCATTTTTTATCCGATCCGCAAAACTCCAAGATCTCGCGGTCGTGGAAACGAAAAGGACTGTCAAACGAGTCGACAAGACAACTTCGTTTTTTTTGGGGGGGATGTCCTGTGCCTTGGGTTCGAAACCTATAGGGAGATACGGCTTTTGTTTCAACAAGACTTGGTGCTGAGTGAAGTACACCCCCGAAGTTGATGAGCTGTTAAACTTCACGGGTGTATGTAAAAAATGAAGAAATCAAAGTGAGCAATGAAAAAAAAAAGCCCCTGGTTGTTCCTTCCGGGTCCTTGGTCGCGCGCGTTTTTGATCATGTACTCCCCATAGTAAACGCTTGTTTTTGTTCATATTAAACATCGTTCCACATGGTTTCGGCAACACGTGCAGCCAAGGAAAACAGAGTTTTAGGTGAAGAAAAGAAGACAAGGAAAGGAAAGACAAGAAAATCAGAGACTGGAGGTAAGAGAAGGAAGAGAAGACAAGTGAAGAGAACAAAAGGAGAAGAAGACAGGAGAAGAGAAGAGAAGAAAAGAGATGATACAGAAGATGCACGCACGCGAAATAGGAAAGCCGCGAAGCTGCGTTTTCTCAATCCTTTGCCCCAGAATAACGTTCAATGACCTGGTCACAGGCGGGCAATTGAAGCTGGACCGGCGCGAGGGCGCCATCCGGGCCCAGAAAGAGGCAGTAAATTAGAATGAAGTGTCTTGACCAAATGAGTTCGCTGATAGGCTTTGGAACAGGCTGCTTGCGACATACAGGCAAGCTGCCTTTCAGACCAATCCCTCTTTTTTCGTTAATGCACAAGACACAGTTTCCAGAGTTGCAAAACACTTAGATGGGTGTAAGCTGCCTTTGTACATGCTACGTCGGTAATTGATAACAAAGGGTTTGACCATGTCTGCACTCGGGAAACGCCTCGAGCTTGAAACTTGCAGGTGCCGACTCCAGAAATGCTGCGGGCCGGCGACAACCTACCAGCCGAGGCCGAGCTGCCCCCCACTCAGCGATAAAGCAGCCACCAGAACACGCTGCTTTTTGTAGCAGACTATATACAGGAACGTGTAACGTATCATGCCCACTGTTGCAATGCGTGGACGAATAAGTGCAAGTGTGCGATTGTGGCTCATCATTGCTAGCCGAATCCTAAGGTACCTGAATGTCGTGGTGCCAGACACGCAACTCGTGTCTGGCGTCCTGCGAGATCAGGTCTGCTTCACCTGATGCGGGTTGCCAGTGCAACCTACACCTTCTGAATGGCAAAGTTGGGCTACACTGAGAAGGGTCAATCAAGAAGCCAATAAATAGACACATAACTGGCTGATGGCGGGGGAGATCAGTCAGTAGTCAAAAAAATGCTAAAGCATACTAAACCAGCCTGGGATGCTACATATTCTGAGCCAGCACGACGATGCTCAGAGCATGAACTTAATTGCAGGCGACAGCGTTTGCAGCAGTGCCGGAATCCTCTTTGGAGGCAGAACATGCTGGCACGAAAGATGGATTCATGAATCGTTTATGAATCATCTTTTCAGAATTCATGAATCATCTTTTGTTTTGATACAGGAGGGGGGCTAGAGGAAGTGGGACCTGGAACAACAAGACACGTGGAAGAGGTCATCTCAATCACCAGCACTTTGGAAAAACACTTCTGTTTCACCGAATCTTGATTAAAGTCTTCTCTTGGCAAATTGCAAGTGCTATACTTCAAATAGTAACATCAATATATGATATGGCTAACGTGCTGTTATGACAATCATGAGGTGCGCCACCTCCACAAGTGGAGAATTTACCTCCTCGACAGCAGGAAGGACTGTGGCACCGCGAGAGGATTTTCATTGTTTAAGATGAAAGTAAAACACCAACGAATATCTGTCAAGAGGATCTGTTTCTGAGGTGTCTGAGGTAGTGTGTGAGGGATGAGTGGGCACTTTCAAAAGACAACTACATACAAATTACAAGTACTTACAAAATACAAGTGCATACATAATACAAGTACATACAAAATACAGGTGCATACATAATACAACTACATACAAAATACAAGTACATACATAATTCTAGTACATACATAATACAAGTACATACAAAATACAACTACATACAAATTACAAGACATACAAAATACAAGTGCATACATAATACAAGTACATACAAAATACAGGTGCATACATAATACAACTACATACAAAATACAAGACATACAAAATACAAGTACATACATCATACAAGTACATACATAATACAACTACATACAAAAATCAAGTACATACAGAATACAAGTACATACGAATTACAACTACAAACTTAATACAAGTACATACAAAATACAATTGCATACAAAATACAAGTACATACATAATACAAGCACATACATAATACAAGTACCTACATAATACAACTACATACATAATACACGAGCATACAAATTTCCAGTACATACAAAATACAAGTACTTACATAGTACAAGTACATACAAAATACAAGTACATACAACATGCAAGTACATACAAAATACAAGTACATACATAGTACTAGTTCGCAAAAAATACAAGTACATACATAATACAAGTACTTACAAAATTCATGTACATACAGAATACAAGTACATACAAAATACAAGACATACAAAATACAAGTGCATACATAATACAAGTACATACATAATACAAGTACATACAAAATACAAGTACATACAAAATACAAGTACATACATAGTACTAGTTCGCAAAAAATACAAGTACATACATAATACAAGTACATACAAAATTCAAGTACATACAGACTACAAGTACATACAAAATACAGGCCATACAAAATACAAGTGCATACATAATACAAGTACATACATAGTTCAAGTACATACAAAATACAAGTTCATACCATTTTTAAATACATACAGAATACAAGTACATACAAAATACAAGACATACAAAATACAAGTACATACATCATACAAGTACATACATAATACAAGTACATACAAAATACAAGTAGACACAAAATACAAGTTCTTGAATCTTTGTGTGTGCTTTTTGACTATTTTTGTGGCAGGGGCTGCCGCCTGGAGATCTCTGTTTACTCCCAACTCTTGAACTAACTGACCGGGTTGAAGGCGATGCCGCTTTGGTACGTGCATGCTATAGAATCTGTCAACATTCTTTTTGTGGTTTCAAGGTGGCCATGTGGCTACCATTGCACATTGCAGGCCTCTTCACAGCAATGCAGATTATCGACGTGCCAACTTGCACATTGTTGGGCGAGATGGTATTTCTCCAAGACCAGCCAGGACAGCAGAGAAGGGAAAGACAGGTGACAGTTGGAACAAAGCTTCCAACGAACGACGATGAACAAAATACGCAGCCAAGCGTGCAATACCCAATTCACCCATGGCTAATTCAATATCTTCATTTTCGTTTTTTCAGGCGCAGCGTCCGGAAAACTCGATGGCCGCTGTAAAATGGCTCGTGAAAAGAAAGAGTTGGTCCCGGCCTCAGGCATGTTTCCAAGGACCCAGACTGAGCATTCGTCCCACTGGGAGCAGTGTTTTTGTCTTTGTCAGAGATGTGACACATGTCCAAACCTGTGCAAAAAAGTGCTTCGTTTTTCGAAGTTTTGGGTCATACTTGAAACATGTCCAAACCTGTGATGACGTTCGTGTTCAAAGTGCTACGCAATCGACTGCTTCGGTACATTCTTGAAACATGTCCACACCTGTGATGACGTTCGTGTTCAAAGTGCTACGCAATGGACTGCTTCGGTGCATACTTGAAACATGTCCAGACCTGTGATGACGTTCGTGTTCAAAGTGCTACGCAATCGACTGCTTCGGTACATACTTGGAACATGTCCAAGCCTGTGATGACGTTCGTGTTCAAAGTGCTACGCAATGGACTGCTTCGGTGCATGTCCACACCTGTGATGACGTTCGTGTTCAAAGTGCTACGCAATCGACTGCTTGGGTATACATACTTGAAACATGTCCAAACCTGTGATGACGTTCGTGTTCAAAGTGCTAAGCGCTCGACTGCTTCGGTACAGAAGAAGAAGAGGAAGAAGAAGAAGAAGAAGAAGAAAGGCGCGTGAGAAAGACCGAATGTTGAAAATCTGGGCCCTTGATCGTGATTCAGAGCGCGCGCGAGCAAGGACCCGAAACGTTGTTTGGGGAATATATAGGGGATGAAATCCTCCCCAATTATCATAAACCATGAAATAAGGATCCCGTCATTAACTTCTTGAGTTTAATCTTTTCCATGAGGTGGATAAGGTCAACCGAGATTTATATAGTCATGGAGAACATGTTGCTCATCAGGGATTTTCAACAAAGTTTAGTCTGACTTAGTCTCCAACTACTTAGAGGTTCTTATTCACAATGAGGTGTTTGTTGTTCATCCCCAAAGATTTGAGTAAAATTTGGTAGTTGAAAGCGACAGGGCCCCCCAAAAATTGCTGGAACCCAAAACATGACGGCTTGAAAGATGCATTTGCTTCATCATTGCAACTTTTGATGGAAGAAAGTTTCAACAACCACCTGGGATGTAAAAATCCTGCTGTAAATAATGGGACAAGCTACCAAACTCAACTTGTGATCGCCGGATTTCTGAACCATCAGCAGAATCACAGCAGATCCAACCAATTCCCCGGGATCACGGAAGAAAAACCGCTGTGCTTCGGCTCGTGCGTCAGCGAGCCGCCATTTTTTCTCCTGCTTTGCCTAGGTATTTGTTTGCAGATGAAGATTACATTTACTTTGCCACTGAGTCTGCAGACATTTCGATTCTTCATGAGTTCATTTAAATGGGACCCTTAAGAAACAATCAAACACCATGCTTAACTTAACTTACTTATGGAACTTTTGGGGCCGGGTCATGATTTTGCCCAACAGAAACAGTGCCATCGTTTGGGTTGTCATTTTTCATGACGCAAAAACATCAGTTTTTACGTGGGTTTGAGCGTCACCCGCATTTTTGAGTGTATTCCCCGAAAACTAACGAATATCCCCTGAAGAATGATGGTTGGAAGACAAGCCATTCCTTTCTTGAAAGGTCTCTAATGTCAGGTGAGACATTCCTTCATTTTTCGGGGGAGTACCTTTTTTGTTGGCAAATGTTTTTGTTGTTGTTTTTTTTACTGCCCTAAGAATCCCCAAGGACCCTACCAATGGAAGGCAGGTTGAACCTGTATGACGCAGGGGTGTTTAGGTCCTCAAAATAGCCACTGTTGAGGGGTCAGGATTCTTAGGGTGGCTCAATTCAGCTAGTGGTAAATTGTTTTCTAGGATTCTTAAGGGGAGGGGGTAACTGGGGAACCCTAAGGATTCCTAGGGAAGATTGGGGAACCTTAGGGAACATTAGGAATGATTATGTAGGGGAATCACCACCCCCCCTTAAGAATCCTATTATTGTTGGTTTGCGGCCCGATGGTTTGGATTCCTGGGATCTCCCGATTCGAAAAGGATTGTTGCTCAAGGGCACCCTTTCGAATCCCAAACCAGCGGGCCCCAAACCAACAAGTAAGCACTTGGATGCCCCGGGAAGTTAGGATCAATGGCTAGTAACTGGATTATAACCTACCTATAATTGGGGTATATTGGGGTTATAGCCCACTTACTAATAATCCACTTAATTACTAACCTTTTACTAAGTTCCTGGCACATCCAAGCATGAGTTGATGTTTTTTTCGGTTGGGTGAGTTTGATACATTGCCTTAGAACCCCACGTGTTTTCTTGGAGGAAATGCTGCTGGGATGTAGCCGCAACGTCGTAGATCGGTCAATTGATGTTACGAAAATACCACAAAAAAAAGGTCATGAGACAAAAAAACCTGTTCACAAGAAAGTTCAGTCAGAATTTAGGTGTCAACAATGGAAATTCAATAGTTGGCGTGTTTTCTCCTGTGTTTTTTGATGAAAAACACCTTGTGACCCTTTTCTCCATGAGAACCATTTAACTCAAAGAATTTTCTGCCCATACACTTTTGTTGGATTATGTGAATTACATCTTGGAGGACGTTTTCGAGAAAACATACCCAAGATGGTGCTACCGTACCTGGAGGATGTCGGATGACTTCATGAAAATTCCGGACGACTCCATTGACGGTTAAATAGCAACATCGGTGAAGGTTTGTGGTTCGCATTGTTAAAACTTTTTCCCGTAAATATGACTGAGGTCACTTTCAGCTACTTCCACCTTAAAACTAACGAATATCCCCCGGAAAATGGATGGTTTCAATGATGAACTTTCCTTAAAAAAGATGGTTCCTTTTTCAGGGACGCATTCGTTCATTTTCGGAGGGGGTAAGATGGTAAGAATTAATAGGAATCCCTCCTCCCAAGAAAAAAGGACTCCCAAAAGTGCGGGTCCCCTGATTTTTTTGCATGAAACAACTTTCCCAACTCCCCATGCAACTTGTTCGTGAGCTGTTTGAACAAAAAATCACCGATCGGATACTTTCCATAAAAATCCCTGGTTGTTGAATAGGGATCCTTGTTTGATCCTTATTTCATGGTTTGTGAAACATATCGAAATTTCTAATCCAACATAATCCAACCACATAGCTGGGTAGTATTTCATTCCCCCAAAAGATACCCAACAAACAGCCAGTTTCAAATGGTTTTTTATTTTCACCCCGAACCTTGGGGAAATGTTCCAACTTGACTATTATTTTTCAAATGGGTTGGTTCAACCACCAACTAGCTGTATTTTTGAAAGAATTCCCTTGTACTACGTGGTGCCTTGTTCTGGGTTGATAATGTAATGACATATAATGACCCCTGTCAAACTTTCGAGACGTGACTCTTTGTTTTCCAAGCAAATTGTTTGGTTGTTGTGTTTCTTTACCCCCGTAATGGCTCGAACGGGAAATGTTTGGGTGTTGCAAAGGTGTTGGATAACTCAAGAATAAACACAAATCTCCAAAGATTGTTTTCCTCGAGGTCTCCGATACCATGACGCTCTTTCGTGTGGATAAAGCCACCCTATCGCAGGCAAGTTTGTTTTTGGAGTCAAGAGTCGAGAGTGGAGCAAACTGATGAATTCTCAAGTCTTTTCAAATGTTTTTTATTTTCATCCCCATTTGGGCAAGATATGTATTTTGACTATATAATATTTTTCAAAGGGGTTGAAACCACCAACTAGTTAAGCTTGTGGGGTGATATAAACTTCTGTCGTTATTGTTGCTGATTCAGGTTTAGCTGTTTGATTCCTTTAGATAAACTCAGAAAAATGTGGATGAACAAATGTAGTTTCCTTGGCTGTGTTTAGGTTGCTGCATATATATATATATACATGGGATTAAACATACCATACCGTGTCTTGGGAATTCTTACATTTTATTTCTAGGAATTCTGAAATTCCCATGTTGGCATGTGTTTCAACAACAAAATCACCTAAAAACAAAGTCAACAAAATCAAGAGTGAACTTGAAGCCCACCCCCCCAAAAAAAAGCACGTGATACATATGGTTGATGGAAACATCCTGCACCACCTGGCATGTATAAACCCCTATATAACCCCTTTAAATAATGGGACAAAGAACTATATCAACTGGTTAGCCAGATTTCTGAACCATCAGCAGTACATACGTTCTCCATGGAGGTGACGAGCTTGACATTGACCAGCAGCAGCTATGTCATGGGCTTCGTATTTGATTCGTACCTTGGGGTTTGTTTGAAAACACCGGTGAGATTGGTTTGGGATGTTTCATCCATGTCAGAAAGCTTGGGAAAATGTCCCATTGGGATTCCTGGATTTTGGGAGTCACTACCATGTCACTACCATGTTTTGGTTCACCAAATTTCCTTCTGCATCTTAAAGAGTCGCAGTTTTCCAAGTGGATGTGAGTCGTATGGTGGGATTTTGGCAAACGAAATGTCCATAAATGGCCAAAATGTGATGTCCGATGATCTACGGGGAACTGAGGCTCTGAAACATGGCGCACTCCGAGTTTTTCCGATCCGGAAGATGTGAGCTGTGAGCGTCTTCATAAAGCCGGTTGGTTCGAGAGGATTTTGCAGAAGTTGCGAAATGGATTTCAAAGGTGCAGATCGCGGGTGAACGATGGGTTTTCCATTTTGAGAGTCGTCTCTTTTCAGAGGTTTAACAACAGGACGGCAGCGGGGAGAACTCCAACGCTTCCGGCCCATCTGGAGGCCTCGTGAAAAGACTGACTCACCAAAGGAAGCGAAAGGATCCGATCGGTCTGGAATGCCTCTACTGCACATATACCAGACTGAATTGGTGCAGTACGTGCCCTGCAGATGTTTCTTCAGGTATCAACTGCTCATCCCTATCCAGGCTACTGATTCACATAAGGGGAACCACTACCACAAGCACCACCACCACCACCAGCACTTCTTTATAGGGACTTAATATATCTTTCATATCCTTCAGTGCAAATAAGTCTATTGTGATTATTGGCTCACTTCAGATGTAAACTTCTTCCAGTCCACAGTTGTTTGAAGTGAAGCTGTTTGAACAAACATCCCGAAAAAAAGCAATCAGTCACTGATGGTTTTTGGAGCATCCAACTATATATCTATGTACCAGTTGTTTGCATATCCAAAGACCCGTTGATATGGTCATTTTTTTACTGGCCTGAAGTCAAACAACAAGCTGCATTATGTTTGCATTAGTTGAAATAGATGTTCCAAGAGTCGGTATTGATGCATTTTTGTATTTGTATTTGTACATACCCATAGAATCCATGTATGGTATATTATACCTACATTTAGCATAAAAAGTCCAGAAAATGAAGGTAAATATAGCATACATGGATTGTATGGGATATATTTTATCCGCTATGGAACTCTGACCCATGATGGATCAATGGGGACGAACAAGTTTTTATTTTACCTAGACATTGACCACTAAAAAGGCCAACATGTTTTTTGATCGGTAAATCTACCCTTCATCGTTCGTCCCATGGATCCTTTTTACGGACAATCCCAGTGGATGTAAGTATACTTAGGATCTAACCCCCATTTATAAGCGAGCATAAAACGGCCATGAATGGAAGGGGTCCAATCGAACCCCACAACTTAGGAGACTTACAATCTCCATGGTCCAATTAACCACCTGGAACCCCAAACAACCATTTATAAATGGATGTTTGGTGAAACAACCATTTTCTATATAAAGATTTGGAATCATCCCATTGAAACAACCATTTATAAATGGTTCACAGATTAACCACAGATCCATCCACGACGGGAGGATTCATCCTCCAAGTGGGTCTGATGTTGTTACCGACTTCTGAGGTATGGCTATTTGATCCCTAGCCGCTTGGGCTTCGAAGAAAAAAATCCTGAAAGATAACAAGCACCCCATTTAGGTGTTTCCAGAAATAGTGGTACCCCAAAATGGATGGTTTATAATGGAAACCCCTATTAAAATGGATGATTTGGGGGGAAAACCCACTATTTTCGGAAACATCCATTTCAAGCTCCTCAAAGATTTTTGAACCCGACCGAAAATCTTAACAGAGTCATTCTACAACCCCCCCCTTTTTTAGAGGGCTCCAAAAGCCGATTATTAGGATAATGAAGTTAACAGTTACCGGATGATTCAATTCGTGACCTTTCTATCCCGGCCTAGTTGGAGGTCACGAGACTTCGCCTTTTAAAGAAAGGGTCACTTAACTTAGCCATCCCAAAAAAAAGGTCACCAAAAAAAATTGCCAGGTACTTTTTTCACGTCCCCATGGTTAGGTGGTTAAAAAGGATTGGTGGTAACAGTCGCTTGAGGATTTCGTCGCCTTAAGCAAAAATACAACAAGTTGAATCGAAGGGAGGTTTGGCATTTTGGGATGATAGCGTTATTTTTTTCCAGTGAGAAAAACACCTAGGTGGTGGTTTTTTAAATGTTCACCACTACTTGGGGAAATGATCCAATTTGACGAGCATATTTTTCAGATGGCTACCAACCAGAAACAGGTTTAGCAGTACAACAAAATCCACCCCCAACGGAACTCACCTATGAAATGCCACTTAAAGTGGTGAACATATCCTGAGTTTCATGATGAACAAATTCTCAGTTCGATGGTTTAAGTCGAAAAACAGCATGCATGTTCCATACATACACAAGTACTCCCAAAAAAACTAACATTAACCTGAAAATTGACCCTAGGAAAGGGAAATAATTACATACTTTTGGAATTCTCACCATGTTCAGGTTCCAGCCGTTAGTTTTCAGGGGTGTTTTTGTTACTTGGATCTTTTTTTCGCCAAGCTAAAGCTCCATCACTTTTGTTTCAGAAACATTCACCACTTTTCATGGGGTACCCCCCGGAAAACTGACATGTCCCGTGAAAACCAATTGTTGGAAGATGTATTCCCTCTTGAAATAGTCCCTTTTTAGGGGACATGTTAGTTTTCGGGGGTGTAAGTGTTTTTGTGAGACCTATTCGCAGTTTCCGCTGACAACATTCACCTCGTACGTAGTTTGGAGTTGGGTATGTTCAGTTGAGCAACGAAAAAAGGGCCCCTATTTGTTTAGGGTATATAGGCGGAGGATTATACTACACAGCTATATGGGGATTACAATAAACCATTGTATAAGTTATAAGGATCCTTATGAAACAACCAGGATTCAATTGAAAATATCCAAGGGATTTTGTCGTGGCTCAATTCTGCCTAGCATTTTAGTTCAAGGATTTTTCACCATGACACGACATTTCTTGCTGAGTTTTTTTTTCACCGTGAGAGTCGACCCACAATTTTCGGAAAAAAAAATCCCCTGGTGAAATTCAAAAAATGGGTCGATATTTTTTTGGGCTTGCACCCCCTGAAAACTAACATGATGTAGGGCTGGAAAATCACCTAATTTTTGTTTAAATCGGGAGATACATCGATTACATCGATGGTTGGTTTTCTACTATTGTCATTGGTTAGTTTTCCGCGGTGTAAGACATGAGATGTATGAGATGATGGGGACTCCAACAGTTCAACCATTAAAGCTACGAAGTGTTTTCTGCAGGACCAAGTCCTCAAACAAAATCAGTTATGTCAATGTGGGCGCCGAAAGACGACAATTTTCGAGGGAGGCCATTTTTTATTGTGGCTCTAAAGACAAGCTGAAGATAAGTGGCGCTGGTACTTAGGATCAATGGAGAATATAGAGAAGTATAGTTTGTAAATCCGTCCCCTAAATAGGTGAGGCCTAAACCGTATATTCCAAATCCGATTCCTTCCGAACCCAGCGTCGGACACCCGGACTTTTGTACCGAGGTTCTGGTTCGCCTTCACGCTTTCCAATTGCTTCCTTTGACAGTTTCTCGGTGTTTTTTTCTACCGCCCGGAATTTCCCGTTGGTTGCTTTTTTTTGGGGGGGGTCCGAAGGCCTTCGGGGAAGTTTGGTTCGCCATGACAGATTCCATATTTTGGGGACGGATGTTTATATATTTAAAAACAGACATTTTGTTTCATTGAAAATAAGCTAGATGTAGGTAGATTCAAACCAGGGAACCCTTAAGAGTTAGTGGATTTCTGATGAGTTGTTGGACATCTACCCCTACCCGTACCATCCATGTATGGAATATTTGCCTACATTTAATCATAGATATTTAAGCCAAATGTAGATGAAATATGCCAGTCCCATGGATGGTATGGGCTATGATATCCAGTTCTGACCTCCGGAGAAGTTGGTGTTTTTTGCTGGGATCTAATCTGGAGGTCCATGGACCCTGACATCTGGATGGAGGCCAAAGAAATGGTTGAAGTAACAGCACTGTTTCAGGGCGAAAGCGATTTCTTGAAAGTTTTGATAACACTGGTAGTTTTGAAGGAGGTGTTTGACCATTTCTTCTACCCCCCCCCCCCAAAAAAAAAAACATGTGTAAGTTTAAGATGCTCCAATTTGACTTGCGCTGTTTTTTTTGCCCATGAGAACTTTGTCATGATTTGCTTCCTCATCAGGTTTACACTCTGGAAAACAACAGAAGAACTGGACCGACCCCCCAAAAACACTTACATAAGCTTATGTCCCTTCAGGTGATGTAGGTGTTTTGTTTTGGTTGGTATAGGGTCATTCCCATAGGATCCATGTATGGGATATCTACCTACATTTATCATAAAAATTAACCAAATGTAAATATACCATACATGGATGGTATGGGATAGGATTATTGATTGAGCATATTTTCTAGAAATTGTAGATCTCTCCGTTTGGGATCTTGCCCCTCCCAGTACCCACCACCAGGACAACGAATTTCGATGAATTTCTTAGGGCGATGTTTTTTAGGATCCCTAGTAGGGTGTCCATGGAAGTTAGTAACTGTAGTTGGTAAGTTGGTTTATAACCTTTTTATGCCCATAGGATCCATGTATTATGATGCATTTAAATACATTTGATTGAATTTATATATTAGGTAAATGTAGGCAAATATACCATACATGGATCCTATGGGATTACACGTGGGGATTTTTTAGAAAAAACATGTTTCTTCGAACTAGTTGGTCATTTCAAACAGTTTTACTTTCGCCCCTACCAGAATGGGAGATCACTCAATTTGACTTGCACATATTTTTCAAATTGGCTGCTTGAAACCACCAACCACTAAACCTCCAACATGAACCACCAACTATTGCCTAAAACTTTGACTATCTCTCTTTCACATGTAGATCTTCGAGGTATTTCAGATGTGTCACTCACGAATACTCCTGGCTGGTCCACAGCAGTGCTGTACGACAATGGTGTCACCAACTATGCGTGACTTTCCTCGCAGCGTGACCGACGGTTTGGTACCTGCAAAGTGGGCACCAGTTATAAATGGAGTGAAAGAACTCCTATAATAAATGGGTGTTTCCCAAAAATAGTGGGTCTTCCCCCCAAATCATCCATTTTAATAGGGTTTTCCATTATTTTCACCATCCATTATGGGGTACCCCTATTTTCGGAAACATCAAAATGGCCTATAGTGGGTTTAAATGTAGGTAAATATTCCATAGAGCATATGGGTAATAGTTTTTGATATTTTCCTAGACAGAGTGGATGAATAACATAACAACTATAGGGATGATGGCTGTAGAGTACAACCCCCCTCAAAAATCAACAACGAGTTTACCCCCTGAAAAAGTAGATGCCTGGAAAGTAAAACAACGATCCTTTGTCAGTCACACTTGGAGACCTGAGATTTACGGCCGCTGTTTAAGAACTCAAAATGAGAGTCTCTACTTTGATGGAAGTTAGGATCAATGGTTAGTAAATGGGTCATTTCACCTACTTACAAATAGGATATATTGGGGTGAAATAACCCACAGATCCTAACCCTTTATTCGAACTTCCTGGGACATCCAAGTAGTGTCTTTCTTTTTGTTGACCAGTTTCATGAAGGGATATTGATATGGAGAGGAGGACTTTGGAGGGATTGGGGGTCATGATCACCTGTTTGGGATGGTGAAACGTGACCTCCAACTATAGGGATTTTACAAGGTCACGAATTTTAGGGGATCGAACGGCAGTTGTGTTTTGGTTGATTTTATGTTTGATTTTTGTTGGCCCTTTAAACATTTTTTCAAAATGTGGCGTTTGTTGAGACCTTCAGCAGTTTGGGGTTTTTGCCCCGTCTGGCCGCAACAGTGAGCAGCAGGAATGATTTCTCCATTTTCAGTAGGGAATCCCTATCAACCTAAACCTTCATGAACACCTCTGTTACTTGGAGGTTTAGGCCACACCCAAGTGATACATAGAAGTCACCAGGAGATTGGGTTTCTGGAACCACAAAACTCATTGAATTCAATCGAGGTCCCAACAGTTTTTCTAACATTTTGTCAAAGGTTTAGTGGAATCCGTGCCCGAAAAACTTGAAGATGATTTTAACTTATCTCATTTTTTTTCACCATTTTGCCCCCACTGAACCATTTTTTTTGATTTTTGGGTACTGTTTTTTTCAAGATTTTGAAACTTTCACCCCTGAAATTTTTGAGGAAGATGAACCCGTCTTTGACCCAGATGTTTGAAAAAAAAATCGCTGGGACACCCTTGTGAACATCCACACAGGATGTTTCCTTGTGGAAAATGAAGGTTCCAATCCCTAAAACCAACTACAAGTAGCGGGTTTACTGAAAAATGCTGGAAAACGTGATGCCATTTTGGCTTCATTTTAGGGCCCCGCTTGCCAAAATTTGCTGTTGAACTTCCAGTCACACCGTTGTCTTCCGGAGCCTCATCTCTTCGGAGCCAATTCAATTGGAGCTTTTATATAATAATGCTATAGTCAACCAACCCCACCAGAAATAAGGCCTTATTAGATTTTATTAAGGGCTTATTAACCATTGGTTAAAACATATCATGGGACCATCCTGATGGTTTTCCGAGTTCTTGTTTCGCATCCTGGGATGACGAAAACATCCAAAACTTGAGCAATGAAGCCAAAAGGGTCCCTGGTTCTTTGAGCAATGAACACAAACAAGTACTGTATACCAATGTAACGTATATCAATATCATATATTGTATATACATCAGATACATGGGCAAGATGTTTTTTATTTACTTTCTTTGATGGGAAATCACCATTAAAACTCAATTTGTGGGTTAATTTGATTTTGTCCAACCACCTTCAGCAAACCTAAGTATATGATCTACATCTAAATTTGATAACCCTAAGAACCCTGACCCCTTAAACAAAATGCTATTTTGAGGACCCCAAACACACCCCCTTATACAGGTTCATTCACCCTTCCATTCCGTCATGGCGAAACCATGGGGGTTTCCGTTTCTGCTCAGTGCTCAGAGCTCAGGATCCTCATACCAAGGGCCGGAGTGATGACGATTCTGAATTTAGAGTCTTGGTCGATTTGTTAAAAAGGTTGGCCCAACGGACCAGTTAGGCCCTGTGGATTGAGATATATAACCCTTACAAATGGCAGAAAATGAAAAACGGCAACTCCGGGGAATACAAAAAGCCCACCTTTTGTAACAAGTGTGAGCTATAAGTCCCATTATTTCAAATTCCAAGAGGGTGCCGGTGGGCGATTTGTATGTTTTTGCCACGTCATTGCTGTTATTGTTGCAGGTTTTTGTTTGTTTGGTTAGTTTTCTTGTGTTTTTGTGTTGAAAACCACTATTTTGTGTTTTCCCATTTTTTTGCTATTCGAAAACAAAAACAGACCCATGGATTTTTGTGGGAGTCCTGGAGGTTAGAACGTAAACCATGATCAAGGATTCCGTCTTTTTTGTTGGAGCTTCTATTAGGCTTGTAAGTTACGTGGGTCGGGTCGAGCTGGACATCTCCAAAAACTGGGACTTTTCTAAGGATTCATGGACCTTTGAGAGCTGCTTGCTTGCACACACTTTCTGCTTGGACCCAGTGTGCCATTTGAGGAAAGCTTGGACCAAATCTTTCCATTTTTTAAAACGGATGAATTTTTGACGTTGTTCAGAAGGTGACCAGGATGTGTTTGAACAGAGATGTGGGTACCCGTTTCTTGAACTGCAAAAAGGGTCTGTGAATAAAACAGTCAATATGAATAGTCTGCTGGAACACAAATGGTAGTGAACATACAATCGACACCTGCTGTTTTTTTTTGTGTTGTTTGGGTCCTCCCAAATTCCCAATGTGAAGAGAGGATTTTCATCTGCTTCATGCCAATCACCCTCCCAACACCTCACTTCGCGGCGGATATTCGCGGCGAAGCGAACGGCTTGAGTCGGAAGACGCAACCATCAGGGGGTGATCTGAATCTTCCCTATGGCTTCCTGAAGCTTCGCCTTTTGGTTCCGTAAGTTACCCCGACTTGTCAGCTCAAAAAAACCAAACCGTTTCATTTAGCCCTATATAGTCTTCCAAATACCTCCTGAGGTTTGGTGTTTTAGGTATGTTTTTGGGGTCCAAATACCTCCTCACGTTTGATAGGGAGGGATTTTTGCCCCACCCCCAAGGCTTCGCCGAGGGCCGGAGGTGAGGAGGATTCACCGTAAAACCCTGCATTTTTGGTGAACTTGCCTGACCTCCGACCCAACCCCCTTCAAGCCACCCGAGGAGAGTTTGACGACTCTTGGCTGGGAAGGTCGGGTTGGTTATGTTGGATGCATACTTTCAAAGGGCCCCAAAACCGGTTCTTAGCTATAGTGGAGTGAGTGAAATGGGCCCCCCAATACCATGTGCCGAACATCAATGGGAATTTCACTGTGGTGATTTCACACATATTTTAGTGGAGTTAAATGACCCCGAAAAAACCTGCGGCATACGAAAAAAACGCAGGGGTAACTGCAGGGGTCATGTCACCCTACTTCTATAGGGGTTTATTCACTCCACATAAAACTGTTTTTTGGGGCTCACCTTGTAACTTGTAAGTAGCTTTGTTTTTTTGTTTTTCTTGGCGTTTTCCCTCGGTTTTTCATGCTGAGAAATGTTTGTTGCCGGGTTGTAATATAGGATCACAAAATACTTGCTCGCCAGTTATAGCCGCCATGGCATCCATAGGACCAATAATATAGCCTACATATATACCATAAAGGTTAACCATTTTATACTATCAAAGTACCTACAATGCAGGTTATAAATATACATATTATATGCACGGACTCTCTGAAATATCAAAAAAAACAATATCATGACAACCCATGAAACAAACAACATTGCGTCATTAACCAACCAGGATTTCATGGAAAGTAAGCGCATTTTGGCCTCTTGGAAAAACCATTTCAAAAGAACGTCCGAATACCTCAGACAACGATGACTAAAAGAAAAACACAGCACAAACCCTAAGCTTCGAAACACCTTGTGAAGAGGTATTTGGACCCCAAAAACATACCATCCAAACACCGTTCACCTCAGTATTTGGAAGACGAGGGACATGAACATGGTTTTCTCTTGTTTCTTTGTTGTGTTCTTCGTGAAATTTCTGTTGCACAGTGTTTTGTGCCGCTTCGAGGCTGAAAAAGGAAATTCCTATAGATGCTCATTCCTACATAAGGCATATCCTACATTTATTTTTGAAAACAACATTCTAAACATACCTATTTGTACCAGTATAATGGAAAAGTAAGAGTGTTTTTTTTTTCGTGGCTCATTTGGGGCTTGACATGATTCTGTTGTCTGTTTGGGGGCAGGCCCTTTCCAGAAAATCGACGTTTTTTTTTCTCATACGTTTGAATTTAGTTTCACGGCATGACGATCACTACAAGAGGGTTGGTTATGATGATAACGATGATCACGTTTAGTTTAATGATAAATAGTCATGATAATATACAATAATACTGTAATTATTATTATTTCAAAAGCAGATGAATCACAACAGCAACAACAACAACAACAGCAGCAACAGCAGCAACAACAACAACAACAGCAGCAACAACAACAACAACCACAACAGTACGGATGACAATAATCAACTTTGCTTTTGTTAAAGAAACTTGATCAGATCCCAAACATTTTTTTTTACTTAGGACAGTAACTACTACTATTACAGTGACGGCTTTGTAGCCGATGATGGAAACTGTTTCTTGGAGAAAAAAAAGATGAGTTCCCAGGATTGGAAAAAAGGGGCAAACGCTTTGCACTGGAGAAAGGCAGTGTAAATTATACACCCTCCCTAAATAAATTCTGGCTGGTCGTTTCAATTTTTTGTTTATTTTCGCTCTATTTGGGGAAGATGAACCCATTTTGACGATAATATTTTTCACAAGGGGTTGAACCCACCAACTAGAATTGATTCGTCGCGCATGGTGGTTGTTTGAAATCTTGAAAAACTGCAGTTTTTGAATCGTTGGCAATCATTGGGGGGGTGGGGTGGGCCCCTCAAATGTTCGACCTTCATAGCATTTTTACCATGGAACCTTAGGTTTTTGTTGAAAGCCCTCATGGTTGTTCGCCCATTTCTTGGCGACATTGCATTTTGCAACATTGATTTGTGTTCTTGTTTTTGTTTGATGTTTTGTTTTGTTCAGATCACTAGATGGTGGTTTCAAATATCTTTTTATTTTCACCCCTATTTGGGGAAATGATCCAATTTGACTATAATATTTTTCAAATGGGTTGAAAGTTGAAACCACCAACTAAGCTTTGTTCAGATCATTTTTGCAATTTACTTTTTAGTTTCCAAAACATGTTCTTTGAATGTTGGTTTTCGCTTAAGCTTCGGAAAACCTTGGACGGACGGACAACAACATTTGTGAATTGGAATTCGAACATATATGTAGCCTACATTTACCATAAAAAATCAGCTAGATGTAGGTAAATATACCATACATGCATGAATCTTCTATGAATATTATTTTCTTGGATTTGTTTCAGGTGGTTTTGTTTCTTTCTACCATGGTAAATCACAATTCTTCACCACCATTTGGCAGGTATATGTTTTTTTTTAACCACCTTAAGCAAATCTCCAAAATTTCTGGTTCTTCTTTGTCTATTCCGAAGAGTGAAGTTATGGAGAAAAAGATCACAAATTCGTCACGCATCCTATGGAAATACCCGCAAAGGTCCACAGATCGTCACGAAACCTCCCAGACCGACTTGTCAGGCTATATGGTTCCGTATCAGGAGATTTATCAGAAGATCTGGGCAAGTGAAAAAAAAAACGCAAAATGAGGTGTTTTTTATTTTTTTGTCGGGGATGCAATCCCATAGGATCCATGTATGGCATATTCACCTACATGTACCATAAAAATGAACCAAATGTAGGTAAATATTCCATACATGGATTCTTATGGCATCTACTATCCAGTTATATAGGGATTGTTTCATGAACCATTAAATATTGATCCCTATAAACCAACTATAGGATTTGCATGGAAAGTAAGAGTTTTTTTTTGTGTGGCTCAAACGGTAAAATGCATCACAGGGTTGAACAAAAAACAGTTGTTTGTTTGGAGCTTGGAGCCTCTTTGGGATCTTTCTGGATGCGAAAATGGATGCTTCAGCTTCGATTTTCCTTCTCCATGATTTTCAGAGTTCCATGTTCATTTTCGAGTGTGCATCATAATTCTGCACTGTTTCATGACTCCCTACCTTTCAGGGGATAGTTGGATGTACCCCCTACCAACGTACCCCTATAGGAAATCTCTATAAAAGCCCTATATAGTGGGTATTTATGGGTTATAATTATAATCCCCAAGAATCCCTAGAGAACACAATAAATACCATGGGTACACTGTCAGATATACGCCCAATTGTCCCTTAATACCTAAAGCTACTTCCTGGGTGAAAGGGTAGATCCAACTCAGTATACCCCCTTGGCTTCGAAACACAGAAAGTGAGAAGGTCCGTATGACGACAAGGGGCCGCTAAAAACATATACCATCCAAACACCGTGAAAACCTCAGGAGGTATTCGCCTGGAAGACTAGGGATTTTTTCAGGATTTGCTCATGGAAGGGGGGTTTGATATTTGGATGTTAGGATGCTGAAATCAAACTCTTCAGTGCCGGGGGGGGGGGGTGATTTATTATTCCCTAAGGATCCGTTTGTATGTGTCCTAAGAAATGGATTATAACCCTACAATCCTATTGTGGGGATGGGATTGGGACCATCAAACCTACTCTAGGGAAGGGTATGGATCCTTAGGGATTATTATTTTTTGAACATCTTTCCGTAGTCTTCCAGTCATACCTCCTGAGGTGTGGCGGTCGGATGGTAGTGATTTTCCCAGAAAAACACCTTGAATGTATTGTGCTGATTCCTTTTTCAGTAGCATTTCCCAGATTCTCAATGTATGGTGTGTATTTACCTTCATTTACTCCTCAATTTCCCCAAATGTAGGTATAAATAAATACCATAGATTGATGATTGAGTGTCCCGGTTTGTAACAACCTCAACATCTTATGTAAGAAAAACGAAAGTGTATGGGACCTCCTCATTAAAATCGCAACTCTTTTGAACATGTTTCTTTACACACCCAAAGTCAAACAGCAAAAAAATGAAAAATGATGGGACTGGAAGACAATCCGGCTTCCTTCCTTTATGGGGGGCCCGTTTGCTTCCTTGGAGGATCATCCCAGCTAGTAAGTGGTTAAGTCCCCTAAGGAGTGGGGTTCTGGGACCCCTTCCATTCATGGCCTGTTTATGGCTTCTTTGGAGCCTTGACCAATCTTTGGAGCCACTTGAGAGCTTTCAAAAAATAGTCAACTTAACCCCCCCCCCCAGAAATAGAATGGCCTCATGAAACCCGGGCTTATGAAAACCCCTTGGTTTCCCTTACTTTAAGGCCGACTATTACATAAACCCGGCGATTTTTTTTGGGGGGGTACTGTACGTTAGGGGAGGGGTTGGGTAGACCAGGGTGAATCTAAGGGATCCAACATCCCACACCAATGATGCCACGTTTCATCAGCAAGGCATAGCCGCTATAGCCGGCCTCAAGGGTTTATTGGTTCCAATTATATAATTCCTCTAAAAATTTGAGGGAAACTTGGCCCTTGGGGTGTGGGGTTTGGACCCCTTAGACTCCTATGACGTCCAGGGGAAGTGATTTTTTTTGACCAGCTGGTTTTTGTTGGGTTCTTGAAGACCTCGTTCATGATGAGGTCCAAGAAAAGCGCAAAGTTGCAAAAGGAAAACGTGGTATGGCGACATACTGTTGATGGAAGACATCTGGCTAACCAGTTGAGGTTGGTAGTTAATCCCATTACTTGCAAGGTTTTCTTACATCCTAGTTGGTTCGCCGGATTTCTTCCACCAACAGTACGGGAGGATTCCATTACTTCGAAATAGATTCCTTACCCTCCTGGGAACGATCACATATCCCCTCCCAAAGATACGAATTTTCCTACGATTGGACTTGGTTCCCTGAAGGGTACGATGGGTCACTAGGTGGTGGTCCTCCAGAAGAGTTTCCTTCCTCGAGTTGGGTCCTACACGTCACGACGGTCGTAGGACAGTATGGCGAGTGCTTCGGGTCTTCTGGCACGCTTCAACCTGGCCAGAGCCGTCACCGGAAGCCGCACCATAGATGCTTGGAGTTGGCGTGTGTGAATGGAGGTGTATCACACCCCCATGAGGCTGGTTATGGCTGGTTCACCTTAAAATCACGCAAGATGAAAAAGGGAAGACTAGGTGGTGGTTTCAATGTTTGTTGTTTTTACCACTTTTTGGGGTTCTTTAAATGGGTTGAAACCACATTGAAACCACCGACTAGAAAATCATTTGAACCATTAACCATTCACCCCCATTTTGGGGGTTCCAGATGTTAATTGACAATTTTCCAGGGTCTACACTCCCGAAAATTTTGCGGCTGCAACTACCCAACAAAAACCATGGGCCTTGGAATCCAGAAAAACTTCCGGCATCATGGCATGGGAGATTTTTTTTGGTGTCCATCTTAGTTTTGGAGGGTGAAAACTTACCTTTTCCAAAAACTAACAGCAACTTGTAGCCCTTGACTTAGGCCTTTGCACCCAGAAAGGATCGTCTACCACCCATCCATTTTTGTTCAGGGGCGAGCTGAGCACTCGCTGTGAAAAACTTCAGCGGTTAGTAGGATGACTTTGAGAGGCATTGCTTTCCCAGCTGTGGCATTCTTAACGAAACCTGAAGACAGCTCAATGGGTTTGGTCAAATTATGGCGGCCTCATACGACCTCACCTCAAAAGGTAGCTGAGGAAGGTATATATATAAATCCCCTTATTTCATGGAAATCTAGGTTGGTGAAAGATCACTGGTTTGACTCACCCCCCAGATGTTCTTGAATTTATTCTTTAAGTTTAAGCATGTCTTATTTTTGCACTGTTTACCAACCACGGGATGAAAATCACCAAGACTTCCAGAAATCGAGAGCCAACACAGTTTTTTTTGTAATATTGAAGATGGCACTTGGGTTTAGCTCAAAGTGAATTTGATTTGTTTTGTATGACTCCAACATGTTTTTTTTTGTTTTGTTTGTTTGGGGGTCTGAAGGCCTCTTCTAAAAGGGTTTTTCTATACACAAAGTCCGAGTCTTCCAAGCCATCCTCCAGTCATACCTTGGGTTTAGAGTCCTTTGACACCCGATCCTCACAAGGTATGACTGGAAGACTACAAGATGGGCCCCTAGTTACTAGTTTTAACCTGTATTTAGGGGTGAAACAGCCCCAGTGAAACCCATTTATGTTCAGGCCATTTATAGGGGCCCCACAACTCCATTTATAATATACCCTAGACATCTACATAAATACCTCTTGAGGTTCGGTGTTTTAGGTATCTTTTTGGTGTCCAAATGACAACTTCTCAGGTGTTAGGATGGTGGGTGGATCTTCTGTAAATCCCAGATGCTCCATTGGACTGGAATATTTACAAGGTAGGCCCCCACCAGTTAGAAGTAGGGTTGTAAAATTCACTTATTTCGGGGTGACATACCCATTTGTAGGGGCTTATAAACCTATAACTCCATTTATAACTTGATCCGGGGCCCACCAAGAAACCTACATTTACCATTAATCTCACCGCCATTTCGGAGCATATGTCCGAATCGCACCACGATTCCCAAGGAATCGGTGGATTTGACAGGGCTCTCGGATGCCAATGCCTATAACTGGAATGGATTCACTGCTGGCCTGCAGGTTTCAATGTCTTCTTCGGGGGGAGGGGAGTCTAGTCTTGCGAGAAGCTCCCGAAAGATAAAAATTAGGGCCGGGAAAAAAAAAACAACGGCCTTCTCTTCAAGTTCTACTGGTTGTTTACTGTAATACCCAGATGCTCAATGGGACTGGCCTATTTACCTACATTTTGGCGTTTGTTTTGGGGGGTAAATGTAGGTAAATATACCAGACATTGAGCATGTGGGGTAGGTACAATCCCCACATAACTACTTAAAGGCCGAATCTTGGAGAACTACTTGGAGACGATAGGCTCCCAGTGGATGTTTCAGTGGTTAATTGGCCCATCCTTAGTTTTCGTGGGCCCCTAAGGAAGTAGGGTTGTGGGACCCCTTCCAAATGGCCTAAATCTAAATGATCTGAATTGCTTATAAATGCGGGTCAGACCCTGACCAAATACCAAATGGGATGACCCTCCAAGTACAACCACCGAAAACGAAGGGCTGGAAACTGAACAATTCATCCCAAAATGAAAAGGACATTTATCTTCAACACCACATTATCTAGGTGGTGGTTTCAAATATGTTTTATTTTCATTCACCCCTATTTGGGGAAGATTATATTTTTCAAATGGGTGGTTCAACCACCGACTAGTTATTGTTGAGTTCCATATTTGTTTTCGGGGATAGTATATCAACTCCCAAAAGGCAGATCCAGGTCAAAACCGCTCAAAAATCATGGTGAAAAAAGATTGTATCAAAAATAATGAATCCATGCAACTAGCCTCCCTGAAACTAACCCATGACGGATCCATGGGACGAACAGTATAGTATATCTACCAACTGATTTACCATAAAACATATAAAAAATCAACCATTCACGCATAGTTGGTATCAAAGGAACCCATACCATCAATGTATGGTATATTTACCTACATTTGTTTTTTTTAATGGGAACATATGGTAAATGTAGGTAAATATACCATACATGGATGGTATGGGGAAGATCTACAACGTTTGGCGCCAAAATACTAGTGACATCTAGTGCTGCCTTGGCAGGATCTTACCTATGGCTATTTGATCAAGGATGGACTCGTGGTGCGTTTCAGGCAATGCTCAGGGGACTGTCCCGATGAAGTTGGATGTATATTCACCCAACCCTCATTCCCATAGGATCCATCTATGATATATTTACCTACATGAATGGTTGATTTTTATGGTAAATGTAGGTAAATACACCATACATGGATGGTATGGGATTGTATGTTATTTACCTACATTTACCAGAGATTTAAGCCAATGGTAGGTAAATATACCATACATTGAGTGTATGGGAATTTAACATGGACTCCCCAAACACCTCCCCCGAAAACTGACATTTTGAACCCCCCAAAATGGAGGTTAAGACCATGTTTGTCCTTTTCCAAGGGGTGATTTTCAGGTGAACCATGTTAAATTTCGGGGGAGTAACCATATTTGAGCAATGAACAGTACCCTGGCTGGTTGGTTTATATAGAGGATTATACTACCCACTTATATGGGGATTAGAATCAACCATCGTAAGGATCTCTATTAAACAACTAATGAAAAGTATCCGAGCTTATTTCTTTTTTTCGTGGCTCAATTGGAGATACATGTTCCAAACCCATCCGAGTTTGGTATACATGTTATCCATGCTAAATTTCTATAGTGTATACATACATCTTCGACCACTCGACCACTTTAAAGTGTAAGACGTTGGCTTCAGGACATGGAATCATATTTTTTGGTTTGCAGGACAAACAACTTTTTTTGTAGTCAAAATGTTTAGGAAGATCAGTAGGGCTTTTTGTGTTCTTCTTTTGTGACCTTCTAGGCCTCGTTGTTGACATTTTTTGTTGCAAAATCATGGAAAAGACACAGTTTACCAACATACTGATATGAATTTTTTGGGTGCATCATGATGATTTGCACAAAAAACTCACATTTGATGATCATCACAATCATCACTTTTTTTGGCATGTCGTTTGCATAAACAGTTTTCAAATTTTCAGTGACAAGATCACTCAAGATAACAAAAAAAACCTATCTGAATGCTTCTTGGGCGCCAAAAGTGTCTTTTCCCCATATTTTGAAATGACTACCCTGAAAAAACTAGCACTTCGCCATTGAAAATTGCCTGTTTTTTTTCAGATGATATTTCTGGATTTACTTGGATGTGTTTAGTTTGTGCTTTTTGTTAAACGGATTCGACCCATGGTAAACCACCTTTACAAATCACCATTGAACGGGACCCCGTTCCTGGTGATTCACCTGGTTTTCTCGGATGCAGAATGGCCAACCTGAACGATATCACCGAGATTTCTCTCAGCAGCAGCGCTAGCCCTGTGGCACGCACATTGAAGGCATGGGTGGAGTAGCCCCTTCCCAAAATTTCGTAGGTTTGATGGTCTAAACATCCCATCCCCGCAATAGGATTGGTTCGGGTTAATCCCTTTTCTTAGGACATACAAACGGATCCTTAGGGTAGATACCCTCCCTGAAACTGAAAACAGTTTTTCACCTAGAAATCGATGGGTTCAAGTCGACGATCCGATCTCCTATTTTTGGGGCTATTTTGGGGCCAAAGACCCTCTTTTCAGGGGGCGTTTGCGGAGTTAGGGAGCGTACATGGATCCGTTGAAGAATTGCAAGTATTTCCTATTTAGATACCGTATAATTTTTTTAAATTTAGGCCAAATGTAGGTAAATATTCCATGCATTGAGCATTTGGGATGTTACTGTAATTTTTTGGTTGTGTAATTGAACTGTTTAGCTGATGGTAAATTGGTGGTTTGGGGCCCGGTGGTTTGGATTCCTGACATTCTTATGAAAGGGATTGTTACTTCGGGGTACTCCGATTCGAATCAGAATCCACCGGGCCCCAAACCACTTTATTTTTCGCTGAATTATATTAAATTTAGATCTAGGTGGTGGTTTCAACTATTTTTTTTTTCATGTTTCACCCCTATTTGGGGAAGATGTTCACCCATTTTGACGATCATATTTTTTCAGATGGGGTGGGGAACCAACCACCAACTGGCTACAAAAAGGACTCCCAGTGGTAGAAAAGGATTCACTTCAGGCCTAAAACTGAAGGGAAAAGCTGAAAAAACATGTCTCCCTAAGCCCTGATCATACGATCAGGATGTCCCGTTGGAAGTTCGTGAAAGGTTAGTTAGGATCAGTGGGTTATTTCACACCAATATATATATTTCATGTATTATAAGTAGGTGATCCAATCACCCATTGATCCATCCTAACTTCCAACTCAGACATCCAAGTCTTTGGCCCCACGTTTCAGGGGGAGGCTTAGGGGTTTTCACCTCATGATGGTGGTGTAAAAATCACCTCATGGCCTTATTGGGAGGTGGGTGACCATTTCCATTTCCTCATGGCTGACAGTGATGTGTGGGCATCTTGGCCCCGAAGTGCGGTCGGCCCGTCGACCTTTTTTAAAGCCGACCGATGGGAATCCAGTGGGAGAATCCTTGCGACACAGTGGAAAATCCTACTTGGAGGATCTTAGAAAATCATCCCATGACTTGTAAGGTGTCCAACAACGTTGCTTCAAATCTATGAAGCAGGATTTTCTACGTATATAAAGTTCTTAGCTCAAAGACATACATTAATATATAGATTATATATCTACATGAAAGGTTTTCAACTATGTGAATCCAAAGATATGTATATAAATATATATATAGTATCCCTAAGAATCCTGACTCCGCACAAATAGCTATTTTGAGGACCCGGACCCTTGCTATTCAGGTTCAAACCCTTCCATTGGAGGGTCCAAGGATTCTTAGGGGTAATCATGTGTTTTTTTTCTGGAAGACATATTGGTTTCAAATGTTTCAAAGATATATTTTTTGTTGGTGTTTTAAAAACTCCGATCCCACATTTCTCTAGCTACCCACGTTTTCCCCACGAAAATAACTGGCCTTATTGAGGGATTGTTAACCACCATGATCCCACAATAAGGCCGAAAATTAAAGCCTTATTTCCTGGGGGGGATGGTATAGCGGGGGCAGCCTCAGATTCTCATGAATGATGATTATGATTTTTGTTAAAAGGGGTGGGGAACAACCACCAAGTAATCATCCGAATCTTCATCTTTTCTTGTCTCTTTGTTCATCCATTCATCCATGTACCAAGAGCTGCTGGATTCTATGCATGAGTATATATTCAATCGCTATGAGATTGTGTTTTTTTCGCCCTAAAGCCTGATGTCATCCTTCATGAATTTGAGTCTTTCTGGAAATGTTCATCCTTCAAACTTCGCGAACGAAATATTCACCTTTTCGATGTGCAAAGTGACATAGCTCAATGGTAAGTAGGATTGCTAATCAACCACCCCCCGTAACGTACCCCCCGCCGGAAATAAGGCCTTATTTATTTAGGGCTTCTTAACCATTGGTTTCCCTTTTAATAAGGCCTTATTTAAACCCTTATTCCCGAAGGAGGTACGTTGGGGGGTGGGTGGGTTGATTAGCCATAATTCATGTAATCAACAGTATCTCCCACGGGGCATCAAAGAAAACTGTGTGTCCCAATCACACCCTTTACTAAAGGTCATAGGTTGGTTTGTAATATTTCCAAGTAGCCATCTAGGAATCTCTGGGAGGGTTTCTATGTAGATATATAAACATTGATTCAGATATTATATTCACATAATTTCAATGATTTTACAGATACTGTTTATATACATGCATGTTACATACTATATCTTTGTGATACCTCATCTCATGGTATCGCAAAGTCCATGGAATATCTACTAACGTTACTTGTTTGGTGTCAGCCCAAAAGACCTTAACCTTAAGGTTGGGTGAAACTCTTCGAATTTGCCCAGATATTTTTCGTCCTTGAAGTGGGTGAACACAAAAAACACATTGATATGGGTGTTTCCGAAAATAGTGGGTTTTCCCCCCAAATCATCCATTTTGATAGGGTTTTTCATTGTAAACCATCCATTTTGGGGTACCCCTATTTTTGGAAACACCCATATAACTTCTCTAGTCAGTTTGAAATCATGTGTATTGTTGCCTATATTTCTACGGAATCCAGTTTGGAAGGTGGTAGCAGTCGTACTAGTAGTGCTAGTAGTATCGTGGCAGCAGTCGCTGTTGAAGTTGCAGTTGCCGTTCCAATTGTTGTTGTTGTTGTTGTTGTTGTTGTTGTCCACTGGTGCGAGTAGAGCTTCTTCTCGAACATTCTCAGGAAACGTGGTCTTTGCTGAATGGCAGGACACCGAACTCAAACCTTCAGAGAGAATCAAGACGAATCACTTGCAATTCGCGAAACCATTGCCCCTACATTAAATAGTTATTCTGGGGTATGAGACGGAGTGGAAGAATATTTGTGGAATACTTGGGGTGGTTCATAGGGTATACATAACCCCAATGCCAGCAACACATCAAGAGAAGTTCAACCAACTGGGCAGATTTCATCGCGACCAAACGGCCGGAAAGGGGAATTCCCTCCAAATGGTGGTGAAGAGAAATGGAAGAAAATGCCCTTAATTCAGGTTTTGGGACTATTAATTTGTCCAGATTTGCCCAGATAACATGCCCAACCCTTTGAACTTACGCCTCTGAAACGAAACATATCCTCAGAAAATTCATGGTTGGAAGATGAAATTTCCTTTTAGCATGGTCCCCTTTTTTTGGGGGACATGTTAATTTTCGGTGGCGGGGGGTGGGGGAAGCTTTCAACAATTTCTACTGAAAAACTATCATGGGTTCCTGGTGAAAACACGGCCCTAAAAAGGTAGATCATGATATTGGAAGGAAATCCCCAGCTTCTCTCCGTGTTTCTTTTCTGGTGAAAACGTCAACACAAAAGCCCCGCTCTGTTTCAGTGTCACCTTGGGTGAGATGGATCCTGGAAGATGTGCAATCTCAGCACGAGTCCGTGTTGTCCAGGAGTTCTACAGTAAACTTAGCTGGTAGTGGCTCATGGATCAGTCTTGATGCTGTCTTTGCAGGTTTCTGGGTTAAGCTCATGGATGGGGAGGTGATTGGGGGGGAGTTGGTTTTCCGTTCACCAAAAAATCAACTAAGGTTGCTGACTTGTCCCCCATACATTTTCGGAAATAAAGCTATTGATTGTACCCGCAGATCTAAATGTTTGGTGAATCGAGGGTTTGGCGGGTTGTAGATTCAGGGCTAGATTTCTACAACCCTTGATCAATATCTGGACAATTTTTTTTGACTCAATTTCAACAAAAATACTGGGTGGTGGTTTCAAACATTTTTATTTTCACCTCCATTTGGGGAAGATTCCCAATTTGACTAATATTTTTCAAAGGGGTTGAAACCACCAACCAAAATAGTCGAACACGTGATCTTTCTGGTGGTTTCAAAGTTTCGTGGCAAACATCGCATGTTGTGAAACCAGACAAAGTGGGACAACGTTGGACCAGACGTTGTTTTCTCATTTCCTTGGGTAATTACAGTTGATGGAAAGAATTCTTGCACGACTTGATACGTACTTTATCCCATTATTTTGGAAATAGGGTTTTATACATCCCAGTTGTGGTGTTTTTGGGATTTCTTCCATCCACGGTTTCGCTGAATTTCAAATGGGCTGGCGGATCCAACCACCAAAAAACTGCCCCAAGGAACTGATTTTTTTACATGGAAGAAGAACTAATAGTGGTGATTGGAAAAGGATGGAAAAATGTGAACTTTCTGTAAGCACGTGAGAACAAAGGTATACACAGAAAAATGGTAAAACCATTGAAACCTTGAGCCAAATTGACAAGTGATGGTTGGTAGAATTTGGTTTACGTTTTCCTTTTCGGAAGATTTTTTTCAGGTGCTAAAACTTTGTTTTTGTTTGTTTTTTTGTTCCCTGATGTGTACCAAGAAAAGGGGGTGGCAATAGAAGATGCATCAACAAAAACTGCAACAACCGCCGGCCTTCAGTAACCCAAGTCTTCCAAAATCTTCCAAATACATCAAATTGTGAGAAAGCGTTTGGAACCCTTAAAAGGCCTTCTCAAGAGGTGTTTAGTTTTTGGGCCCAAATACCTTGTCAGGAGGTGTTTGGAAGACTAGGGTTAAGGTAAACCTGGTAAACCACGGCAAAATGACGCAGCGAATGGGTCGAGAGGGATAGTTCAGTGACTGCTGGTGACTGAACCACTTCTGCAGGTGGAGCAAATCCCATATAGGGATTATAATGTGTTTCCTGTTCTTTCGGAGTGATTTTTTCAGGTGAACCATGTTCAATTTTTAGGTGTACCCGGTGTACCCAACAAAAAACCGAGGAGATTATATCTATGTCTATGGAGATGAAACCGGAGTCAGGAAGATGCGCACAATCTGCCAGGTGCAAAAGTGGATTTTTTATGGCAATTCTTGGAGTTTGTGATTTTTTTTTGGGATGGTGAATTTCCGTGACCCCTTTAAAATGGTTGAAATCGCGACCTCTAAATACGGGATGAAAAGTAGGTCACGAATTGAATCACCTGGTCTGTGTCTTTTTTGTTGTTTTTGTTGGGTTGGTGGGGGCTGCTTAGCCAACGGCTGGCAAATCGCTTGCGGTTCAATCGCATGTTTTTTTTTTCGGCCCGGTGGTTTGGGATTTAAGGGTACCCCTTTCCGGTACCAATCCCTTTCATAAGGAGAATGTCAGGAATCCTTACCACCGGGCCCCCAAACCACCAAATTCCTATTCCCATAGGATCCATGGGACTATTTGTATATTTGCCAATCCATGAATGGTTGATTTCTTATTAGGTAAATTAGTTGGTAAATAGAATGCCTGCTGTTCGTCCCATGGATCCTATGGGATGGGTTAGTTGAGTTTGCAGAGCCCAGTCACCTATAAACCAGTTTTGAAGGTCAACCGTCTCCCCAAAGCAATGCCAGCTTTCACCAAAGGGCTATGGTTGGGTTCTAGGTATCTATCTATAATCTATCTATTTATGTAGATATATATATATATACATGCTGTATGTACGGCATATTACGGCATATCCAAAATAGTGGTAATGCCCAAGTTTCCGTGGGTAAACTGTACACATTTGTAGATGTGTACTCAACCAATGCCACCTCATGCCCTAATACCTGGCGAGGGTAACGTTAGATTTCCCTCTTTTGAACCCATATATCAGTCACTGGTTGGTTTTTGGTGATTCAAATGATCAAGTGTCCTCCAACTAGGGGATCGAAGAATCCCGAATTGAATCACCTGGTATGTTCCCCCAAATTCTCCTGTTTGAGTGTCCATGGCGGCTTGCCATTCGACCCTGGTTCACAGGCAAGCTTCCTTCTGACCTTGACAAGTGTTTAGGCAAGACCCAAAGCATCTATTTAAAGAACTACAAGATGGTTCCCGAAACGATCGGTATAAACGGAAATAAATAGGTTTTAGTGTTTTTCTTCACCCCTATTTCAGCGGAGTTTTTAGTAGGGCCCCTACTTCTACATAACTGGTGACTTCCGGTGCCCATCTTGTAGCATGCAAACCCTATAAATAGATGTAAAAAATAGTAGGTTCAAACTACATATAGGTGGTAATTGACCTGGTATGACTTCCACCGGGGGGGAGTGAGTGAAATCGCTCAGAAATGACCTTCGTTTTTGGGAATTTTCACATGAATTCCCGGCACCGGGGTCGCATGAATCGAAGTGTTCAGGCTTGGAGGACTCGGGGAGTTCTCAACTTTTTTTCCGTCGTGGTGGTTGTGTTGGATGATGTGTTTTTTGTTTCCTTCAGAGAGGTGTTTTGGGGGTGTGTATGTTTGATGTTTTTTTTGTTTGTTTTTTGGGGGTAGATTTTGTTGTTTATGAAAAAAACACATGAGCAATTAAAAAGCCTTTTTTTGTTTAGGGTATACGTATAGGGGATTAAATTACACAGTTAGATAGTGGTTATGATAAACCATAACAGGATCCTTATAATATAAGGATCCCTATTAAGCAACCAGTATACTGGAAAGTAAGAAGGTTTTTTTCGTAGCTCACATGTCTTTGTCTTTGTGAGTTTTTGTTGCCGCAATGGCTGTTCCGCGTGAGTTGTTGTTTTTGTTGAGGTGGTTTCAACCAGTTGACGCAACTTCATAGCCATTTCTTGGTTTCTTGAAGCCTTTTGTAGGTGGTGGTTTGGAATATCTTGTATTTTCATGCCTACTTGGGAAAATGATCCAACTTGACTACTATTTTTCAAGCCACCAACTAGTTTTGGATTTGTGAAGAACCCTCAGCCCTCAGCATCCACAGTTGGATTATGATAACATCAGTAGAGATGAAGAATGCTTGGGGAAATCACATTTTTAAACAGTGACAAAACGGATACGTTTTCTGCAGTGAATTTGTTGGTGGTAATTTCAACCTCAAAATTTACACTCCCTGAAACTAACAGCAAATACACCCTGAAGATATGCCGGGCCCCAAGAGGAGATACATCTGGGTCACCAGCTTCTTCCGAGTGACCCAAACTTGGACATTTTATTGTAAGTGACCTTTTCAGGGGTTGTTGGTGACCTCCATTTGGGTTATCCCCCGGTCACTTGGAAGAAGCTGGCAACCGTTGATTTTCAGCATTTTTCACTCGCTTAGTATGCTGCTCGTTAGTTTCAGGGAATCGGTAGGACTTCAATCATAAAAGCTCGTCAATTATCAATCAATGCTGAAGACTTTTTGTTGGAGATCCAACTGACCCTATCCAATCACCTTCTGAGAAGGGTAATGGAACCTAAATACTATGCGTTTTGGAGGTGATTGTACACCCCTTGCTCATCATCTGACAAGGTGATTGGATCCCTAGGGAACTGAGTTGTTTGTTTTCTTTTCATCCGAACGTTCGCCCCTTTGAGTTGATAAATGGTTAGCCGCCCTTAGCAGGGGACCTGAGTTTTGCCAAGGTTTTTGGAAAGCTAGTTTCCGAAAATGGTTTTTGTATTGGAACTAAGTTTGCTATTTGGTTCTATATACCTGAAAACAAGCAGACAACGGCAAATTCTGGAAGATTTACCAAAGAACCCGTCAACTATGTACCAAAGAACTTTGGTTTCACCTTTTCTTCTAAAGCAAATGTTGGAACAATTTGGAACATGTACCAAAAAGTATGGCTGGTCAACCTACCCCCAACGTACCCCCCCTGAGAAATAAGGGTTTAATAAGACCTCATTGAGGGAAAGCAACGGTGTTCATAGGTCCTCATCATGCTAATCTGAAGGTTTTTTGAAAGTGGGATCGCTGGCGAACAGTTGATGGAAGAAATCCTGCACTACCTGCAGGATTGCTTCCATCAACTGTATCAGAAAATTGATCCTACCAATTTTTGACTACCCCAGATTCGATAGGATCCATGGGACCTTTGTAATTTAAGTATACATTACATGAAAACCATATACATCAACGTTCTTCATGTATACCGTAGAACGTGAAAAACCAGTATAACATGGAACATCATGGAGGTGTGGTTTTTCGATCATTTCCCTTTCTAAATGGGTGATTTCTAGCCCTAGGCTTCGAAAAACACCTGGTGAGGTTAGGTATTTGGACCCCAAAAAACATACCATCCAAACACCGTTCACCTCGGGAGGTATGACTGGAAGACTATAGGGTCTTTGAACCAGCCGTTAATCTTCCAGGGTGTATACGACTTTCCCTGAACGCAAACCTGGCGACGGCGACGGTACTTCCAGGAGCCGTACAGAAGCCATTCGCAGCTGCGATGCAGAGGCGAATCTCCGTCGTGCCGAAGTGCGGAATGGCAAACTGACCGGAATGGAGGTATCCCCTATATTATAAATGGCCGAAATAAAAATGGGTATGCTTGGGGTTATTTCCCCTTGGGTTATTTCACTCCACTTATAACTGGTTTTCTGGGCCCCACCTCGTGTGGCGGACACTCCCATCGCAAGACGACCGACTTCACGGCATAGGTGACGACCTACGGCGCCTCGAGTGATTTGACTACCTTAATGGCTGGAGCGAGTTTTTCTGATGATGCTGCTTGGCGTTTAAAAGGTGACAGAAGTTTGAGGGAGGCCCTTGGATTTTGTTTTTTTCACAGTTGGGGTTCATCAGGAACTGACATGTTGTTTTTTGGGCCAGATCGAAAAAAAACTACACAATTGACATGTTGTTTTTGGGATTGAGATTCAGTTTGTTTCATCTTTTTTTGGGTGGGAAACAACGTGGTCAATGTCTTTCATCATCTAATTTCTATGATTTTATCTCCTGCAGGATCCTCGATATTTTTTACATCTAAGCATCTTGGGACCTCGAAGCTATACTGTTGATGGAAGAAATCCGTCGATCACCACCTGGCATGTATAAAACCCCTGTAAAAAATGGGATATCTATACCATATCAACTGGCTAGCAGGATTTTTTCCCATCAACAGTACAGGTTCATTCAGCCCTCAATTGGAGGGTCAAATCGCTGATTCTTAGGATAGATAACAGATACACATGTCAAAAAAGATTCCCACAAAGTAAGTCCCGACACCAGTTGTACAGGGGATCTACAACCCCCCAAAAAGTGGGGCAACTTTTTTCCACCCCGATATAAGTAAAGGTTCTGGGCCCCTACTTCTAACTCGTGACGGGGGCGATTTTTGTTCGGATGTGATCCCAGTGGGCTTCAACGGCTTTCAGGGGTTGGTGGTTAGCCGCCCAATCAGACACTAAGATTGTGAAACCATAAATGCCAGGTGATCTAATTTGACTAATATTGTTCAAATGGGTTGAAACCACCAACTGGTTATACAAATATACAAGTTATATACACGTATCAAACAGGTGCAGGCGATTCAATTCGTGACCAAACTTCATCCCCCGGTTGGAGGTCGCGATTTCAACATATTTCAACCATTTAAAAGGGTCACGTCGTGAACTCACCAATCCCCAAACAGGTCACAAAGAATTGCCAGGTGATCATAGAAACCAAAAGGTTTTTTGGATGCCTATTGCAAAAGTTGCCCTTTAAACTATGGGCCCTCATTGTTGGAAGGGGTTAGAGGGGTGGAAAAAAACCTCCCTTGGGGGCCTTGATTTCCAAACACATCACTGGATGTTTCGGGTACCCAAAATGGAGGAATCCTCACCGGTTTTTTTAACCGTCTGGTATGGATACAGCCTATGTAAGTGAACACCCACCCCCCAAGAATAGCGTTATAAAAGTTCAGTACTTTCGTTTTTGGTACCTGAAACTTTTGGTGAAACAAACATGGCCCATAGCATACATGGGACTGGTATATTTACCTGCATTTACCTTTAAAAAACAAGCATTCATGGATCGGCAAATATACCGTTCCTCCCATGGGATGGTAACCAGGTGGAAAAAAAAAACACATGGGGGCTGGACAAATCAACTTACCCCTCCAGACTCTTCCGGGAAATGTTTTGAGGTTCACCTTTACTATATGAGTTCGGGAACGTGCCTTGAATTTCCATATTGGAAAAGGTTGAGGTTGGGTGAGGTCGGTAGGTAATTTTGGGTGGGAAATATATACATATCCCAAAACACTCCGAAAGGCAGTTGGGAGTCTGATGAGTGTTTGGTGGTGGATATTTTTTTTGCATTTTTCATCCCGAGGTTTGGGGAAATGATCATCATAGTTTTCAGATGGGTGCTTTTGGCTCAAGTGTTTTGGCTGAACTCGCTAAAGCAGCAAGGATACAGTCAGGGTAGCCAAGTCCTGACCAGCCAAGTCAGGGTGTCCTGCTTGGAGCCAGGGATTTGCCATTTTAGTAGTTTCATTTCCTATTGCTGGGATATGTTATGTTAGTTCCCTGGGGGAAAAGGTGGGGATTTGGTGCGTCATTTAGGGGGTTGGAGCGCGCTTCAGGGGTTTCGGTTTAGGATTTTAGGTGATTTTTCTTTAAGCATAGTGGGTTCAGGTTGGTTGGCCGTTAGCCCCGCCCTTAATGCTGTGGGCCTTCAACATGTAAGGTCATGTCCAGGCAGCTCTGCGGCTCGAAGAGGAGGCCTACTGAACGAGGGGCCCTCCAACCTTTGAACTCCCTTGTGAGGCCTTTGTGGCGCTGTGGAATTTGCAACCGCTTCGTCTTTGAAAATGTGATACTGACAAACTCTCTATTTTTGCCTCATTGGTATATCTTCAGATTCAAGCGCTTGTTTGCCTCTGTCACTTCTGCTTCATTCACGTATGACATCCAAGTGTCAACCTTTGTCAGGCAAAGCGCTGTAGAACTCTACGGCGGTCTCACCGCATGAGCCCGCCAAGGAGCCAAGTAACAACAATTTGGAGTTGAAAATTGGAAGGGGGCTGACCAAGACGAACAAAACATAGCCAAAAACATTGTCAGTGCTAGCCGCTAGCCCTTGTTTTCTCAGTGCTGCTCTCGTTCATTGCAACATGCCATCACAGAGTGAAGTCCGGATAGCCATGCACCAGGGGTCAACCAAGAAAAATCTGGAGACTTAATAGAAATGCAACTTGCTCAAGCCGATCTCTATCCCTCTTCGCAGTTGGCACGAGGGTTCACTGTAGCGGCACTGTAGCGTGCATGGGTGGGATAAACCGCTGAGAGTCGAATGGCGAATCTTGGGAAGGGAGCTGTGGTGCATTATGCTGCGCCGGTCTGGATGGCCAAGCTGGTGTTTTGGCCGCCTTTCATGGATCTGGAGACAACCATGTTTCATGCGGAGTTGCAAGATGTCGTGAATCCAAGGGTCAGTGCAGAAAAGTCATGGTTTTTTCGAACAGTTTTTGAGAAAAACAGCCACGACACTTAGCTAATCTACCATGACTGGATGTGTTCCGGTTTCCAGTAAGATGTGCGTCTACGAAGTGCGTTTTTTTCGGCGACAATGGTCTCCCTCGGGGCTTCATATTGAAGGGTACAAAGCATGTTTCACAATACTTCAGAATCGTGAGACTTTGATGTAAACACCACGGGATCACGCAGGTTTATGATTATTCCCTGCGTCCACTCACCTGGCGGCACCACATTGGAGACATGTATGCAAAGTTGTGTGGGGGAATGAAGATACAGAATCTTTCAGAAATTTGCATATTGGACTCTGTGTGATGCCCATCTCGCTTACTTGTTTGTTATTTTTTGCTTACTTACTTGCATTCATGCTTGCTGATTTGCCTGCTTTTTCAGTGACTTGCGTCTTGCGTAGTTTCTTACTTTCTCGCTCACTTACTTCCCTCACTCACTAAACACGGATTCTTGACGGTTCGAGGTTGGCACTTCGAAAACATCTCTTTTGTGAGAGGTTGGAGGTCAGCGCTCCACCCGAGGGAGAATGCGACCGCAAGTGTTTCTGACAAGTCGTGCTTTTCGCGAGAAACAGAGATCGCCGAGGACCACCTTGCCATCACTGATGAGTATGCCAGCCAGTGGTTCTCAAATGGCGGACATCTCGTCCTTTACGCTCCACCTCAAAAGGTTGGCGGATTCTGCTGGCTGCAGCAGCCGTTGCCCAGGCCGCATAGGCCGCATAGCTGTTGTTGTTGTTGTTGTTGTTGTTGTTGTTGTTGTTGTTGTTGTGGTTGTGGTTTTGGTTGTGGTTTTGGTCGTGGTCGTGGTTGTGGTTATTGCTGTCGTCGTCGTTGTGGTTGTCGTTGTCGTTGTGGGTTTTTGGTTGTTGTTGTTGTTGTTGTTGTTGTTGTGGTTGGTTGGTTGGTTGGATGTATGTATGTATGTTTGTTATTTGTCTTTTGTGGGTTTGATTTTCTTGAAGACCGGCGAGGTGCTCACGCAATGCATGCGCACCCGTGATGAGAATGGTGGTTTGTTGGACCTGCGTCAATGCCTCACCTCGTTGCGTCGCACGCGACCTGGTGAAAAACTGTCCATGGAAGACGTGGAACGCGCCGTAGAATGTCTGGCTGTGCCCCTCAGCGGCAGGTGCTACCTAAGGTCCCACGTTGAAGACGACCTTTTTGTGGGCAGAATATATGTCACTTTCAACCATCAGTCANTTGTGGTTGTTGTTGTTGTTGTGGTGGCCGCAGCAGCGTCGTCGTTGCCAATAGAGGAAGACAAAGCGCAAGTCCAGGAAGAGGAACAACAACCGCCTCCGTGCACCATCTTTGGATTCCTGACTGAGGTGCGGGCAACACCCAGTGTAAAGCAATGCAACTGCCTATCAAAGTGAGAAATGAACCAACAAAAACAACCTGTTTGTTTACAGGTATTTAAGGGGCTAAAGTACAATGTGTTAAAAGGTTTATCACATCGCATTTTGGGAACCATTCTCAAACAACTTAAACAACTTTGTAAACATCCTTGGTCTCCACAAAATGGAAGTATACGAGGAGGGCGCTGTCCAACCTCTCCCGATTTGGCTCTTGTTTGGACCAGGCAGGAACAGACGCGTTTCTTGAAGCGACCCCGGTATGCTCATGCATACCGTTGTTTGATTTGTTCCACAGAGTGTACGTCTGAGACTTTCGTTTTCACTGTCTTGTTCTCTTTTGTTTGCTTCAAGAGGAAAGGATCGTCTTCCAACGAATCCATATTCAGGGGCCTTCGTTTCAGGGAGGGAATTCTCCTATCTTTATGTCACTTTGGATCTTAGAGTAACTACTCCGGTGGGGTTTTAAAGAACAAACACAGCAAACAGCAAGTTGTTTTGTTTTTTAGCACAAAGGTATTTATTTGATCCAACTCCCCAAAAAGCGAACATGGGAAAAGGAAAAGCACGGAACAAAACAAGGAAAATCCTCCTCCTATAACCTCCTTTTGTGGGTTCCGGCCGTTAGTTCATTGGTTTTGGCGGGTGGAGAGGTGTTGTTTTTCGAGATGTCAATTTAGCTAAGTAATGGTTTTCAGCAGGGAAGCCTGCCCAACATCGCTACAAATGTTGCTTCCGTTCCTTTTCAACCTTTTAACTGGAGTTGCGGGGCCCATCTTAAAGTTTCCAATCAGCACATCGACCCGATGAACAAAAACATGTTGCTTAGGGGTACCAGGTGAGCAATGAACAAAACCTGGTTGTTGTGAGGTTATGCAGTTGATTTTTCTGCCCAGTTATATGGGGATTTTTTCAAACTTTTTTAGGATCCCTAGTGAACAGTAGAATGGAAAATCAAAAAGGGTTTTTTTTGCATCTCAGATCCGTGATTTCCAACAAACTTCCCTTTTGATAAAACATACTGGACCCAAGTCTTCCAAACACCTCTTGAGAAGGTATTTTAAGTATGTTTGGCGGGTCCAAATACATCTTCACCCGGTGTTTGTAAGGACAAATATAGTTTTGGATCAAATATTTGGACAGACCACGAAACCCGCGTGGACCTTTTGACAACAATTTGTTTTTTTCATTTTTTCCATTTTTGTTGCCAAAACCAACAAGAAACAACGCTCGTTTGGAGTGTTTTCCTAACCCATAGGAACCACATGGGTCTGGAATATTAACCTACATGAATGGTTGATTTGTTTGGTGAACTAACCGGTGCATATTCCAGCCCCATGGACCCCAGTGTTGATGGTTGGAATGTTTAAAACCTGGTAAATAATATGGTATATTCATCATATCATCTGTTTACCCGGATTTCTTCCATCAATCCAAGAAATCTCCAACAGGACCCACTGAACGGAGCCTTAAACCTGAGCATACCTAGTAGTTCTAGTCATTTCCTTCGGGATCCATTGGTAAGGTCCCATTCGATTTTTGATGGAATCAACAGTTCCCTTAGCATCCATGTGGGTATATTTGCCTGCATTTACCATCAAAATCAACCAAATGTAGGTAAATGTACCAGCCCCATGGATCCTATGGGGTATTGACTAAGGGAGTTGACACGTATCCTCTTGGAAACGGAGAATGATGTCTTGAACGTGGCCACCTTGACGTATCCCAGTGCCTCTGGTGTAGTTGGAGTTGGGGGGAGTTGGATCTGGCAGAAGAAATGATGAACATTTGATGTTTTGTTTGGCAAAACATGGTGAAAAATGGTGAAACATGTTGAACAAAAACGAGGGATAACATCAAGATGAATTTCCAAAATCATGTTTTGAAAAAAACATGTAATTATATATAAGTTAAGTGATTGGTTAGTTGAAAATCCATGCTGAATTTTGGTTTGTGGTCATATGTTTCACCTTTCTACCCCAGGAACTGCCAGTTTAAAACCATAGGGTTCCCATTTGGTAAACCTTCACTTCACCTGTATCTACTAGGGCCCTCCTAGGTGCAAATGTGATACAATCCCGGTAGACCCTAGTGAATCCCAGTTGCATATTGGCTAGTCAACCTAACCCCCAACGCACCTCCCGAAATAGCGGGCCTTATAAAACCCTAAGCACATAAAAAAACGCGACCTGGCCAGAAGGATGCGGCCAGCGGAACGAGAAAACCAGAAAACGAGAAAACCAGAAAACCGAGAAAACCGAGAAAACCAGAAAACGAGAAATCGAAAACCAGAAAACAGGAACACTTTTGGCCGTTTTCGGGTTTTCGTCGTTTTCGCCGTTTTCGCCGTTTTCGCGTTTTCGGGTTTTCGCCGTTTTCGCGTTTTCGCGTTTTCCCCGTTTTCGCGGTTTTCTTGTTTTCGCCGTTTTCGCGTTTTCGCCGTTTTCGCGTCCACAGGTTGATTCCTCCCGTTTTCGCGTTTTCGGGTTTTCGCGTTTTCGTGTTCAAAGGTGCTTTCACATGTTCAGTCCTGGCGTTTTCGTGCTACAGAATGGATTGCTTCGGTGCATACTTTGCACATGCCCAAAGCTGTGACAACGTTTGTGTTCATAGTGCTACGGAATGGACTGCTTCGGTACATACCTTACGCATGCCCAAAGCTGTGATAACGTTCGTGTTCAAAGTGCTACGGAATGGACTGCTTCGGTACATACTTTACACATGCCCAAAGCTGTGATAACGTTCGTGTTCATAGTGCTACGGAATGGACTGCTTCGGTACATACCTTACGCATGCCCAAAGCTGTGATAACGTTCGTGTTCATAGTGCTACGCAATGGACTGTTTCGGTACATACTTTACACATGCCCAAAGCTGTGATAACGTTCATGTTCAAAGTGCTACAGGAAGGACTGCTTCGGTACATACACATGCCCAAAGCTGTGATAAAGTTTGTGTTCGAAGTATACGGAATGGACTGCTGGCGTACACACCTTACACATGCCCAAATCTGTGATAACGTTCGTGTTCAAAGTACTACGGAATGGATTGTGTTTTCGCCGTTTTCGCCGTTTTCGCGTTTTCGTTTTTTCCCGTTTCCGTGCTTGGCGTTTTCGCGTTTTCGCGTTTTCGTGTTCCGCCGGCGGCATCCCCGCGGCCGGGACACAGATTTCGTGTGCACAGAAACCCGGGTTTGTGAAAAGCCTTGGGGTTTCCTTTAAAGGCCGGCTATTGAACCCAGCTATTTCTGAGGGAGGGGTACGTTAGGGGGGAGAGTCGCGGAAATCCAATGGCCTGCAACCTAAAACTCCGGGGAATAAGGCTCATATTTCAGTGATTGTTAACCACCTGCTTGACCATAAAATTAGACCTTATCCCTAATTAGGCATCCAAACACCCAAGCTGAAGAGGTGTCATTTGGACCACAAAAAACATACCAGCCAAACACCGTGAAAACCTCAGGAGGTACTGTTGATGGAAGAAATCCGGCCAACCACCTGGCATATATGAAACCTTGTAAAAATGGGATAAACTACCAACCTCAACTGGTTAACCAGGATTTCTTCCATCAACAGTATGACTGGCCTTATTTCACATCCAGTTTTCATGTGGCATTGACAATGGGATTTTGGCCCAAAAGATTCCCATGTTTTTTCTATTGGTGGATCTACTGGATCTATAAGGGAGAATTTTCCAACAAATGGCCTGAACAATATTGTGGTTCACCTGAATAATTTTCTGGGTGGTGGCTTCAAATATTGTCTATTTTCACCCCTACCTGGGGAAGATTCCCATTTTGAGTAATATTTTTCAGATGGGTGGTTCAACCACCAACTAGTTTTGGGGTTCACCTGAATGATGAATTAATTATTTATCAGGGGCTATGTTAAACCTCGGGGGTGTATCCAGAATGATGGATGGTGTGGCTGTATACACTGTATCCCCGACATGAATTTATTTGTATAAGCTAGTGTATCGATTTTCTACAAGGTGGGCCCCTATCAATTATAAGCACGTACCCATAACTCTATGACATATGACTCTATGTACAGGAGTTAATTATAACCTCAGTTACCCATTTATTTTCGGCCATTTAAAGGGGTTGCACCCCAGAAATTTAACATAGAAACCAAAAATGGCCATATTTAAAATGAGCCACCTTTTCCAAACCATCATTTAAAATTTTGGGTATCCATGTTACTTTCTGGTGGTTATTTCACTCCATTTAGAACTAGTGACGTGGCCCACCTTGTATGATTTCTCATTTTTATCAAGATGATGCCCTCTTTGAGCCGTTGAGCCGTCAGATTCTGGCAGTGGATATCAATTCAATGGAGGTTTTCATGATGGTCACTTGGCGAAGACCTTGGAAAAACTTTTAAAAAAGAAAACGACAAAGTTTGGGGATCAGAACTGGGTGGATTTTTGTTGTTTAAACCCTGATTTTCTGGGAGGAAAATGAATCCAATTATCTAATTCCCAGGTCCACTGAATTAGTATTCGAGGTATCTATCTACATGAATGGTTGATTTTTATGTTTTTTGTAGGTGAATATTCCATACATTGAGGGGACCGGGGATTTGAAGTATAGTCAGTATTTTTGCGAATGGGTCGTGTTAAATGATAAAGATTGTCATGTAAGCTACACTCAAAGTCGGGATTGCAGCTCCTAAAATAGGGAGCTTGTTGCTCCAAAATATGGCATAAAACAGCTTGGAATAAGATAGTTTCCTTTGAAATCTCAAGCTGGTAGTGTTTTCTTCGTGTTTCTTCTTTCACGAGCGTAAGTGAATGAAGTGAGATTTCTCGTTTGGCTAGTTAGCGTTTTCGGTATGATATATACATCGAAGTATGTTTATAGTCCAGCAAATTTGAACTTAACAAAATCTACCAGCTTCTTCCAAGTGACCTTTTGATCACCCAAATGGAGGTCACTTGAAACCCTGCAAAGGTCACTTGAAACGCCCTTTAAAAGGTCACGAACGGAAGAACCTGGTACCGTTTTTTTGGGCCCCCCCATCATGACACCTCCACACTTTGGGTCTTGGACGAATCTAAGACGCAAATTCAACAACTGCACAACTGCTCCGGATATCTAAACGACTCTTCTAGGCTTGCAATTTGTTTGTGAAATTTTGATGGACATTTTGGTAAAACTTGATGGGCGTTATGAGGAATTTCTCAGTGGATACTGGTGCGGTCAAAATGCTGGAGAATCGCTTAGTCACTGATCATTCGACAAAGATGAGATGGGAATCGAAGTTCCGAAAGGATCATCGGACCCTCCAATGGAAGGGTGAACGAACCTGTATGACGCAGGGGTATACGGTCCTCAAAATCGCCAGGCTATTGAGGGGTCAGGATACTTAGGGCACTTAGGGGTTGTCGTTTTCTGTAGCTACCTCCAATTGAGGTCGAGGCTTTAAGACAAATTGAGGTGCAGGAATCTCAAACTGTTTTTGTTTGTTTGTTTTTTGTTCTCATAGGATCCATGTTACATGGAATATTTTACCTACATTTACCATACAAATCAAGTAAACGTAAGTAAATATATAAATATATATATATATACCATTCAATGGATCCTATGATGTTTGCAACTTAGCAAATTTTGGGTGTTTTGTTGTATTTTCCCACCTTTTTGTCAACGGAAAAAACGACAAGTTTGACCTCTCAGCATGCTGAGGAGTCTATGGATATCTGGTACCTGGTGCAGCCACGGTGTGGGAGCCAAAAGGTGGCAGAAAACCCAAACATCCACAAGCAACACAGATCCAGGTACCACTAGATAATAATAACTCTATTGTTTTAGTAGTTGCCCAAAGGATCTTGGACCCTCCAATGGAAGGGTGAACGAACCTGTATGACCCAGGGGTGTTTAGGTCCTCAAAATAGCCAGTTTTGAGGGTCCAATGATCCTTAGGGTGGTACCCAAAACATCACTTTAGATCATGTTGTTGTTACCATACATTCGGCGCATTTGGGAACAGGACAGTTCTCACAGAATTTCGGTACGGGATACTTAGAAGACTTTTCAATGCCCAGGTGATACACGGTTTTGTCAAACAGTTTTTCAGGGAGTTTGATTCAAAATGAGCAGCGACCAGTTAGGGAAAATGGTTCTGAATGCTGGAGATGAGGTTGATGATTTCATACTAGCCATAATTTGTTTAGGGCTTATTTCATAAGCCATGAAATAAGGACACCTTAATGAGCCAATCAGTACAATGTCAAAATGGTTTTGAAACTAATCTTTGATTCCGAAAAGGGAACCAAAATCAGCCGAAATTTGATACGACTCTGAAACATAAAAAAATCTTATATCAATGGTTGGCTGTCAATTGGATGATTTTTCCAAAATCTGTACAAATAGGAAATGGTTGGAAATAACCATTTCGATTTTTCCATTTTAAAGTGGTTGTTTAGAGCTCCAATCCCATCCGAAAAGAATAGGAATGGATCAGTGTAATCCCTTTCTTAGGATATAAAACGGATTCTTAGGACCAATAAAACTTGGCAACTCTTTGGTAGTCCCTTATAGTTTGGAATCGTCCCTTCTGCCCTTCACGGCCCGCTTTAAATCTGGTGTTTTTTTTTAATCGCGTTTTGCATGTTGCTCGTTGTTGTTACCTAATTTAGTGCAACCCCATCCATTTCGTATTTGATTGTGATCCTAGGACACAAGGTAACCTGGGATACACAGGTCACACAGTGACTGGACAGCTGCGGATGTAACTCACTAAAAGTTAAACCTTCAGTCCAGGTGACCTAGGATTTGCCTAGAAAAACAAGGGTTATTTTCAGGTTTTCAAGGAAGGTGGTATATACTCCGACATGAACCAACCCTTCACTTGTCCGTTAAAAAAAAAAATCTCCCTAAAATAAGGCCCCAGCCTGTTTTTTTTCTTGGGGTAAAACGTGGAGACGTGGCATATTGATGGGTTAGGGGAACTTTCGATTCCTATGACCTAAACAAATCTTTACTGTTTGTTTCACCTCTCCTGACTTCAATGTATTTTTGCAAAATTGGTGCCATCTTTTGCCCCATCCTTCTATGTAAAAACATGGAAAGAAACCCTGGTTGTTAGTTGGGTATATGTCGGGGATGAAATACTGTCCAGTTTTCATAAACCATTATAAAGATCCCTTTGAAACAACCAGTACAATGGAAAGTAAGCGTCCTTTGTTTTTAATTGTTTATAGGCTCTGTTGTTTTTCCAAGCCACTTGAGTTGTGACCAAGGGGGCGAACGCTGGATATTTTGGGTGAAAAAATCAGGGATTAAAAAAAAAACAATGGACATTTTGGATCCCCTAAAAAATCCTGAGCCAATCAGTTATGTCATGGAATGCCATACCCTCCTGGGAACGATCACATGTATCACCCCCCGCCGGCACTTTTGAGTCGATGATTTTCCTTTTCCCGTGTTAGTTCCCTGGATGGTATCATGTCAAGTTATCAATTTTATATCCCATTTGCTCCATGTATGGAACATTTACCTACATTTACCATAAATTTCAGCCAATTTAGGTAACCCTAGTCTTCCAAATACCTCCTCAGAAGATGTTTTAGGTATGTTTTGGGGTCCAAATACTTCCTCACGTTTGGTGTTTGGAAGCCTAGGGTAAATATTGGTATCTTTACCTACACTTACCATAAAAATCAACCATTCATGTAGGAAAATATAACAAAAACCATGCATGGAGGATCATATAATGTACCATACCGGACCATACCTGTATCCTTAGGGAATTTTCATGCCAGGGTTAAACGTTCCACGTTTGAAAATCCTCTGAGATGGTCTTCCGCTTTGACCTTGAAACCTTCAGTGGCGGGACATTTGGCTTGTCGAATCGACGGATGTTGGCCGGGGGGTTGGCAGTGGCCTCAATAAAGGCTGCGTTTGAGACGAGCCTCCCATTTTTTTTTGGGGGGGGACACATCAAACTTGATGCTAAAATGTGTGGTATATAGTGAATTGTTTGAAGGATTTCCCTAAAACATTTGCATGAAATTTGGGTTGGTAACGGTTGGTATCATATAACTAGGCCACTGTTTTCAACGGTGCGTTTTAACAACCCATTTGTGGATATTTGCACTTAGACATCCAGTCATATAAACCTTTGTGTTTTGTGCGTATAGTTTTTTTTTAGGGGGATCCTTGTATGACATCCAACCTCAATTTCGGTGCGGCTGGATGCATAGGATTGGTGTGTTTTTCACCATGTTTGTTCTCAAAATAATCCACTGAATCATCTTGCTTCTCCACAAAGTCACAATCTAATCATATCCTCTTTCATTTCAATGCCATCTTTTCCATTCATAAAGATCCATTCTCTTTTGAAACATTCAGATCATGGACAAAACGGAATCATTCAATCTCCACAATCAAGCAGTTTCCGACTCAATTGCTTACAACTGTGAGACTGTGAAAGACCAAGAAGATAACTAGGTGGTGGTTTCAAAGATTTCTTTCATTTTCATTCCTATACTTGGGGAAAAGATCTAATTTGACGAGCATATTTTTTCAGAGGGGTTGGTTCAACCACCAACTAGATAAATTAATCAATTCCTTGGCGTCCAAACACCTTCCACCCACTCCACGGGTGAGCTTCGGTGTCATGACTGGACCCCCCAAATTTCCATACCATTCAAACAAAGACCGTGAAAACCTCAGGCGGGTGATGTCTGGGGAATCCCTGAACTTTTTTAAAGGTCTTACACTCCCTGAAACTAACAGCGAACGCACCTGAAAATAGGCAAACTCCCAAAAGGGAAATTTCATCTTCCAACCATGGATTTTCAGGGGTAAAACTCGCTGTGAGTTTCAGGGACATTATTTCAAATCCATGGGGAATTTGTGATGGGAATATCTTTAGACGGAACGAACCAATCAGATCTATCAGACTCTATCCGGAGTTTCCAGGTAGATGATGTCCCAACTTGGAGGCCCCTCTGGTAAACTAACATAGGGATTGCTGGAATATCACCATTTTTTGTGGGAAATACGAATGGACTCAATCCGGGTTACCATTTTCCAGGCAGCTATGTTACATGTTAGTTTTCGCGGGTGTAGTATTTTTGTTAGGCAACTGGAAAAACGCCGGGTTTTAGAGGTGAAACAAATTTTCTGGTGTAAATTTCTCCGTCGCAACGACTGGAATTTCCAGGCGTTTTTTTTGCTTTCGGATGACACAATCAGTGCTTGGAGGGTCATCCCTTAAGTGGTGATCGGATCACCCCCTACTGAGCCATTTTCATGGCCATGAATGGAAGGGCTCCCACAACCCGATCCTTCCTTAGGGTCCCACGAAAAAAAATGCCATGGTTTACTAGCCACTTACGACTCCACTGCGAGCCCATCCTCCGTGGTAAAAACATATGTTACAGCAAACCTTTGAAGACATACCTCCATGACAGTGCGTTTTAGTACCCAAAACATACACAAAAAGAACATAAAACACTTGTTTCAATTGGATGACTTTTAAATCATATGTGCAAAAAAAATGGAGGATTTTCACCAAAGATATAGCAAACAATTTATTTTTTCCAGGACTTTCCTGGACTTGGCCGATATTGGAGCCACTGGCAACTGTAAAGATGGCTTTGCGTTTCTTGGAAAACCCAGCTTCAGAACCGGGAATTTCAATGGCAGCGGCATGCAGCGGCATGCTGGTACTCGTAAATGGATTGAATCAGTCCTTATATAAGTAGGTTGTTTTCGTCCCGTAAATAGGTTACAAACAAACCAACTTGCTGACAATCGTTACGATTATGATCACTTCCCTGCCATGGACGCCCTAGTGCTTAAAGGGCGAAAATTGGTAATTTTGGATTGGGTGGGGTGGATAGCATGCTCAATTTTCTCTGATCTTCTCAGGCTTGAAATTTTCATGTTTCAATGAAAATAAAATTCTCCCGAAACACTGACTCGGAAAACTTGGATTTGCGAATGTTCGGTTCTTGGAAACAAAAATCCCAAATATTCCCATAAATGATGGTGAAAAAATGATGATTTACCAAAGAATCTGGGCAATTCATCATACATCCTTAACCTGAATTTTAAGGCCTTTTCCCTTTGTGTGTGGGCCCACCCCCTGTCATAGACCTTTGCCATTTGGGGTAGGATTCCCTTACAATCACTACCTTTTGGGGTGACTACTCGGCGAGAAAGGTCGCTATAAATTGCCCAGATAGAATCCGTAAAAATCACCTTTAACAACCCATATGGTTGAAGATTTGACCCATAAAACGGTACAAAGGTCAACCCTTGAAAAGTAGGTCAAAAAGCTATGAAATGCTGAAAGCCTTCCAGCATTCCTTTGAAAAGTGTAAATTATAGTGTTTTTTGTTGTTCCAAGGCAATAGAATGAATTTAAAATGCAACTGAAATGAAANCTTTTTTTTTACTCGTGCACTGAAACAGCGGCCAAGACTGCTGAGGCAATTGTCATTAAGTTGTGAAAAGCCAAATACCGTGTGAACACAGCAATGGTGTCATTGCATTTGTTCTCCAAAAAGCTTGAAAGAGGCTGGGAGACCGATGTGGTCACATGAAAGCGGCTCCATGGAGCTGGCACCGTACCACAAGCTACAATAGTTTTACTTCGGAAAAAAGGACAGGGTAGCGCAGCCCATTGTGGTTTGTTTTTCGCAGTTGTGCTGCGAGCGTGCCATTGTTTGGAAGCAATATCTAGAGCCACAATGACCGTGTATGCGCAGCGTTGTGGACACATTGCTTTGCGTCTATTTGTTTCTTTGTGTAAAGCTGCAAACTGTCAGGTATACTCTACCTTGACGTTTGTCTTGCTACTTGTGGTTGGTTGTCGTTGTTGGCAATGACTCGCCATGTGGCGGTTGGCTCAGTGCTCTAGCGATGGCCAGCTGCTTTTGATGCGCACATGAAGCTGTTTTGTGCAAGCTCGCTTGCTGTGCTGTTTAAAACTATGGCAGGCTGAGCGGGAGGACTATACAAGCTCTTGCATTTTTTGACCTATTTGCGCAAGGCCTAGGAGGGGTAGCACTTCAGCGGTGGCTTCACACTTCAGGGCTAGCTCTTTCATTGCCAGCTGTCACACCGGGTACCTTGTATTAGCCGGTGTCCACTCTGTATCTTCAACCGTCTCTCACTGTTGACTTCAGGTGCGCTCTATGAGACCCAAAGAGGAAGCACAGAAAGCATGCCTGACTAATTTTTTTCCTTGCTCAAACATTGAAAACGTGATTTTTATCAATCCCATGCTTTGGGAGTGCAAGACTTCACCTTTCCTTGCATTACATTGTGGATTTGTGAGTATGGTGTGGCAAAAAGTCTAATGCGATGCAATGCAACGCGCGATTTTCTTGTTTTTGTCACAAAGACCAACTGCCAGCAGGGAGGGGATGTGCTTGCGATTCATGGGCATGTGCTGCTTTCCAGGATCCAACGACAACACGCGTTTTTAAATTTGGTTTTGATGGAAAACATTTTTGATCTGAGTAGCTTGGTTGCTGTTTGCGTAAGCTTAAATCGTTACACAGCATGTTTGGCTCAGCATTTCTTTCTTATGCGTGGGGGTACGGTTGGAAATGGAGCATCACAACTTTGACAATGAAACAAATGAGGAGATTGAGCGGGACGTGCACGGATTTTGTGTTATGTCCGATGGCTGCGAAACACTCTACCAACCATGGGGAACACATGGCAGACCATTGACAAATACCTTTTTGTCAGCTGTCAATGTGTCAGTGTGGCTTTTGTGCAAGATGACTGGCGATGATTTGTCTACCAATGCAATTCTGGACTTGATTCTGCGGCTGCCATTGCCGTCAGATGTTGCGGGGCACATGCTTCTTTTCGCACTGCGCCAGCAACATTGTTTGCCTCGTTACGAGGCTATGTTTTATCTGAAAGGCTGGTGCTACCGGCGCGGGCTTGCACAGCCCGGGGAGGTACAAACCCCAGCGGAAACAATGGTGAGTCGGACAAGTTTAGTTCTTGTGCGACCAACATTAGCCAGTGCTTTAGTGCACCTTGGATGCCCCGGTGCTTTGCTGTGCACTTGCCAAATTCCATTGGGGCAGGGAATAGAACACTATGGCGTGAACTACTTTTCAAAGGAATGCTGGAAGGCTTTCAGCAATTGGTAGCTTTTAGAGCTACATTTTCATTTTCATTTCATGTTCAAATTCATTTTTCACTTTCAATTTCACATTCATTTCATTACTTTGGAACAACAAAAACTAAGAATTTACACTTTTCAATTGAATGCTGGGTGATGCCGGGCAAATCCCATCCGGCGCCGGGTAGATGCTTCCCGGCGCTGGGGCAAATCCTTCGCTATACATGTGCATTTGCTGAAAGGAACTAGTTAGTTTTTTGTTTAACCCATAGGATCCATGAGGCTGGTTTATTTACCAACCAAAGTTACCACAATAATCAACAAACATCTAGGTAAAAAATTGATCTTTACATTGAAAGTTCATGCATTTGTGTGGTATCAACTAGTTGGTTAAATAAAGATATGCGTCCCATGGATGCATGGGAATTTGTGTTCTGCAAAAACAAACTTCAGCATCTCCAAGTCTCGAATTGGGGAATGGTTCAAAAACTCAAATATTTCTTTTTTCACCGTGATCCTTGGGGAAAATGAACCCATTTTGACGAACATATTTTTCAACTCGGTGGTTCAACCACCAACTACCAATCTTTTGATGGGTGTGTGGCATTTTGATGATTGCATTTTTTTAGGAGGATTTGTTTAGTTGGTGCTTCTTGAACCAGATTCCCATACCATCCATGTATGTTGTACTTTCGTACATTTACCATGAACATCAAATCAACCAAAATGTAGCTAAATATACAATCGTCCCATGGATGGTATGGGATTCATCACCATTTAGCAGGACTATTGTTTGGAGTTGTTCCAACCACCTTATATTCGCACATCCAGGTATATTCCCCTCAGAATCCAGACCCATTCCCGATCGAATAGGACGGTTCCAATCCCAGGAATGGATCAGGGTAATCCCTTAAGGACATACAAACGGATTCTTAGGCTTCTGCGAACTTGGCTCTTTAGCCTCATGTTTGTTTGAGGCTGAAAGATCTGAAAGTAAACAATCCCTCATGTATGTGTTGGGCGCATGTATGTTATTTGTAAAGATCCTTTTGTAAATCATGGTATATATTTACCATAAATCAACTGGTTTGTGGCAACACTTGGAGTGAAAAAATCCAGTTGGCAAGGGTCCAAAGTTGTTTCTAAATTTTCCAGAAGTCTTGAGAGGAGTCAAACTGTACTCACCGCAACACATTCATTCAATTTTCTCATGTTGGATGCATAGTGCTGGTATACTTGTCTATATTTGCGATAAACACATCTGTATCTATATAAACAGTAAACATCAACTAAATATATACCCTGGAAGTCAAATACCATTAAAAAATAGTCCACTGAAATAGTTCATTATAAATCCCTATTCATTAAAATATTTTTTATTTAATGGTCTTTGGACTGCCAGGGTAAAGGTACATTAATCATACATTTATGTACCATTATGGCCTTGAATTTCTTAGGCTCAATGGTTATGGCTATCTATTGCCGCAGAATGGCGTGGAAACCCTGATTGCAGTTTTCGTGTGTGCCGATGTGAGAAAAGACCCATGTCAACCAACCAAAAAGAAATCGTGGTGAAAAATATTTGGATGTCCCGGGAAGTTAGTAAATAGCTAGTAAATGGGTTATAACCCCAATATACCCGATTTCTACGTAGGTTACATCCCATTGACTAACAATTTTCTAACTTCCTGGGACATCCAAGTAAGGTTTTTTTGTTTTATCCTTTCCAAAAGCTGGCCCAAGATTTTACCGGAAAAGTTGAAGACTGGTGAAATTATAATCAAAACTTTGGCAGATGGGAAGAGAAGGGAGCTACCTTAGGGGTTCTAAGTGTTGAGCTGTGCTAAGCATATATGAGTACATAACTGGGTGGTGCTTTCAAATATTTTTTATTTTCATCCCTACCTGGGGAAATGATCCAATTTGACTAATATTTTTCAAATGGGTTGAAACCACCAACTAGATAAGTACTGCAGGAACTGTGTACTGCTTTCTGGGATGATTGTTTGCGTCATGTGCTGCTCACTTTGGTCGATCGAAACAACTGGAAAATTGGAAACTGTTCGTAACCAAGTAGCAGAACTCCAAATCCAGCTTCAGAATGCTCAAAGGAAGATTTCAGGATATCGCCAAACTGCCATCAGACAATGGTTACTACTTGTTATCTTATAGTCAAAACATCTAACGTTGGGATGTACACAAAATAACCCGTGGGTTATTTGGAAATCCTATGAATGAATCTAGGGCCCACTCACCGAAAGTAGCTACAACCAAACGTGCCCTAAAAAAAGGCATCGTCTTTCGCCTGAACTTGTCGAGCTTCGTCTCCTCTGCTGTGGAGTGCCATGACAAACACGTTGCGGTTGCATCTGATGGACCTGGTTGGAAGCGATCGTAGCTGTTGTTAGTATATAAGTTGGTCTATTTCACCCCTTTAACGGGATTTGCAACCTACTTTTATAGGGGTGAAGTAATCCATTTACAAAGTACCGGCAGGACATCCCAGCAGGGTATCCATGGGATCCTGATTAACTAAGCAGGACTTTGATACCTGAGACGGATCCACGAGACGATTATATACTTACCTACATGTAGTTTACTATTATGGCAAATGTAGGTAAATATGCTAGCTAGGTGGTGGTTTGAAATATTTTTTATTTTCACCCCTATTTGGGGAAGATTCCCAATTTGACTAATATTTTTCAAATGGGTTGAAACCACCAGCTAGCTAGGGTGTCCATGGCATGGAAGTGATCGTAACGACCTTTAGGAATCGATGTTTTATTCACCTATTCAAACGGGACGTAAACAATCTACTTATATAGGGGGTTATAATGTCGAAACACTTCTTTAAGGGGATTGGTACTGGGATGTCCAATTGTATGTAGTAAATGGATTGTAACCCGTATATACAGGTTGTAAGTCAAGTCAGGGTTACCGTTCATGTCGGATCACCACCTTCCTAGAAAACCCGAAGAATGACCCTAGCGATTACGGCTGGTCAATCTATCCCCTCCGGGCCATGTACCCACCCCCAGAAATAGCCGGCCTTATGATCAGGGCTTATGAAAACCATTGATTTCCCTTAAAAAGGCCTTAAGCCTAGGGATGGATCATCCCAGTTAGTAAGTAGTTAGCGACCCCCATTTTAAAGTCATTTAGGCCATTTGGAAGGGGTCCCACAACCCGATCCTTAGGCTTCTTAACCATGGTTATTAACCACTTACCATTTGGAAACCCAGGCTGGATGGTGGTTTCAAATATTTTTTTCATTTTTACCCCAAACTTTGGGGAAATTCGCTCCAATTTGACGATCATATTTCTCAAACGGGTTGAGTTGAAACCACCAAGCAGTGGATGGAAATGGTGAAACACCAATTTTCCATGTAAAGGTTTGGAATCATCCAATTGAAACATCCATTTAAAAACTGGATGTTTGGAAACCTAGGGATTTTGCTCATGGATTTTCTCCATCTTCTCGACATTTCAGTCATCTCAACATCTAAGGCAATTGGATCTCACCCTCACAGTGCCTTGGTTGGTGGGTGGGGAGCGATCGACATTTGGTGTGGTTCCAATTGTATAGGATATGTATGGTGTGTTTTACAGGATATATTTGCATATCTAGAATTTAATCTGATATATATATATTATATATCATATATACGTATATATATATATCCAATATGATCCATGTTTTTTTGATCAACATTTATCATCTATGTTTTTATAGGTATCCCCACCCCAACATACACTTTAACCAAGCCATCATTTTGATATCCATTTGTCAAATTTCAGGGGGTGTTGGTGGCCAGCCAGTGGGAAAGTCATCATCACTTCCCTGAAAAGGATCCATGGTATGGTATGTATGCTTACCTACGTTTAATTAATTAGTTGAATTTTATGAGATAAGATTAGTAGGACAATATACAAACGTTTTATGGATCCGTCACGGGTTTTACTAGGAATGGAACCTACTGTGAACCAGTGTTGTGGACCCAACCTCTACCTTACTATCAACTTCCCCATCCGCAGAGTCAAACCTAGGTTGTTGTTGTTGTTGTTGTTGTTGTTGTTGTTGTTGTGGTGTCAAAGTGAAAAAGTGCGCACCTTTGGAAGACTGACAGTTTGTTGCCTAAATCTTCCCCATAATATGCCCTTTTGATAACCCATACATTTATTTTTATATATATAGAGAGAGATATAGTAGGTATATGGTGGTGCAAATTTAGGGTACTCCTCCAAGGATACCCACATGTTCCACTTGATGGTTGTTTTGTTGTGGTTGTTGTTGCACCACCTCGGACTTTTTCGGTTCATTTATGGCTATCAGATGGCCTTATGACTTATTACATCAAAAAGGATATGGTAAACAAACGGCAGGTGAAACCCAAAACTCTCTCAGCAAGAGTGGAATATCTCTACAACGACTTGTATCATTTGTTGTTACATGGTTAAACCCTGGTCGTTTATGAATTGAGCAGCATCAAAAGATAGGTGGTTCTTTCACATGTGTTTATTTTCACCCCTACTTGGGGAAATTTGACATAATTTGACCATCATATTATTTTTCAAAGGGGTGGTTCAACCACCAGGTAGAAAATGATTATGGCCTGGCCTATCAAACAGGAAGTATACGTGAAGTGTTGGGATGCAACTGTTCCCCCCATGACCCGAGATACCTTGTCGGTTTAGTAGTTGGGATTTCTTCTCGCCTAAACATGTCCAGGCAAATTATAGCCACCTCAGCCGCGGTCACCTTTGAATAGTGGTATAGCATCCGGGAGTCCCCCTCCAAAATCGACCATTCACGCTTAGGAATTGAAATCTAGGTAGTGGTTTCAAAGATTTTTAATTTTCACCCCTACCTGGGGAAGATTTCCAATTTGACCAATATTTTTCAAAGGGGTTGAAACCACCAAGTAGTCATATTTCTTGGTTTTTTGACTGCTACTGGGAGGGGTTTCCCATCCCAACACATATGAACACAGGATGAACCCACAGTTTCTTCACCCCGATTTTTGGCCTTCCACATAACGCTCCTTTTCCCCAAGAAAACATGCAGATTCCTACAAGGTGAGCCCAAAATAAGTAGAGTTATATATATATATAACTTATATATAACCTTTATAAATGGCAGAATATTTACATGGGTACATTTGAGGTTATTTCACCATACTTATAGGGGTTAGTTGTTTCACCGGTACTTATAGCGTGAACTATAACCCTTCCCTTGGCCCTGGTTTTTCGGGGCCCACCTCGTGATGCTTCCAGGATACCAATTTCGTGAAATTCTCGGGTGGCATCAATGATGGCATCCTGTTTTCCAGTCGTGCTTAGAGGTTTTGGCCAACTAAAACCAGGTTATTTACCATAAAAAGCCTCTAAAAATAGAGGTTTGGGGGGCCCCAAATGGTGTGTGAGTTTAGTAAGGGAAATGGGACCCTGAAAATTTCAGGGAAATCTAGGTTGGTGAAATATTATTTCATCAGATTACATCCCTGAAAACGAACCGCTGGTGAACTACGTACTAAAATACCCAAAATTGGGGTGACCCAGTTTCTTTTGACTGGGGGGTGTACAGAAGTCATTTGAGGAACAAAACACTTGTTTAGGGTTTATCGGGGATGACATCTTCCAGCCAGCTACATCCTTTGAGGGTTTCAATTGGATTACTAGTTTCATCTGCTTGTTACTTTTACTGTAAGAAGTCATGTGCAGCCTATCGGTATATTTGAATTGAAATTTAACATGTCTTTCAAATAAATCGTAATAAATCAGACACAATCTCAATACGTCAAACAAAAACACCGTTGTTTCTCACTATATTCAAGTGAATCATTATATAACTTTCTGCCCAACAAAAGACACCAGGTCCGTGATTTTTTAAAGTCGACCGCGGGAACATTTTCTGGAAACATCTGAAATTCCTAAACCTCGTGTGACCGAACGAAAAATATCCTAAAACCCTAAGGATCCGTGTGTATGTCCTAAGAAAGGGATAAACCCTACAATCCCATTGTGGTGATGGGATGTTTAGACCATCAAACCTACTCTAGGGAAGGGTATGGATCCTTAGGGAAAGGATCCAACATCGAACAAAAAATCAGTGGAGAAACCCATGGCCTTATTTCACCGGCAAATCTAGTCGACCTCTTGTTTGTTTGCGTTGTCGTGTTTTGCCGTTGGTGAAAAAACGGTTGGAAGATATGTTGGAATATGTATGGGCAACTTAGAAAAATCCCCGGAATGAAGAAACGGATTAGTATTTTTCTTGTAATCTGACAGTTTTTGAAATTTTGGCTGCAAATGTTCATCAACTTTTGTTGAAGCTCTCTATTTTTTTAGGAGGTCTTGCTTCTGTTCCCTCTTTTAACAAGAACCTCCACGTTGTTTTGTGACAGACTTCGAAATTTCACCTTGCACACGAAAAATCAACGGCATGGTCTTCATGGCAGTTAATTACTCGTTAGATCTCGTTAGTAAGTTGGTTTATAGTCCACCTATGGGACTCACAACCTAATTACGTAGGGGTTTTAATCCATTCACTAAGTACCAGCAGGACATCCCAGTATCTACTTCCGTTTTTTTTGCAGATCCCCCTGTTTCTGCGATTCAACGACGGCTTTGCGATGAATGTCCCCCGGTAGAAACATTACTTTAAAACAGGTGAAACCAATAATTGAATTCCTCTTTCAAGGCGGCGTTTTAAAACCCCTAGAGAGAAATATACTGACTCAGCCAATGGCTAACTTTCAAGACTTATCGGGGTTTTCCAAGTAGGGTGAATGAAATAACCCCAGGCAAACCGCATTATCTTCGGCGATTTGCCAAGGGGCCCCATAACTCCACTTATCACTACGCCCACTTTGTAAGGTACTTATGGCTATTTGGCACCCTATCAGACAGGAAGTGGTACTTCCTTTGGGTCACTGGGATGCCAAAAACGAAAATACTGTTGTGACCGCGTGATCGTTGGGACTGAAAGGGTGGTTTCAAATATTTTTTATTTTCACCCCTAGTTGGGGACGTGATCCAATTTGACAAATATTTTTCAAAGGGGTTGAAACCACCAGCTAGAAATGACTCACGGGTCGTATGGGGATGCTTTGGTTTTGGGTAGTTTTCGAGTGGGAAAGCTTTGGCGGCTTCAATTAATATTTGAAGTGGTTAGTACTGCTACCCTGTGATATTGGGGGAGCGATTGGGAGCCAGGGATGATGTATATTCCTACCCAATGAGGAGCTAAAGAACCTCCCAAATCCTCAAAATCACAGGGTAGACTGGGGCATTTTTCTTAGTTTGATCATTATTGGAACTCATTCGTAGGAATTGTTAATGGCCAACCAGCAAAATGATCAGGAATTCCCTTTTATGTTTCATGAATCATTTCTCATTAAACCCAGGGTTCAGAACACTTCGCACCTGATAATGGTTGGTTGGAAGACGATCCTTTTCTTTTGGGGCAAAAGGCTTATTTTCAGGGCGTTTGCTGTTAGTTTCGTGGACTGTATTTGCTACCGTTGATGGAAGAAATCTTGCACCAGCAGTTCATTCATAGGTAGTTTATCCCACTAGTTTTACGATGGATTTGATGCATCGGAGATGCTGAGCAGCACTTCTGAACCATCAACAGTACATCCACTTATATACACAAAGGTATATCACCTTATCACAAGGTATTTTGAAGCGAAATCACGTGAGTTTCGTTTTTTTTTTGCGTTCTTGTGGAGTAGTTTGCGATGGTAATTATTCATTAAAAAACGCACAGGGTTCAGGCCGCGGAAGGCCGCGGAAGCTTCGCGGAAGGATGTCCTTCGCGGAAGGTTGCGGAAGGGAATGTTGGTAAAATACAGCAGATAGAATATGAAATATCCTGATGTAGCTCAGTTGCCATGTTCCGTATTGGAATTTGATTTTGATATTCTACGTTGTATGGGTTTGGTTTTGCTTCGGTGTTTCGCGGAAGCCGGGCGGGAAGCACCGCGGAAGGAACACATGCCCAAACAACGGTACTCCCTGCCGACGCCCTCACAAAGTCCAAGCCCAAGACAAACGAACGTAGCTAGCAAAAGAAAAAGGCCATAAAGAAAGCAAATGAAGGCCCAAAAGGCCAAAATGAAAGGAACTGAAACCGAGCACAACCAGAAACCTTGAAAACGTGGTGGCGCTGTGGTCGCGGAAGCAAAAACTAAGAAAACAAGGTCGCGGAAGCTCGCGGAAGGGTTATATGTGAAATGTGTGTCGCGGAAGCTGGCGCTGTGGTCGCGGAAGCATTGCGGAAGCTCTTGCGGAAGCGGTGAATAATTTCCTTTCCGCCACAAAGGAAAAAAAACAAAAGTCACGTGAAATTTACCACTTTTTGTTCAGGCAGGATAGACATCAAGAGCAGATTTTGGGACCCTTAGACCGTTTAAGAGCGGATTTTGGCAAACTCCCCCCGCAAAAAATGGGAATTTGTGACATGTGAGTGTGTCTTAACTCTTAACCCAAAAAAGAAACACCTCAGCTGGGTTGAGAGAATCCACATATCCACCCTCATTCTGGTCAAATTATATCAACCTCCACCCCAATTTTGGTAGCTTTTTGGAAGGGAATGTTTCTTATTTTGGGAAAATCTAGGTTGGTGAAATAGTATGACTTGGTCAGATTGATTGTAGAATCAACGAACCAACTTGCATTGTTGGAATCATTCTAGACTACATTTGGTTGATGTTTATGGTCCATTTATAGTAAATGTAAGTATAGATATATCATATATGGATCAAAGGTTTGCTGTAACATACGCATAGCATCCATGTATGGTATTTTTACCTATACATTTACCATACAAATCCAGATGTAATTTTCATATACCATATTAATGGATCCCATGGGTTAAGGTATCTTTATTTTTAATGACCAACCGTAGGCTCCCAAACACCAAAGGAGGTATGACTGGAAGACTAGGGCTTTTGAAGGTTTTTGGACGTTCCTTTTTGTTAGTCCCTGATTCTTTATTTGCCCTAGACATCCAAATACCTCCTCAGAAGGTGTTTTAGCTATATTTTAGGGATCCAAATACCTTCTCAGCAGGTGTTTGGATGTCTATGGTTGGAGATTTGTGTTAAATTTCCATTGGATTGGTTATTCGTCACAGCAATCTCAATGCCATAAAGACTGAGTGACAGATTCCATGATGTATTATGTACATATTCATGATACTTCATCTTCCTATGTCATATATCTTTTATATCGATAACCTCCTGTTGCATGCCTGTGCACATCAACAGGTGTTTTGGAGTTTAAGTTTCTCCATCTAAACGCCGGATCTTTTTTTTTTTGGGCTTTCCGGACGGTGCGGTCCGAAGGAATCTGGTCCAATTTCGCTTGGACCCTCTGGAATACGTCAGTCAAATCGACCTGAGTTCCTTCGGAAAAATCGAGTTTCCGATCGCGGAAAAATCCCAGGAATTTCTTTGGAATTTTTCATGCATTGAAAATGGAGGATGTTCCATTGGCATGTTGGTTTTTGGCGAGTTAAAAAATGAATCGCCCATTGGTCGAAAGTCAACTGGTGAAGAATGCAGTTTTTGTTTTCCCAAGAATATGCACTCAGAAGAGGAAGATGCTCAAATGATCGCAATTGATTTTAGGTTCTGAAAATACTGCTGTTCTGTTGATGTATTTCCATGGACCAGCTACTGTTGGTTTTGAACTTCGGAGAACCAGTTAGAAAAAAAATGTTTTAAGCCTTTTGGAAGAGAAATCCCCTTATTTCAGGAAAATCCCGGTTCGTGAAACATTATAATTTGGCTAGATTTATTTACATGCATAGCAGCTGGTCTGCTGCAGAATTTCTTCCAACACTATCTTTGTGCAAAGCGGAGAGAGAAAGAGAGATCCCACCCCGAACGAAACCCCCCGTGAAAAAAACAAACAATTTCCCTTAAGAAGACCCTGTGAAATCCTTGTTTTTTCTGAGGGGGGGGAGGTTGGCCAGTCATGAGTTTCTGTGCGCACAGAAATAGGTTTGGTTCTACAGCTGACATTTTCGACACATCTGTAGGTCTTGGTGTTCTTAAGGGGCAACAAAAGTCACCATGACTAATGTTGAAAAGAACATGGCTGTGACTCAAATGGGCTCTCATAAAATGGATAAACCCAGATGCTATAGAAAATCTACCTACATTTATGGTTGGTTTACTATGACCCTAAGGATCCATATTTTTTTTTCAGTAGGTTTGATGGTCCCAATCCCATCCCCACGATAGGATTGTAGGATTAATCCCTTTCTTGGGACATACATGTATCCTTAGGGTGATATTGTAGTTATCCAAATTTTCCAGACCCATGTCATCTATGAGGTTTGGGATGATTGGGGGGTATCTATTCAAAATTAATGGTGATCATCCTCCATCCCGATTTTCTCAGGATGATGATCTGAGACGTTCGGAAATGTTGGATCCCTATTTTCAAATTCCCCTCACTGAAACTCAACAGCTAAAGGTGCTGAAAACGGATGATTGGAAGACGATCCTTTCCCTTTGGGGCAAAAAGGCCTATTTTCAGGGGCGTTTGCTCTTAGTTTTATTGATGGAAGAAACCCTGCACCACTTGGGATGTAAAAAACCTTGTACATAATTGAAACAACTACTTATCAAGGGGTGCAGGATTTCTTTCATCAACAGTATTGTCATCCCTACTCGGTGAAAGAATCAATTTCGACGCATATTTTTAAATGGATGGTTCAACCACCAGCTAGGTTTGTGTCACCCAACGTCACAGTGATTGAGCTAAATAAGAATCGTCACAAAAAATCATTATTCTGGTCAAAATTATAGCGACCTCACACGACCTCACCCCAATTTTGGTAGCTGAGGAAGGGAAATTTCCCTTATTTTAGGGATATCCCGCGGTTGGTGAAATATTATTATAGCTAAGGATCCATACCCTTCCCTAGAGTAGGTTTGATGGTCCCAATCCCATCCTCACAATAGGATTGTAGGGTTAAAAAAATTCTTAGGACATACCTGGATCCTCAGGGATAATTTGGCCAGATTATTCCCCACCACCATCCCTTATTCCCCACATCTAAGAAAAATGGTCAACACTCCTCATCCACGGAAGCTGAAGAGGTATGATGATGGACCCCCATAAACATACCAATGACAGAACATCCCCAAAAAAAAAACTCCGGACAAGGTGTTTGGAAGACTACTGGGATGTCCTGGTAGTTATTTAACTATCAATATATGAAATGGATGTACATGGATTTTTGTTCACCCCTATAAGTATAGATTGATGTTTTTAGTCCCGTTTCTATGGGAACCAACTTGCGTACTAACGATCGTGAATCGATCATGAACCGAGCCGGACATCCGATCGTATAATGGCCACTATAGGTGGTACTGTTGGTGGAAGAAATCCTGCACCAGTTGATATAGGTAGTTTATGCATCCCAGGTGGTGCAGGATTTCTTCTTTCAACAGTAGTTCATCTTCTGTTATGCTCACTTGAAATGCAAAAATTGAGGTACTGTGTATTCCGGTTTGGGTCAGTTCGAGGGTATCTTCTCAGATGGCACCTATGGATATCTCTATGGAGGCACAGGGGTCAAAAAATCCAAAATATGTGAGAGATATTGGTTGAGTTTCAGAATATCCGGGGAAAAAGAGGTGTGACGCTTCAAAAAATGGTTCTCAAGTAAATTTCCCTATATAAGAATCATTGGACCCTCCAATGGAGGGGTGAACGAACCTGTATGACGCAGGGGTCTGGGTCCTCAAAATAGCTACTGTTGAGGGGTCAGGATTCTTAGGGTTGTCTATTTTGCATAGACAATATCAAGTGTAGTGCAGTATGATCCTATAGCTCTTAGTCTAACCTGTACTTGCGGGAGAGGGGGAGTTCCTGGAAATTTTCCCAGTTGAGTACATCGAATGTATCCGTTTGATGGTTGAATTTCATGCCATTCAAAAGCAGGTGGGAGAAAAATCTAGCTGCAAAATCCACATGCAAAACGAATAGAATTGCACCTCATGCCATCCAAAATCGCAGCAACCTCTCGAAACAGCGAGTTTCGAGAGACCTGGAAGATGGAATCCTTGGAAAAAAGATTTGCCCCGAAAACATCCTTCATACTGTTGATGGAAGAAATCCTGCACCACCAGGGATGTATAAAAGCTTGTAAATAATGGGATAATCTACCTATCAACTGGTGCACGATTTCTTCCATCAACAATATGTTGGCCAGGGGGTGTTTTTTAACCACCATGGTTGATTAAGGCCGGGTCTGGTGTTTCAATAGGAGGGGCCCGTCAGGTGTTTCCCAGAGTCGCTTTTCCTGGATTTCCGGGATCCGGAAACAAAATAGTAAGTTGTAGAGGGGACAAAAAACCATTGGAAACCGGGGAAAACTCGACCGGAGATGCTAAGTACGGAGATGATCCTATGAAAAAACCCACCGAAACAAGATATCAAGATTTGTCTATCTTCAACTCAAATATGGTTGGGTTGCCTTGTATTGATGGCTTAATCAAATGTTGACGTTATTTTTACTATCTTCATCCGAAATAAACAATAAAGTCTGAACAAAAAAACATTCCATCAACAATTGAATGGGACCTTACCATCGGACCCCTAAGTAAAGTGCGATCGAGCTATTAGATACTCAGGTTTTTTGGGGGTCTGTTCAGTAAATCCTCTTGCAGATTTCTTGGAAACATCTGTTTCCTGAAGAACTTTTTGTTTGGCTTCCTGGCTTTCACACCGAACTAGCGCCTTTCCTTCCAGTTTTTTCTCCAACACCCCAAGGTCGTTCTCTCCGTTAGCTCAAAAAGGATGGGCTCCCTCCCCCAGTAGACGTTTCAGTTGGTTAATAAAAACGCCATCCAAAGGAAAAAAGGATTAGGCTGCGGGACCCCCTTCTATTTTTGGCCACAAAAAAATGGCTTATCTAGGTGGTGGTTTCAAACATGTTTTTGATTTTCACCCGGATCCTTGAAGTAATGATCCTAATTTGACGAGCATCTTTCTCAGATGGGTGGATCAAGCACCAACTAGTTATCCAATAGGATCCATGGGACTGGCATATTCACCTACACTTACCATACAAATCAACCATTCATGTAGGTAAATATACCAGTTCCATGGATCGTATATGGGTTATAATGGGAGTTATGCATGCAATAAAACTGGGATCCTCCATCCTCCAACTACTGGAGCCACCCTTTCGGAGAGAACTGGGGGCAGAGGCAGCCACTACAGAATTGTTCGTTTTACGCTGGGCACGCTGTATCTTGACCTGGTTTCAGACTGTTTTTTTTTCAGCAACCACCAGAAACACGCTGGACGGATTTTTCTAAAGGCATTCTGTTTTTTTCAAAAAGAGTCGGAAGATTATTTTCGAAGAGGTAAAAACGAAGAGTCAGATTTTTTTAAATTGCCAATAGAAAGGGACAATTTTTGTCTGGGTTTGTGTTAAAACCTGAGCCCTTAAACGGAGGGAAAGCCAGAAGTCCACATTTTTTTGTAAAATACCCATGAAGGATCCATCGGACCGGTATATTTTACCTATACGTTTAACCCATAAAACAAGAGTGGCGGCATGTCCCTTTAAAGGATGTTTTTAAACATCACAACTTTATAATTGAATGATTACATCACCTGCAGGTATTTTAAGGTGATTGTTTAGTAAGGTCATCCGGTTCAACCCCTGTAAAAATAATAACCGCATCCAATCATACTCTCAGATGATGATTGGGGTGTCCTATCACCTCCTCACCATAGTATTTAGGTTCCATTACCATTCTCAGGAGGTGATTGGATCCCTAGGGACCTTTCATGTTTTGGTGAAATATGCAATCGTCCCATGGATCAGTCATGGGAAAGGTGGGGATTCCCCAATCAATTTTGTCACGGACGTGGGGGGCCAATTCTGAGGTCTTAGTCGTCTTCCCCTCCGAAAATGGATTTTGTTACAAGAAAGTGCCAGGAATTTCGGATCAATGGTTAGGATCAATGGGTTATTTCACCTAAAACATGGTTAGGATCAATGGTTAGGATCATGGCGAGAAATTCCCACCGTTTGGATGGTGCGGGATAACCCGTCGTAAATGATGGTAGATAAACCCGGTAAACTCACCAGTTGAGGTTGGTAGTTACTTAGTTTATCCCATTATTTACAGAGTTTTAACACCATCCCAGCGGTGGTTGGCCGAATTTCTGAACCATGAACAGTATTGGCTATTTGCCCGCTGGATGATTGCTTTTCCTTCCCATTTTTGTTTCCGGCGTGTTTTGTCTTTGTTCTTCTTTTGTTGGGGGCTATTTTGCGGTGTAGGAACCCTGGAAGTCGTGAAAAACCATTGAGAAAAATATGGTGCATGGTTCCTTTTGGAGGATGATGAAAACCCCTTACTATAAAAAAGGGCTGCCGCACCGCCAAAACCCTCAAAAAGTTGCCATGAGATCACATCGGCGGCGCGGCAAATTTTCATCGCAATCTCCAAAAACTCTTGCAAAAAAAAGGTCATGTTTATAGGGGGGTTATAACTCCCATTTATAACTGGTACTTGGATGTCCTGCTGGTACTTCGGATCAATGGATGTAAATGGATTATTTACACCCCTCTCCCGTAAACAAGTGAAATAAACCAACTTAGAGACTAGTTATGATCACTTCCAGCCAGACACCCTTGTAGGGGCCCACTGAAAGTGTTTTTTCCTCGGATTCAGATTTGCACCCAAAATTTTGACCAACCAAAAATTCAGTTTTGTTTCGGGGCTACGTGGGTTGAGATTGTTCTTTCAACAAATCGTTAACGTTTGAAGTCTCGCAACGGACCTTTTTTTGCGGATGGAAATAATTAGGTCCGTGAAAAATCCGGACGGAAAAGCGTGGTAGGAATATGTTTTGTGAAACTTTGGGATTTTGAGAAGCCCTAAGGATCCATACCCTTCCCTAGAGTAGGTTAGATGGTCCCAATCCCATCCCCACAATAGGATTGTAGGGTTAATCCCTTTCTTAGGACATACCTGGATCCTTAGGGAAGTATAGATCTTTTGTGGACCAAATCTGACTCTTAGTCTACTATATGTATATACAGCATGTCCAATCCACCCAACAATGGTAGATTTAGCGACTTGGAAAAAACATCTTGGAATGTTGCAATATGTTGCAATGTAAAACCCTGAGTATTTCTCAGTCAAATGGAGCAGTTTCGCAAAACCTAGTTGGGTTGGGTTACGGGACGAAAACAATCACCATGGGGCACTTAACCACTGAAACATCCACGACGGGATCCCAATCCTCCAAGATTTCCGGAAACCCATCCGTTGCCGAGGAGCACGGCAAATGTGATGTTACTTTCAAATCGCAATGGTCAACATACGATGACAGGATGGCATTGGGTCCGGATTTTTTTTGGGAGAGCCGACTTCCCTGTGAGAGAAAATCATGTTTTTTTTTTTGGTACCTTTTCAAAATCCAAGGGACCCAACACCCCGCACCCCAATGCATCCCAATGCCACCGTTATATAGCCAGATAACAGGCCTGACTTTGCTGGATTCTCAAGGGTTGATGGTGGTATGGTGGTTACTCTGAAGGCCCGCAAATTTTCCTATTTTTTCCAAGGGCTTTTCTCTCCCTCATTAAAAGCATATCATTGATTTTTGTTTGGTAATACCGCTTCTTTTCATCAACGATTGCAAGGAGCTGAATTTCCTTTAAGTTGGTTGACTTCATGCAAAATAAAACCTACATTTAAAGCAACAAATTATCAAGGTTGGGGGGAGGATTTTTTGTTGCTGGTTTATTTGGGGATTTTATTGTTTTTTCTTAGAAAAAAAGGATTGAAAACAAAAACACAAACATCCTTATAGAAAGCTGCACCATTGACTAGTTGTGAGTTGAGCCCTGATTTTTTGGAAGAGGACTAACTGATAAAATGTGATGAACTGGTACCGTTTCAGGGTGTTTCTTGACATCATAACAGGATGGTCTGGTGTTTTTTCAATAGTTTCAGGGTCAAGATTCTTTGTTTGATTGAAAATGATTGAAATTTGGGTCATCTTTAAAATGGGGCTGACACAGAGTCATCAGTGTGTGTTCAAGTTCTGTTTCTTCGCGCCAAAAGTCTTTACAACATCCCGAAGGATCTTTGATGTCGAATACATCGGCAGTCTTATCCTATTTATACAATTCTGGTCTTGAGCGTGCCTTGGAGAAACCAAGAAGAATTTGTGTGTCTAAAACTGAGATAGTTGGTGATGTATGGGTTAAATGATGTACTCGTAGGGTCTACTGATGTCTACTGTGGTTGAAACATAGTACAAAAGAGCTATAATTGTTTCATAGGGACAATGGTGGTGCCCTTGGGATGGTACCGTTAATTTTCAACCCTATATACACCTTGTGTAGTGAGTATTTATCGCGTATATCAATATCCCCTTTTTTGATGAGGTGAGGATTCAAAATTCCCGGATGCTTTGTTTTGAATATAGGTCCTTAATTCTAGGCACTTTGGGTCATTTTCCAGTGAAATATGGAGCTAAGAGGGATATGATCCACCAAAAATCACAGTGGCAGCTGAAATAATGCATGTATGAGGTATGAAAGTACAGCTGTAATTACCAAGCATGCCACTCTCTATGTGTGATTTTTATGAACCAATCCAACCTCTCAAAGATTTGCACAAAAATAAGCATTTGGTGAGTCCTTAGCCTTAACTCAGCAGTCAATAGACTCCCCTTCAACGCTTGTTGGGCTTGAAATGCATTCCAACAAGGACAAGATTCAGCAAGAGATGCACCATCGATTCATGAACTTTAATCCAAATTAGTGAAAACATCTTTTTCATTTCGATCAAATGTGACAAAATCATTCCGGGATTGTTTTTTCTTTCAGTTGCTTCAGACCCACGTTTTTTCGTAGTGTTGTTGGTTTTCTTTCATTTCTTCACCCGTTGTTTCTTCAAACAAAAATCAATGGAGTTTCCTGGTTCTCTTAATAGGTGGGATCGGTAGCATATATAATCAGCTAATTGGCGACATTATACCACTTATAGTCTTATAGTCCTTTCCTTCTGGGGGGTTATACCATATGCTACCTGTAACTACCACCTTCTTATGGGGGATTCCCAGAAACAACCATTAGGGTGTTTTCCAAAAAATAGGGAAAAGTACCCCAAAAGGGATGGTGAAACTAATGGACAATCCCTATGAACAAATGGATGATTTTTGGGTGGAAAACTTCACTATTTTGGGAAACACCTCTCCCAGGTATGTCCTAAGAAAGGGATTAACCCGAACCAATCCTATTGTGGGGATGGGATTGGGACCATCAAACCTATCAAATCGGGAAGGCTATGGATCTTTAGGGAACCATCCCAAAAACACACAAATTCACCAACCACCGAGGCCTCAATCTCAATGATTATACCCTCGCAAGCAGTGATCTGACGGTGGGGGCTGCAAGGGCTAAGCCAACGCTTGTTTTCGGGTGAGTTTTCGGTCGTTTTCCCAGGGCCCACAAAAAACCACCCCAATGCCACCTAAAATAACCCAATGCCTTCTTAGGTGGATGATTGAGGGACCATAATCCGAAGGTCACACGACTGCATTTCCCCCCAATTTTTGGTAGTTCTTTTTAATTGGAAGGGACATGGGAAACTGGTGAAATACCCTCTGGTGAAATAGCTGGCTGGAATATCCCCAAGTGCAAATAGGAAATACATCGACTCAATCCGGGTCCTTTTTCCCGCCAGCTATGTTAGTATACTGGTGAAATATTACTTCATGTGGCCAGATTGAGGGACAAATGATGGGACTAACAAATGGCCTTGATGTTAGGCTAACAAAGGGTGGCATTGGGCAGGTTTTTTGCCCCTTTGGATTCCAAAGTGGTATTCCCCCCTTCGTGGTGGTTCTTGATAAAATACGTTACGCCAATGGCTTGGCTTTTGAAAATAATGAGGGGATGGGAGGTGATTTTATAAAGCATATCAATGTTTGGATTTTTCTGTGGGTTTGACCACGGGAGGGAGTGGCATTCTATAAAGAATATGTTGGTTGGTCCCTCTTCAGGGTTGATGCAACGCAGTTGTTGCAATGAGGTCCAGAATGTATCAAAGTTTATCTATAATAAGAGAGATTTTCTTGGATGTTTGGAGAGACGTGACATTCAATCCCTAGACATCCAAAGACCTCGTGAGTAGATGTTCCGACCCCCAAAACGCCTCCTCCTGAGAAAGCATTCAGGGGATGCAAACACCCCCTCAGAAGGTATGACTGGAGGATTTTGGAAGACTATGCAAAGCAAATGAACAGCAGAAATTCCGATCTGAACAAAGGTGATGGGTTTTGCATTATATAAGCCGTAAGGCTCCAATCACCTACCTCCGAAACGCAAGGCTAGGTGGTTTCAACCTCATAGTAGGGGTTTATATGCAATATAAGGAATTTCCTACTAAAGGTGGGATGACCATCCACAATATAAGGAGGTTAGATCATAGTCCTTGGGGAAATGATCCAATTTGACTTGCGCATATTTTTCAGATGGGTTGGGGAACCGACCACCAACTAGCAAGTGTATTTAGGTTCCATGAAACCATTCTCAGTTTTGGTGAGCCAGGATGTTTAGAGAAGGATGTCTTGCAGTGTCGGCAGGCATTTTGTAAGGATCTCTACTTATCCCTAAGGATCCATAGCCTTCCCTAATTCTCGTAGGTTTAATGGTCTAAACATCCCATCCCGACAATAGGATTGGTTCGGGTTAATCGCCCTTTCTTAGGTCATACAAACGAATCCTTAGGGTATTGCTTTCTGCATGTTTTTTTGGTGAGACTCATTGGGTGCGAGGCATCTTTTGATCACTTGATCCCTTTATAAAATGCCTAATTACTACGGGTCAGTCCCTAGGGATGTGAAGGGGGATCTAAAATGATCCAATATATACAAATCAGATATGAACCAACCAGGATTTGAACCAAACTAAAGCTAGGTGATGTTTTTGAAGGTAAAATGCATGGTCAGTTCAAGAAAATTCCACCAAAAACAAACGGAAGAACATCCCATCGATCAAAAATCTTCCTTACCATCCAGAGGCCAAAGATAATTTGTCCTGGAACTTCACCCCTCGTGTGCTTTTTTCCCCTGGTATAACGGTGCCGTTGTTTTTGAAACGCGATGCACAGGTGGATCAATTTGTTCGGGAGACCTGGATTTTCTTGCGCATCTCAGGGATTTGTGATGTAAGGTTTTTTTTTCTGTTTGGATGGTGATTCTTGTAAACTTTAAAAGATCACTACTATCCATCTTAAAAGGGGCGCAACAAAAATGATGGTTTGCTCAAATTTATGTTTTTCTGTGATGTTGAAGGGAGCCACATGAGCCACAAAAAAAACCTGATTGGTTGGAATATATAGGGGATTATACTACCCAGTTTTATAGGGATTGTAATAAACCATTACAAGGATCCCTATGAACCAACCAGTATAATGGAAAGTAGTGAGGGTTTTTTTCGTGGCTCACATGATTTTTCTTCCCACAATCGGCCTTGCATTTGGTGGAGCAGATGTGGGTTTTCGTGGAACGGACCTCGTACAGATGATGTGGCGTCTGACCCATGGGTAGTTGGTAGGTTTTGCTTCGAGGGGTTGGCTGTAACGAGTGCTTATTGTACTTATATACAAACCGTAGACATCCAAATACCTCCTCAGAAGGTGTTTTAGCTTTATTTTAGGAATCCAAATACCGAACCTCAGCAGGTGGCCCCTGGATGTCTAGGGATTGTACTTATATACAAATAGGTGGTAAGGCCCCTGCTTTGCTTATAAAAGAAACTTGCTAACTATAGATACTAACCTCCATGGACACCCTAGTAACTTCTGAATCTGTGGAAGTCTTATTATCCAACTTTTTGGGATCTTCTATAATGACTATAGTCAATAGCTGTTTTGATTGTTCCCTTAATAGGTGGTAGGTGATATATAATCACCCAAGTGGCAATATATACCACTAATATACCACTTATATATTGCCAATTGGGTGATTATGAGCTACCTACCACCTATTACCAGAACCAGAATAATCCCTTGATATAGGTGGCAGTTTTTCACTTAATATGTTTTTGCTCAATTTTTCATGACGCCAAACGTTGAAAATCCAATGATCCCAAATTTGACGACTGTAGCAGTTTTGAAATGAAGAAAACCTGGGTTGTTTGAATGTTTGGAGCAAAAGTTTGGGATGAAATACTACCCAGTTCTATAGGGAGTATGGTAAACTATAAGGATCCCTCTTAAACAACCCGGATTTCATGGAAGGTATCTCAACTGAATAGTTCTAAGTTGGGAGACGGCACCCCCCGACCAAGGATGCTGGCTCGTCACACCTGTAAAAAAATTGGTACGGCCAAGCAGTTTTTTTAGGCTCCACGGATCCCCAACCTGAACCTTCGCCACGATTTGCATCCTGCGAAACTGCTTCGCATCACATGTTTTTTGGAAATATACACACCATGAGTTACAACCCCAACGTGGCAAAATTCTCCTCCCCAAAAAATTCACCAACCAAATAAGCCTCTGAAAAAAACATGAGCGGAGGTTCAACATGCCGGAATATCTTCAGGTCACACTATGCTGCAAAAGTTTTTAAGATGTTGGTTTTAGGGAGTGTAGCTGTACCCTAGTCTTCCAAATACCTCCTGAGGTTTGGTGTTTTAGGTATGCTTTTGGGGTCCAAATACCTCCTCGCCAGGTGTTTGGAAGCCTAGGGATTGCCAAGACAACTATGAGTTTTTTGGAAGACACGGCCGCCGTTGTGAAAACCAGAACCAACGCCTGGGTCACATCGCTGATTGAAAACATTCGAACCCTAGGTCTCAAGTTGGTTGGATTCACAACCAACTGATACCTATGAACTCTACATGCGATCCACGTCGATGCTTGGACCAAAGAACAACGGATTTTTGGTGGTGGTTTCAAACCTTTTTTTTATGTTTCACCCCGAATCTTGGGGAAATAATCAAACAACGGACCGGTGGTGGTTTCAAACATTTTTTTTGCACCCCCACCAGGGGAATTAATCCAAGTTGACTTGCGCATATTATATTTTTCATTTGGGTTGGTTCAACCAACAACCAGACAACATCATGGGCCGGTGCTGTTTTTGCTGGGTATTTTTTTTTCACAGAAGACTGAGCGGGGTCGAACACCAAACTTGACTGGTCACCTCCCTCGGAAACAAAAAATGGCAGCTCAAAAAATACAGCTCCCTGGGATGTCCTCCTGGTAGTTAGTAAATGGATTATTTCACCCTTATATAAGTAGGTTGTTTACGTCCCACAAATTCCCAGACATTGTTTATAAACCAACTTACTCCTTAGTTACGATCACTTCCATGGACACCCTAGTTTCTATATACACATACAGCTTGTGACAAAATTGTGTGTAATTATCGTCGCCCAACGAACATGATCAAACCGAAACTGAGAAGTTGAAGAACCGCAACATTTTTTTTCGAGGAGGTCTGAGTCGACCAAATTTTGCCCCATGGTACAGGGTGGGCCCAAAAACCAGTTGCAAATGGAGTTATGGGCCCCTTATCCCAGCTTCTTCCAAAGGGACCCTTTGATCACCCAAATGGAGGTCACTTAATCCCTGAAAAGGTCACTTAAAACACCCAAAAGGGCCACTTGGAAGAACCGGGTATATGAATATTTATGAATGGCATTATACATGGGTAACTGGGGTTATAATCCTACTTCTAGGGGTTATAACTCCATGTTCAACTGGTAGGGGCCCGCTTTTTACATGTATCATCCAAACACATGCCACTGCACCGTCATTAAGGGTTCATTAAATGGAACTCATTTTAGGGAGTATGCCACCTGCTGCATTGCAACCCACAAACAAACCAAATTGATTTCTTTCTCGGCCGCGCTCATGGCAGACGAAGCTGCTTGGCGTACCTTCACCATCCACGGGTCGCAGGTCGGACTAGCCATGTTGCGAGGCTACAAGCGCATAGAATCTCGAAAGAGAAGGCTAGCTGCTGGTTGGTATTACTTGCATGTAGGCCGCCAATCTCCAAGTCCTGCCGCCTGAGTGCTTGGCAGCGCTGCAAAAGACATGGCCGAAGGCTTGCACTCTGTCAATGTGTCTGAAATATGGCATCTAGCCCAGGAGCAAACTGAAAACATGTATCGCACAACATACGGGCCGCACGAAGAGAAATTCAACGAGATTCTGGCGGCAATTTTTTTTCAGAAATGTATGGGAATGTTGAGGGGTTTCCCCTTCAAAATGTTGCATGAAGTTAGGGTTGGTGTCACAGCGTCACCTACAAATGGACTTGAGCTGTGTTCAAAGCCCTGGTTGGTTGTTTGATATAGGGGATTATACTACCTAATTATTTGGGGATTAAGTCAAAAAACAAGCATAAACAAGCATCCCTATCAATCAAGCAGGATTTCATGGAACGTCACTGGTGGGTTTTGAGCAAACTGCTCATTTTTCGACCCCCTTGAGTCATTGTTTGGGCTGACCTTTAAGGAACTATTCCCAGTTCTACAAGATCTGCGAGGTACCGGCAACGGGTGAACAGTTGTGGGGGAAGTTCTTTCACTTTGAAAACAAAAAACTGACCAAATGATCCTACAGGCTAGCTGGTACTTGGAAGGGAGCTACTGTCAATGGAAGAAATCCGGCTAAACAGTTGAGGTTGGTTGGTAGTTATATGATTCCATTATTTTCCCAAGGTTTCATACATGTCAGGTGGTTCTTTGGGGGATTTCTGAACCATCAACCGTATGGAGCAGGGGGGTATCTAACATACCTTCAATATCCTTCAATAATAGGGACCGATTTGGAGCTACCTACCCAGATTTCGATCAACGCACATCTTGGCAGACGCTTTGCCCTGTGACTGCCCTAATCAGGCATTGAACCATTGAACCCGACCCAAGAAAGAGGGGTGTTTGAATTTTTCCCTTCGCTTCGGGTTCTTTTGGATCTCCAAACCACCAGTTTTGATATTTCATTGATTGAATAAGTTTTTTCCACATTGATACTATCACGCACGATTTAAACGATGTTTTTTGACACATGAATTAATGTTGTTCAAATAAATGAAATCAAGACATCGAAACTTGAAACAGAGAAACAACAAACGACCCAAAACCATGCACACAAACACAACATATTTTTCAAAATGCTGGCAACTTCATCAATCAAAACACCGCAACAAAAACATTGAACTTCAAAATAACTCCACTTCTTTCGAACTGAAATTCACAACCACCAGGTTCTTCCGAGTGACCTTTTTGGGTGTTTCAAGTGACCTTTGCAGGGGTTGTTGGTGATCTCCATTTGGGTGATCAAAAGGTCACTTGGAAGAAGCTTGCAGTTACCCATTGATGTTCTGCCATTTATAGGGGCATATAGGGCCCTTTTTCACTCACCTCCCATCCAGCCGAAAAGGTGACTGCTTCCAGCTCGTGGGGAAGCTCTGGGAAGAAGAATTTTTTCGCAAGCAACGAAAAAGACCCCAAATGGTTGGTGGGTGGGTATGATAGGGGAATAATGCTCTGCAGTTCCCCTCTGGTATTCTAGCATGGCAATGGAAAATAACCCTTTTGAAGATGTATTCCCTATTGAACATGGGGATTTTCCATTGCTATGCTAGTTTACCGGAGGGTAAATGGGGACTATAATAAACCATTATTAAGGATCCTTATTAAACAACCAGTATTCTTGGAAAGTAAGGCCCGTTTTTTTTTCCAACCTCACTTTGGCAAAAGAAATTCGAGTCACAGAAAGCGGATCCGAGTGTTTTCTTTAAGGAACCGTTTAGGACGACAGAAGGTGGGCCCCGGATCCAGTTAAAGGTGGAGTTATCAGCCCTAGAAGTAGGGCTAAAAACTTCACTTACCCAATTTATAAGGCCCTTTATATGGCTTGATTATAACTCCATTTATGACTGGTGATGGGGCCCACCCTGTAGGATGATTGATTCCGTTTTTGTAAGGCGAGTTTTTTTGGGAGGATCTGAACCTGAATTCAAACGCCAGGAGGTTTTTTGTTCATGTCCTGGGAGGGGTGACGAGCGATAGCATCCCAATGTTAGTCCACCGTACACCCCCCCGCAAGGTAACAGTTCGCCCCTGCAAAATGGCGCTTGGAAGACGATCCTTTCCTTTTCAAAAGGGTCCCTGTTTAGGGGACATGTTGAATTTTGGTGGTGTAAAGTGTAAAGATCACTAAAGAACACACAGGTTGAGCAAATTCATCATTTCTTTTCGCTCCTTTTTCTGTTTGTGGGGGTGTGATTTTTGAGCAAACCATCCCCCCCAAAAAAACCGGACATTCATCGCGAAAGCCTGAAGATAAAATCTAACTGGTAGGTTGGGGAGTGATGAAAATCGAAGAGATGCGGAGAGTGAGTGATTGGAGGTGTTAGTTAGTGAATTCAAAGGATCTCTTTGGGTATCATTTTAGATCGGCAACTTGTGGTACTAGGGTGTTTGGCTGGAAGTGATCGTAACTAGTTCGTCAGTTGGTTTATAACCTTAGGGGACTTGCAACCTACTTAGAGGTTACAGTATTCATTTACTAAGTGCCAGCAGGACATCCCAGTAAGCTATTCATGGAGCTACTCCAATCGGTTTTCCAAAACAAACATGTGTGCATCGGATAGTGCATTTGGTCGTCGGATGTGCCACAAGTGAACATGATGTTATGGTGTTTTTTCAAAAGTGTTTTCCGCTCTTAAACAGGGGGGGTCTTTTGGATTCAAAGCAAGGGTCTTTGAGTTCTACCGGTATGTACCTATAATTTTGGGGCCTGCCCAAGCCCTATAAAAATAGGGAAGAATGATGCCATTTTGACTGTTCACTTTCCTCTCAAGAGACGTTCTTGACGTGTCATGAGGGCCCCACGGGGCTGTGCGGCACTGGGTTGATACACCACCTGCTTGGTCAATTTGGGCCTCCAAGACTTCAACTAGGTCGGCTGTGGCATCTCGGGAGATTCCCAGAGGAGTCCGGCTTTCACAGGCTTTCACAGCCGCCGTTGCTACTGAGGGCATTATGCGGTTTGTCAAAGAGCTCCAGAAAGTTTGTGGCAAGAAGTCAAAGAACCTTCTCGGTCGGCAAAGCTTCTGAAAAGCCTAAGCCCAGCAATGGGTCCGATTAGTTCCTGGAGTTGCATAAACACCACCATTACGACGTGAATTTCACCTTGTCGCAATTTGTGGTTTGGAAGTCAACACACAACGGGGGGGGAATTCGCCGACCGGAGAAAAATCGGGGATTTTGAGATGACCACTCCCCGCCCCAAAAAAAAATCCTGCAGAAAGGCAACAAATTGTGGAGGGAGGTACCTTGATGATCAAAAGATAAAAAAGCTTAAAGGGCCCCTGGGCCCCTGGTTTGTTCAGGGTTTGTAGGGGATGATGAAAAACCCAGCGAAAAGTGGGGATGAAATGATAGACCATGACATAAGGATTCCTATGACAAACAACCAGTATCATAGGCTCATATTATTTCTTGACACCAAAACATGATCTTGGTTTAGAAAGGAAAAACAACGCTCCAAGTACTCGTACCATGCAGATGCCAACATCTGAGTCAGTATCAAAATCCTCATCCAAAAACTTGGATTTGTTTAAGGTGATTTTGCAAGGATTCTACACCATTAAACAACCATTTGATGGGAGTATTTGCCATTTTTTTCCAACCACCGAATAGGCAAATCTAAGTCTTTACCATCAAATAAAACATATCCAGTCGAACCTTACCTCACGAAATCAAGTATTGTTTTTGGGAGGGTCCTAAGTCATATGTCATAGACCTTCAACTTTAGGTGTTTTAGGCGTATAGGTTGCTTTGCTGCTCTATGGCATCTTAAAATCCTTCCACTTTTCATCCTCCAAAAGTCTTATCCGAATTTACACCCTGGAAGATTAACATGACTCACCTACAAATCACCCATGAAAAGAAAGGAAAATGATCTGAACCATCCACCTCCGTGAGGACATGTCCCAGCAGTTAACCTTCGGGGGTGTAAGTTTAACATCCCAAAATTGATGGTTGTAAGAAGTTTAGGAATGCTTGTTTTTAGCGGCTTTAGTTCTCCCTAAAACTAACATCACACTGCCCTGAATAAAGGCCAACTCCCAAAATAACTACTGTTGATGGAAAAAATCCAGCGATCACCACCTGTTATTTATGTTGTATATGAAACCCTATGGAAAATGGGATATTCTCAATGTTCAAGGGAGAATTGGGTGTACTCCTAACTGTGTGTGTCCATGGTATTTCTTGTGATCAATGGTGATCGGATCAGTGGGTTAGTTCAACTATAAATGGTTGACATATTGGGGTGAAATTTCCACTGATCCGATCGCCATAGATCCGATCACTTCCGTCCCGGGACATCCAAGTGGTGTATCTTCCTTGCTGTGGTGTCCTGACCCTTTCCCAGGTGCAATGGTCAGGTGCTGCAGCGGGTTGGTCAACGGAGAAACATCTCATGGGGAGAGGTAGAATTACGTACTGTCCTTGTAGCATCCATGGGACTGGTATATATTATGTACCTACTAATGTACCATAAGAATCAACCAAATGTAGAGATATTTCCAATTTCAGTTTTTGTTGGTAAATAGTGAATGATCTGAATCCCCAAACTTATTGCCACATCACACCTTTTTGGTTGTTGATATGTCTTCCTTAAAAGCTAGTAGCGTCGCTTATAGTGGGACATCACGCGGCAAAAGTTCATGGGGCGCTTCCAGGTTGGTTTTACAGGTTGCCCAGAAAAAAGATGGATTTGTTCCTCTCCAGAAATGGATGTCCCAAAACAAGTTGAGTTGAAATTCCTTCCAATCATCTGGTCATTATAGCGAGTTTTCACCCGAGTTTTGGTGTGGTGGTTTAGTCAGGGAAATGGAAACCCTTAATTTCAGGGAAAAGCTGGGTTGGTGAAATATAATAATGTGGCCAGAATCATCCAGTTGAAAGAAAAGTCAAATGATTTTGAAGTAGAAAAAAAACCAAGCCCTAAGAATCATGAGACCCTCCAATCAAGGCGTGAACGAAGCTGTATGCCTAGCAAGGGCGTGTATAGGTAGGTCCTCAAAATGACGTCAGGCTATTGAGGTCCCAGGGTTCTTAAGGTTAGTACTTACAGTAAGCGTTTTTTAAAACCCAAAAATCAAGCTTGTACTTTCCACCTTTTTTATATGGAAAGTTTTCTGGGTAAGAAAATTCTTTTCAGCCAACATATCTCCCAACCTTAGATGTTATATATACTTTTTGGAGAACCAAAACGGTCCACCCTAATGGGTGAAACCATATACAGCCAAAAGCAGCCCCGGAAAAAAAAAAAACACAAAAAACATCACTTTTTTTCTGCGGGGGGGGAGGGAAGACGAAAATAAAAAAACAAACCTGGCTTCATTTGTTTTTTAGCCCTCGTTTCCAGCCCGAAGAGGTCTTTGTTTTTCTTGGGTGTTTTTCCCCAAAAGCTACTTCAAAAACTGGATCCAACCAAGGCGTATGATGAACCAGAAGTTTTTCAATGCAAGTTTGCCCCTTCCTCACGCAGGTTCTGAAGCGCACCGTCACCGACACCTCGGGTCTCTTGGACCCATCCAGATTTTCTTGGGGTGTTCGTGGTGTCGTGGATTTATGGCTGGTCAACCTACCCCCCACCCCACACCAACAAGGCCGGCTATTGAACCCCTATTTCTCGCGGGTGTACGTTAGGGGGGGTAGGTTGACCAGCCAAGATGAATGGGGATTTCCTTTTCCTCAGATGGATGGGGAGATGTGGGGACGATGTCGCCATGGAGTGTTTTTGTTATTGGTTGGGGCAGCTACTATAGGGTGTTCCATAGTGACGATTGTTGGGAATCGTTGGTTTATAACTCAACCTATTGAAACGGGACGTGAACAACCTACTTATAAAGGGAAATAGTCCATTCGGGAGGCCATTTACTAAGTATGATGGACATCCCAGTACTGAACAATTTTTCAAGGGTTTTAATAGGAACATTATTGGGAAAAGGAGGTGAAAGGGTGTTTTCCGTAACTCAGATATGGTGAACCAAACGTCCCTGATTTGCTTGGAAACACATGTTTGGGCTGGGTGGATTTTTTGCCAGTTTTTTCTTGATTCAGGAAAAAGCAAAAAAACATGACTGTGCCACTTCAAGACTTAGTAAGTACTCAAGGAGTTTTAAAACCATGCTTAATCATGGTGCTGTGAATCGCGTTTTGTTTTTGTCACCTTGCCATCATCACTTCCCATTCATTAGGGCCCAGCCATCCAAGAAACTTTGTGAAATTTCCTTCCAATGTCCTGAATCGAATACAAGTAGAGCAATGAAAAAAGGTCCCTGGTTGTTTAGGGTATATGTTTGGGATGAAATACTACCCAGTTATGTGGAGATGATACTAATCCACTGTAAGGGTCCCTTACAAAACAACCAGGATTTCATGGAAAGTATCTGACTTGTTTTTTCATTTAAGAATCCCAGATAACCCAAACCCAAGGCTTCCAAACACTGAGTCGCTGAAGAGGTATGACTGGACCCCAAAAAGATACCTCACCAAACATCAGGAGGTATGACTGGAAGACTAGGGAAAGTTAGCACATCAAAAAAAAAATAACAACGGCAAAAGCCTTTTTTGGGAACAATCAGGAGGTGGGCTTGAAAACCCCTTCATCTATTACTTGATTTTGTTTTGTGTGTTTTTTTTAGGATTCGTCACCATTTTTCACAACCATTTTGGGGAAATGTTTAGATTTTTTTTCCAACCACATTAATCTGAATCTAAGTCTATTCAAACAAAACTATTCTGGTAGCCTTATAGAATAGAATCATGAGACCATCCAATGGAGAATGTGAAGGACCCTAGAAATAAGGGGTTTCATAGCCGGCCTTACTAAGGGAAACCAATGGTTAATAAGCCCGGGTTTCATAAGTCAATGGTTGTTTCTGGTTCCCTTAACAAGTGGTAGGTAGCATATAATCCCTGGCAAGGCAATATATAAGTGGTATATAAGTGGTACATACTACCAATTTGGTGGTTATATATATCACCTACCACCTATGAAGGGAACCAGAAACAGCTATTGAATAAGGCCTTATTTATTGTGGTGGGGTTGGGCTACACGGCCCCCTGGGTAGGTTGACCCCGTCATGCCGTGGTTGAAAAGCTCCCAAACAATTCGAATCCTAGGACCGGACCTCAATGGTCACGCCTGGCGTGACTTTTTTTAGAGGAGACCTACCCAAAAAACACCCCTGCTAGTCATACAGCTGGTGGTATGCTTAGGGAGGGTAGGTTGATTCACGCCATGATTCATGCCATGAGGATTCTATGGTAGTTTCAACGTGCTCTTCGCTGATGGAATGTCTGCTTACCTGCTATCTTCCAGTCCCTTGGATCACAAAAAAATGCTCCAAGAGGGTGACACTCCCAGATGTTTCATGGAATATGTTCCAACTAATTTTCAAAGTTCCCATAAACAGTGAATCATTTCATGGATAGGTAAATATATATATCATACATTTTTCAGTGGAGATGGGATGGAGATTCTCTTTACTTTCGTAGGGAGAATTGCGAAAAATTGTCTGGTTGGTTCCGCTATTTTGTTAGGAGCCTGAAACTGGGGCTGCTGCTGAGCATTCATTCAATGACCGTTCTTAGGATGACCATTTTCCCGCCTCCAAAATGTTCCGAGCGTTAAGAAGGTCGGAAGAAGGTGAGGGTTGAGCACTAACGAGCTGAAAAAAATGTGGGTTTCCCAGATAAAAACTTTGTTTTTTACAGGAATGACACACACTTTAAGACACACAACAGGGATTCTAGTAGTCTTGATTTTCCATGTCGTCAATCTAATTAGATCACATAATTTGGGATATGTTCCCCGAAGCGATCTAGAAAGCGAAGGCTGCTTCCCCTCCAGGGTTGCTACTTGGAGGATCATCCCAGTTAGTAGTTGGTTGGTAACCCCCATTTATCGTATTTATAAGTTTATAAGCCATGAACAGGCCATTTGGAAGGGGTCACACAACCCGATCCTTAGGGGACGAAAACTGAGCATGGTCGGTTATTTACCATATTCTAACGGGGATGATCCTCCAAGTAGTAATCACATGGAACAAAACAGGATCACGACTCACGGCTATATGTTCAGGCTTAGGGATGTCCAATCCTGAGCTTTTCAAGGTATCATTTCGATCCAACATTTGCTTTGAAAAGATCTTCTATTGAGCTCATATAGAAAATACACAAACTCCACTGTTCATGTTTTTATTCCGTAACATCATCTAGGTGGTGGTTTCAATTGTCTTTTCTTTTCACCCCTATTTAGGGAAATGATCCAATTTGACTTGCGCACATTTTTCAAATGTGTTGGTTCAACCACCAACTAGTCATGTTGAGTCCACAAAAACACACTGCCTACTTTGATTTGGAGGATCCTAAGAAGTGCCAAGCCAATCACGTTTTTCTTTTTTCCTAAAGGGGATTGGTACTGGGATATTAGGGGGGTTTAATCACCTCCTCAGCATAGTATTTAGGTTCCATTACAATTCTCAGAATATGATTGGATTTTTACGGTTAGTAAATTTGGATCATAAACCCTATATAAGTAGGTGGTTCAATGCCCGTAAATAGGTGAAAATAAAGATAAAATAGATAAAGCAACTTACTAACTTCCATGGACACCCTAGTAGATCTAGTCTAGCCACATTTTTGGATTAGATGATTGCACGATTTCCATCTTACCCAAACAAATAAAAGAACTTCCCCTAGGCTTCCAAACACCGAAGCTGAAGAGGCATTTGGACCCCCAAAACCTACCTAAAACACCAAACCTCAGGAGGTATTTGGAAGACTTGGTTTCAGGTGAATTCTTGAACCATTTCACCTGGGCAAAGGGTTTCATTGCTGTAGCTGTTATGTTTTGACCAGGACGCTTGGATTTGTTTGTTTAAGGTGATTCTTTACGGATCCTACCATGGGAGTCATCACCATTGTTCACCACCATTTGGGAGTTTTTTTTTTGAACTTGTTCCAAGCATCTTATAAGCAAATCCAAGAGATACTTGACAAAAACAGTTTTTTTTCCGTTGAAGATGTAATCTACCCCCATCCAAAAGCAAACAGCACCAGGTGATTCAACTCGTGATCGGATTCTCTTCCCTAATTCGTTGGAGGTCACGATTTCAACCTTTGATTTGAGTTCGTTTTATTTTCAGTTCCCTTCAGCTGATGTTAAATTTTTAGCATGTTTCACCATTTTTCGTGTAAGGGTTGATCATCATCTTAAAGGATCCAAAAGGAAGCACCATTTTGAAATGGTGGCAACAACTTCCAAGGGTTTTTGTAGGTGTGAAAAAACGGGAAGAAACCGAGGTACCTCATACTTCTTCAAAGTGGTCCGCGGCCCCAGAACTGGAGAAATCGGTGGATTTTTGTGTTGCGATGATGTGATTTTGGGATAAAAAACGCGTTTTTTCCCCGAAAAAAAAACCATGAGAATCCCAATGCCACCCTAAAACCACAGGAAAAATGGCCTGATTTTTCGGGATTATCGGGGGAGGGGGATGGATGGTGGTTAAGGCGCTGGCTATTTCCTGCAGGGGGCAGAATCGGAGGGTACTTGCCTCGACATCACCCTATAGGATTCCAGGTCAGCCCTGAAAAAAACCTTCGGATACGAATTCCATGATATCCTGCTTGTTTTCAAAAGGAATCCTGGAATCCTTATAATGGTTTATGAATAATCCCCACATAACTGGGCAATATAATCCCTATATAAACCGGAAACAATCAAGGTTTTTGTTTCATTGATCTGGTGTGTACTACAAGAAAGGGCTTAAGGCCCTACCATTGTAACGATGGGACCATCAATCCTACGATGGAAGACCACGGCCTTTGCAGGCGATGAGACCGAAATCCAAGCCAAGGCCTGAAACGCCACCAGGGCCGCCTGCTGGCCCCCAACCAAAGCCAATGCCAGAAGTGCCAATATATTGAATATTCGCTCAAGCAGAGTATCATCTCAAGGCAATCCCATTTTTAGTTTTCTGACAATGGGCAAGAAAGCTACAAGCTACCCTGAATGGTGGTGACATCCTGCTACAACCCAAGAAGGGGAAGCAGCAGCACCAGTTGCCAGCAGCGCCAGTTGGGGAAGCACAACAGAATAAGCAGCAGCAGCAGCCGAAGAAGGGGGAACAGAAGATGTGCCACATCGAAATGCTGCAGCTTCGTTGGTCACAGTTCACTGGGGAAATACCCGAAACTAACGGCTACCACGTAAAAGTAGACTATTCCAAAAGGAAAGTAGTATTCCAACCATCCATTTTGAGGTGCTGTGTTAGTTTCAGGGAGGGTCTTCATTTTTTTCACTTTAAGTCCAATCTCACCGCACCTCTTTTCCTGACTCTTCCACTCCAATCGATCTATGTACCAATTACCACATATTTTGGTGACTTCAAATCTCTCTTGGAAATATAAGTAGGGGATTGGATGGGGATTGGTTGGAGTTGGAGGGTGGGTCCACCAACAATGGCATTCCCGCAGTTTTGTTTGTTCTGAACGGCCAACTTACCTTTCATTTTTGCAAAGGTTGAAACCGATGGAATTTGACCCCTTCTCTTTTTTCGGCCGGCCATTTTTCTGTTGCGATGAACAATCAATCACCCGAAAATAAATTCAAGACATGTTGTTCTTCACCCTGTTTTTTTTTGTGAATATGTTTTTCTACCCAGAATAACAAACACATGAACCCTTGCCAAAAAAAAACACCTTCATTTTCTTCCATTTTGTTTCGCTGATCCTTAGGAACTCAGTACAATGGGCAGTCAGTACATCAATCAGTACCAAGGGACCATGAGTGGAGGCTGGGAAAAAATGGAAAAAATGGTGAGGATTAACATTTGGAGTGCCCGAGGCGGGGGGGGTTCTACTAGCTTGGGTCGTTTTTCTGGGTTCGTGATGGCTTCACGATCGTTATAGGAAGTTGGTTTATTTCACGTATTTATGGGATCCCTAGTTGGTTGCTTGGGTTATGTAGGCGATGAAATACTACCCAGCTATAAAAGGATTATAATAAACCATGAAATAAGGATCCCTATTGAACAACCAGGATTTCATGGAAAGTATCTGATGGGTTTTGTTTCGTGGCTCATTTGCGTGATTCAAAGGTTCGTTTGAACACATGGAGCCGGCACACACACCCAAACAAGCAACCTTTACCAACAGGTTTTTGTTTGGGGTTTCCTTTCATAGTTGGCTTGGGAGATTGCTTGGGGTGTGCGACAAAAAGGGGTCTGGTGTAGCTGCTACTGGATCATGGATTTTTTTAAATCATTTTGGTGCAAACATCCCCTGGAAACTAACAGCAAAAAAGAGGGTGGATTGGACGATCCTATCTGGCTTGCTTTTGGGTCCTTAGTGAGTTTTCAAGGGCGCGTTTTTTAACAACAGAAGATCCTGTGCACGCTGCCGGTTTGGAACCGAGGGTTGGATTTCATGATGTAATGTCTATATACCCTGCGAAGTATCCCTTACAATCACTTAAAAATCCCAAAATACTATAAGCCCGGGGTTTCCCGAACAAACCCGGGGTTTTTCGGAAAATCACCCAAAACCCGAGGTTTCGATCTGAGCCCTACAAATTTCTAGGGTTTGGCTTCGGTATATATATACAGCGATTTTTTCCAAAAAACTAAACAAACGTCTCCCACAAAAAAAACCCATGACGGATCCATGTGATATGTTGGGGCAGTTGCGGCCTGCTAAAACCTTGTAACAGAGGGCGAAAAAATTATCATTAAAAAAAAAAAACCTATTGACCTTCCCTAAGGATCCATATCCCTTGCCCATCGAGTAGGTTTGATGGTCCCAATCCCATCCCCACAATAGGATTGGTTCGGGTTAATCCATTTCTTAGGACATACCTGGATCTTTAGGGCTTTACTATTTACTCTTACAAGTAGGTAGAACCCAATTTTTTATGATGATTAAAGAAGATTTACACAGATCCTATACACCCTGTGGAAATAACGGCTGGTTCACCTCAAAATCACCTACACTTGAAACCCGGAAAATCATCTGAACGATTCACCTCCATGACTTTCGGTTCAAAACGGCCCCTAGGGTCCATGTATGGTATATTTACCTACATTTACCGTAAAGTCAACCAAATGTAGGTAAATATACCAGTCCCATGGATCCGTCATGGGTGTTAACTTTCCAGGGTGTAATTTGTCCACCATGTCCACTTCAAACCCACGTGGATCATCGAAACTGTGAGGTTTTGCGGAAGGCGACTACCTCTATGCGCTGCCTGAAAGCTCCATCTCAAACGTTCGGGACCACATTTGGCGATGTTTTGTTCGTTAAAAACGGAACGGGGTTGGGTCCATTAAAGGGAAAGTCCAAAGTCACAAAAAAGAAGAAAACCAATAAAACAGTTTGTCGCAGGTTTAGTTTGTTGTAATTTGATTGGTTGTTTCTTAGTTTTGTTTGTTTCTCCGTGAATTTCTTAGTGAGCTACTTAGTTATAGTTTGTTTCTTAGTTTGTTAGTTCGTTTGTTTAGTTGTTGAGTTGTTTGTTAGTTTGTTTATGCGAGGTTGAAGTTGCTTTTTCAAAACCAGCAATCAAAACAGCCGGGGATAAGTCTGGATCTTGTGGATCATGGTGTGGCACAAGAAGGTGGAAAATTCCTACATGAAAAGAGTTGTTCACCCATAACCGGAGCACAAGATAGGCCTCACAGTGCATCCGGAAGATCTGGGGGATACTCAGGCCGTGGTAATCACTGTTTCTTCAAATAAGCAAAAGAAGAGCTCAATATACTACCACTCCCTAGACGCCCAAATACCTCCTCAGAAGGTGTTGTAGGTAATTATATATATTTTAGGGATCCAAATACCATCCAAAAACCTACCTTCTCAGTTTCGGTGGCCCTGGATGTCTAGGGACTTGCTTAGCAGTGCTTAGCAGTGCTTTGCCGCTGAACATAGCCTGGTTTACTCACTTTGGAGATGATGATTTCCTCACCAAAAATGGACCATGGATGAGCAAGATCTTCCAGGTAAATTTCAAGTTCTTGATGATTGAAATTCAATTTCAAAACCGATTGCGAAATCCCTGAAACTAGCAGCAGTTAGCACCTGAAAATGGATGGGTGGAAGACGATTGTTTCCTTTTTGAGGGCCCGGCCTATTTTTAGGTGGTATCTATTCCATTTGCAATTCTGCCTCCTCATTTGTTTTGGCATGTTCATTGGTCTTTCAGGCAAAGGTACAAACCACAATCTTTGCAGATTCCCAAACTTTTACACACCCTAGACACCCAAATACCTCCTCAGAAGGTGTTTTAGGTATATATATTTTAGGGATCTAAATACCTACCTTCTCAGTTTCGGTGGCCCTGGATGTCTAGGCAAACTTACCACACCCCCTACCCTGAACATCTTCTGCTGTAACGGTTGGATACCTATAGAGGTTCATCCCCTGATTAAGTAAGTGGTAGGTCACCCTGGTTTCATCGTAAATCTCCCAAGTAGGGTTGCTTCGCCTTTTTTACACATGATGGAAGCAAGCAACCCCCGGACAAGTAACCAACTTCTCTTAACTGGGGGGCCCATCCTCCAAAAAACCACCAATAAGCTGAGAAGACACCAAACAGCGGCCAAACACCTCAGTTTCGGTAGATGATTCTATTTGGAAATCTTCCTCCAAGTGATTTGATGAGTCGCGGTTTCCGCAATGCCTCCACTAGGTGGTGGTTTCAAATATGTTTTTTCATGTTCACAGCCATTTTGGGGATGAAACAAAGCAAAGACGCCGTTGAACATTGGGGATGAAACAAACAACTAAGTGGTGGTTTCAATGTTTTTTTCATTTCCCATTTCCCTAGCCATCCATGCGACTGGCATAATTTACCTACATTTATATAATTGATTTTCATGGTTTTCATGTAGGTAAATTTTTGCCAGTCGCATGGATCCGTCATGGGTTGAGGCTCATATTTGTCGTCAAATGGGTTGGTTGCTTCAAGCACCAAGTAGAGTGTCCAGGTCCTACGTACCATCAACGCCAGCTTCAGTTATCCGTAAGGGACACTCAGAAGCCAAAGCCTTCCGTTTGGGGAGGTGGCTGGGTATACCTTGATGCAGCTTCATGGGAGGGACCGAAAAAAAAACAGAAAAAACTGGGAAGATTTGGATGTCAAAAACAGTTATACACCCCTGCAAATGAACATTGGAATCCAGAAAAATGAAGATGAAATTGAAGATGATTTTCCTTCTCAAACAGGTTGATGTTCAGGTTCCAGGTCAATTTTGTAAATGGGGGATTATGATATTAATCAGGCCATCTATTTATAGGGACTAGATATTAGAAGGCCAGTCAAATAAAGGATTATAATCAGGTAGTCAAAATCGGGATTGATTCTACTTACCTAGTTTTTCTGTAGATGTTTTTGTCATAGGCCCAGAAATAATCAGGATTCCGTCATGAACCAGAATCTCATGGTTCAGCCGAGGGTTTTAACATTGTCGTTGCTCATGTGGCAAGCGCCACGTATAACCTTCGTTTTGGTGAGTCAAAGGTTAGCGGTAATATGTGATCAAAATAAGCCAACAAAAACCTCTTCTGACATTTGAGCTAATATTCCACAAAAAAACTGAGAGAAAACGCACACACACACACAATCCCCAGGTGTTTTTTGTTGTTTTTTTGTCACGCAAAGGTGGCTTTGGTTGTCTGTGATAGGTCTACAAACACCTATGGTCAGCTTCCAAACCCCCGGTTGCTTCCAAACCCTTGGCCGCCAATGAACGCATGAGGGGATCATCCTGGGGTCAACAGGGTGCTGTTCTGTTTGTCAGTCATCCCTGAAGTCAACTCCGTGGGGGGAAAACCATTTTTCTACAGGGTGACAAGTGACAAGCTTCGCCATTTTTTATGAACTAAAGGTTTATGATCATCCAAAAGGAATCCCAACATTTTTTGAAAATAGAGGCGTTTTCCGACTTCCAGAGTCTATATTCATTTTTTAAATCCCAACAAAAAATCCCAAAAAATATCCCTAGGGATACAATCACCTTCTTAGATTAGAATGGTAATGGAACCTAAATACCATGCGTTTCGGAGGTGATTGGACACCCCTTGCTCATCATTTGAGAGTATGATTGGATGCCTATACGGTATAATAGATGAATATACCAGCACCTTCCAAGGGGTGCCATTTTTAACCCTAAGGGATGGTGAATTGACACCCCTTCAGCAACCATTTGGCACCCAAACTGGAAGGTCCAGGTAGATATACCTTGTATCCACCAACCTCGGGATCACCATGAGATTCAATGTCCAAAACCAACCTCGAGGGCGACTTCCGAATTGACGCACAGCCTCAGCAACGTCGCGGGTGGTTTTTCAGATGGCACCTATGGCTACCTGGTCCCCTGGCGAAGCTGGATGTTTTTGGTCCCCATTTGGGTTCCGTGGAGGAAGTTTCCTTCAGGGTCATGGGATTCATGGGACCCAGAAAAGGTGAGGATCAAAGTTGAGGATTTTGCCTCATAAAGTCATAAAGTAGTGATTTTTTTGGTCATATAATGACAGTCTTTGTGAACCTGGAACTTGTTTTCTTCACTGCTTGGACACATGGGAAACATGATGTGGATTTTGGACCTCCAACTCGACGACCTTATTTTTGGGACAGGGCTACTGCTTGGAGGATGGGCTCTGACTTAGTACAGTACCTAGGACCCAGGATGGGCCCCCCCATTTGCCCAAGCCATTGAAAAAAAGGCCATGAATAGACACAGGGTGTTTCATTTGCACACCCGGATCCGTAGGGGACGAAAACGATCACCATGGGCCAATTGACCAGTTAGGAGCCGGACCTCCCAGTGGTAGATACATCCACCTGCAACAACTCTCCCCCCACGTTTTTACAGACTGGAAAGATGCTCAGTGCTGGTTCACCTACAGCCATCACCCATGAAAAGAAAGGAAAATGATCCGAACCATCCACCTAAAAATGAGGACATGTTCCAGAGGACCTGTTCCAATCGTTCATCTTCAAGGGTGTAAATGGACTTGGATCTGTTGAGTTCATGATTTCTTTACGGCTTCTGCCATGCTACATCATTTTGAAAAAAAAACAGCATTTGTGGCCTTGGCGAACAGTTTTTTTTTCCAACCACCCAACAAGCAAATCTAAGTGGATGTTTTCTTGTGATTTCCAACTATTTCCCAAGTAATTTGGGAATCATCCAGTTGAAACAACCATCCCTAAGAACCATGTGGAAGTAGAAAATCGCACCCTCAACTTGCAGGCAACACTTGCACTTACACCCCTGAGATTTAACGACTGGAACCTAAAAAAAGCACCCAACTGAAAAGGAACATCATCTTCCATCCACCTCCATTTTCAGGTTCCATGTTAAATTTCAGGGGAGTATCGTAACAGAGTGTCATTTTCCACTGAACCACGATGGGGGACCGAAGAGTTGCCCCCCGCAGTATATTAAATACCAACTTTCAGCTGGTATTTGTTTCCAAGAAAACATCCAACAAAACATAAGTAGGGTCAATTACCCCACCCTAGGGATCCTGGCTCACCTCCTGAGAATGGTAATGGAACCTAAAAACCATGGGTTTCGGAGGTGATTGGACACCCCTTGCTCATCATCTGAGAGTATGATTGGATGCCTGGGGCCAGTTACCTATTTATTTTCTTCCATTTATAGAGGCCCCATAACTCACTCAATGTATAATTTTTCGGCAAAAAAGGGCCCATTTTGATAGTATGCGAGGGTGTTTGGCTGGAAGTGATTAGTAAGTTGGTTTGTTTACAGCCTATTTACAGGACGTAAACAACCTACTTATATACCCTCCCTGAAACTAGCATATCCCCATATCCCCTGAAAATACACCCCAAGAAAAAGAGATTCCTATTGGAAGCCAGCATTTCAGGGGCCATATTAGATTCAGGGAGCGTAAGGGTTATTTCATCCATTGTTCCTAAGTACCAGCAGGACATCCCCACTTGGAGGATCATCCCACTTAGTAAGTGCTTCATATTCATGGTGATCGTAAGTCCCCTAAGTAAGGTTGTTCCCCTTCCAAATGGCCTTTTTATGGCTCGTAAATGGGGGTGATCCGATCACCACTTACAAGTCATAGTAGATGATCCTCCAAGGTCCGTAGGTTATCAACTTTCCAGTGTTTTTTTTCACCTTCTCAACTGCTTCCTGCCTTGAGGTGCCCTCATCTGGTGGTCAACTTGGTCGTTTCAATCTTCAAACCTTTGCGATGGATCCTTCCACACCGACAGATCTCACCAGCGTCCATTCGGTACCTCGGACCCAATGAAGGCGTTTTTTTTTTCTGGAGGATGTTCTGGGTCAGAAAAGCTTGGGGATGTGATCTATATAGTTGGTGATTTTTGTTGACAGCCCTAAGGATCCAGGGCCCCTTCCCGCATTTTCGTAGGTTTGATGAGTTTGATGGTCTAAACATCCCATCCCCACAATAGGATTGTAGGGTTCATCCCTTTCTTAGGATATAGCTGGATCCCTAGGGCAGATTCTACCCTGGGATTCATCACCCATTTTGTTTCTTGAGATTCTCTGCAATATGATCTGGAAGGTGCTTAGTCAGTCACAAGCTTTCATGAGACAATTGGCTGGTGGTTCAGCACTAGCCCCTTATCATGTGATCTATTTACATGGCGGGATCAATATCGTTTGTATCTCAAAGCGGCCTAGCCATTCTGGGAAGCGTTTTGTATCCGTTTTGATCTTATCATGATATCATTTTCAGATCTAGGTGATGGTTTCAAACATGTTTTGTTTTCAGCCCCCACCTCAGGAAATGATCCAATTCTGACGAGCATATTTTTTCAACTGGGTTGGTTCAACCACCAACCAGACATGTATTTTTTGTTCTGAACATAAGTTTTCTCGTGGTTTGGCATTCTTGGGAGAAGCATCACCATCCCCTGTCAGAATTGGATCCCTACGGAATTCCAAAGCACCGGGCCCCAAACTCACCGATTTACCATTACCCTAGACATCCAAACACCTCCTGAGGAGGTATTTGGATGTCTAGGGTTAGTTGAGTTTTCTCCAAATTTCTTTGAGTTTTTTTTTGGATTTTTTCGGTACTTGTCAACTAATGGCTAATTGGTGGTTTGGGTTGGTGCTTTGGATTCCTAGGATCCCCTTATGACAGGGATGGTTACTTAGGGGTATCCCCACCGGGCGCCAAACCACCAAGGATGATTGACTCGGTGGTGGCAACTCAAATATGTTTTATGTTCAACTCTACCAGGCGACATGATCCAATTTGACCAATATTTTTGTTCAAATCCCATGACGCATCCATGGGACTGGCATAGTTGCCTACATTTACCATAAAAATCAAACATTCATGTAGGTAAATATACCAGTCCCATGGCATGGTATGGGAATGGGTGTGTTCAACCACCAACTTGTGAACCACCAACGTTGACTCGTGGACCGGGAGCTAGCTCCAATCCCGAGGACTTAAGCAGCTTCAGTGGTGGCTTTCATGATGGTGCGCCCACGGTCCAAAAGACGACTTGTCAACTTGTCACAAGCGACCACAAAAGATCCATCGTAGGATCCACCATATTAGAACCTTGTTTACATGGAAAAAATCTGGTAGCAAGTCCCTTAAGTGATGTTGATGTAGGGTTTCTCTCTGTTTTTTTAGGGTTAATAATCAGGTGATTATGGCAAACCCTGTGCATATCCCCGGGGGAAATAACGAATGTCAGTTTGAAAAGGGGAAAGTATATAACCTAGGCCCTAGACATCCAGGGCCACCGAAACTGAGGTTCGGTATTTGGACCCCAAAAGAGATACCTAAGACACCGAACCTCAGGAGGTAGCCCTGGATGTCTAGGGATATGTTTTGTTCAATATCATTTTTGCGGGATTTTAGCAGTTAGTTTTTTGTGCTTGAGAAAAGTGCTTGAGAAAGTTTTTGAGCATCGCCGCGTCGCCTACTTCACTTATTTTTTACTGCACAAATTGCAGAATGGGTAAGAGTTATGATAAAACTATTTCCCTCCCTAGCCTTCCAAACACCTTCCACGTGAGTATGGTGTGAACTGGGGGCGCCCAAAAACGGTTACCAGAAACACTGTTCACCTCAGGAGATATGACTGGAAGACTAGGAGCCTACAATCCCTAGGGATCCAATCAGCTCCTGAGACTGGTAATGGAACCTACATACTATGGTGAGGAGGTGGTTGGACACCCCAATCATCATCTGAGAGTATGATTGGATGCCTAGGGAATCTATGTTTCAATATAGACTATATTTCAGTCAAAGTTCAATGACTTCCAAGTCCAACAACCCTGAAATTTTCCGTTGAAATGTTTGGTTGTTTTTCACCTCAGAATAGAGAACAAGCTTGGCAATAGGTATATGTGTATCATTTCTGTATATGTAAATTGTAGAGTTTCAAGTGTAGATATATGCCATGGCATATAAGAAACCTTGTAAATAACGGGATAAACTGCTTATCAACTCAGGATTTCTTCCATCAACATTGGATGATTTTCCTTTGCTCAACGGTTGGGTTTTGTTTATTGGAACCGACCAACCACACAAGTTGGGATCCCAAAAATAACAACCGCGGTACAACCAGCAGTGTTTTTTGCTTGAGAATATTTCGTTTTCGTACTTAAGGATGTCTCGTTGGAAGTTAGGATCAATGGTTTAGTAAGTGGATTATAACCTACTTATAAATGGAGTATATTTGGGTTATAACTCACTTAGTAACCATTGATCGATTTCAGGGATGGTTCACACCTGAAAAATTTTCGGGTAAATTCCGAAGCTTGGAATCCTGTTGAGATTTTGGTGATTTTTACGGATTCGATCCTCCCCATGGGAGTTGAATCAAGATTTTTTCACTCACCAAGTTTTTTGTGAGAAGATTTTAGGGATGTGTTTTTTTTCCAACAACCAAAGAAGCAAATCCAATGATTCCAGACACTCCTTAAGTCACTCAACTCTTTTGCAAAGTCAGCTCTACTGTCGCAAGTTTACGGGCATTACCATTCTTGTTTTGTGGAACCTTAGGACTTGTGACAGTTTGGTTGGGATTTTACAGGTAATTCACATGATCCTTATGGCATTCCGACAGTACCGTTGTTTTTTTGAAACTGATTTGAATCATCCACTCACTGGACAAACCCAGCACTTTTGGAAGGTACTTATGGATACTTGGTGCCAGACAAGGACTTTTGGATTCCGCTGTCTTAAATATTGAGAGTTTTCTTCTTCTTCTTCTTGTTGGTGTTCTTCTTCTTCTTGTTGTTGTTCTTCTTCTTCTTCTTCTTCTTGTTCTTCTTCTTCTTCTTCTTCTTCTTGTTGTTGTTGTTGTTGTTGTTGTTGTTGATGACGACTTTCAATGCAGGACGGTGTCCTTTCAGCCAGTGGTCGTGTGGTACGTTTCAATCTGGTGCCCTGGTATCAATGGACAAATTCTTGAGATTATGTGCGGTTGAATTTTGATGTTGTGTCAGTTGGGCTGTGAAAATTCTGCCCAATAAATCCAATAACATCATGGGTTTTTAAGGGATTTAAGGGTATTGCGGTACCCCTCCCCAAATGCCTGTTTTTGTGAGGAAATAGCCGGCCTCATTAGGGGATTTTTACAGGAGAAGGATGGTTACTTGACCCCGGCCATTTCGTGGGGTGACACGTGGAATTGGGGGGCAGTGGCAAGGCAAGGGAATTTCAAGGTTTTAGCCTCAAACTCTCCATGTCGTCGTGGTTTTTCGATCTTCCCAGCATCTTCAGAAACATGGACTTCCACTAAATGAGCAGTGAACAAAAATCCTGGTTATTTTGGGTAATTTTGGGTATATAGGGAATTAACTATCCAGCTGTAAAGGGATTATAGTAAGCCAATAATAAGGAAACATCTGCAAACAAATCTGGAAGATTGGTCTGAAACATGCTCTCAAGTCTATAGATTCCTATTTGGTTTCCACAAAATAGAATGATAAATTCATCAACCCCAACAGGTCCAGGTAGGTGTTATTTATATATATATATATATATACCCCATTATTAATTATACGGATTCTCCCTTTGAAACTTGGTAAAGGCCTTTGGAATCGTCCCAAACCCGCCCAAACAGCCTCTTTAAATGTGGTTTTGTTTACTCTACACTCCGGTAATCTAACATAGCAATGAAAAATGGACCCTTTGAAGATGTATTTCCTATTCAAAATGGAGATACATATTCCATTGCTATGTTAGTTTACCAGAGGGTAACTCATGGAAATAAGACACAAGGTAGCCTAAAATTCAGGTGAGTCATCCCGTGACTTGACAGCTGTAACTCATGTAACTCATTTTTTTACGTGAAACCTCTATCAGGTCACCTAAGATTTGCCGAAAAAAAGGTAGAATTACCATCTCCCCAAACAAAAAAATACAAGGAGTGGATCAACCCCATAGTATTCTAGGTGGTGGCAACACTCAATGATTTTTCATGGTTCACCTGAAAACCTGCAAAAATGATTCAATTTGACGAGCATATGTTTTCAAATGGGTTGAAACCTTCAACCACCAGCTAGTATTCGTCTAAAGAAAAATTACCCATATAGGTTAGGATCCCTAGTAGGGATCCAATCACCTCCTTAGAATGGTAATGGATCCTAAATACTATGGTGAGGAGGTGATTGGACACCCCAATCATCATCTGAGAGTATGATTGGATGCCTAGGGGATAACCCATTCTCCATCCACAACCATTCAACTTCTCTCCGGTGAATGAGGGAAGACTTTTTCCCAAAACGCCACTTGAGGCGAGCTTCAGTGGTTTTGAGGTCCTGGATGTCTCGAATAATGGAGCGTTTTCAGCCACCTGGATTTGTTAAACCTGGAAGTGGGTGGGTTAGATATACAACTCTTGTAACATAGCTGGCTGGAGGGTTGATCCGTGAAAATGGAGATATTCCATTTCTATAGTTGGCTTACCAGAGGTAGTAGTTTGGTTAGTTTGGAATCTTGGTGGTGGTTTCAAATATGTTTTAATATGTTTTAATTTCTACCCCTACTTGGGGGAAGATGAACCCATTTTGACTTACATTTTTCAAAGGGGTTGGTTCAACCACCAACTAGATTAAAAAACACAGATCACCAGGAAAAAAAGCAAACCATGACTTCAGAATCTTCCCTTCAACACCCAGGACGTCCAAAAACCAAACTTTGCCCATTGGTAGTAGGGAATCCTTCATTTGGATCATCCTAAAGACCATTCTTTGTTTGGTTTTGGACTTCCAGGGAACAGACAAAAAATCTTCCAAACTAACTACCTTTGGAATTCCCTCGCGCCGAGGCACGACAACAATTCATCGATGGCTTCACAGATTTCAGCTATGGCACGACCTTGGGGGGAAACGGGGGGGGGGTAAAGGCAAGGGTACCCCTATTACATCCATGGGACGATGGTATATTTATATACCTACATGAAAACCCATAAAAAATCCACCAACCATTCATGTAGGTAAATATACTATAATATACCAGTCCCATGGATAGCTATTTGAGATGTGGAATCTCTAGAGGTTTTTATTTTTTCGTGTGTGTGTTTTTTTTCTGAAGGTGGTCAATCCGTTTTCTTTTTATGTTTACCCACCTGAAGTTTAACATAGCCCCTGAAAGGGTTACCTTACCAAAAGGAAAGGATCGTTTTCCAAGCATCATTTTTCAGGGGCTATGTTAAACTTCGGGAGTGTATTGTTGTTTTTCTTCATTTTTGTTTGTGTCAGGATTTTGGGGATGGAGCAATGGATGATCTATTTTCAGATTACTGGATCGTCTAGAGTCACTGGTGGCTGATAGACTGATAGAACTATGATGTATCTAAAACATGTGTGTAGATTATGATTGTACACGTGTTACCAAGAACACAGGCGACATGTAATATTGCAATATATGTTGTTTGATTTGCATAATATGTAGTGATATAAAAGTTTTTTTTTGCTTCAATCTCTCCAATCCGAAAAAACATCAAGTTGAAATTCAGCCTTAAATTTGGGGGGAAGTCTTGAGGGCGTTTGCAACGCCAAAAAAAAAGAACAGTTTTGTTTAGATACAGGTATATGGAAGCTACAAGGCAGAGTAGTGGAAAAACAACACACATTATTTTTTTTGGACTCAGAAAAAACAGACTCAAATTCGCAAAATTTTCCTTAAACTGCTGGCTGAATGAACCTGGTGAAAGACGTGTTGTTTTCATAGGTCCTCAAAAAAAAACCAGGCCTCATTGAGGTTCCAGGATTCTGGGAAAAATGAACCAAATGAAGACCTTCCAGGTCATGAGTGTAGAAAAACCGGTTCTCCATGGAAGTTAGTAACTAGTTAGTAAGTTGGCTTATAACCTACTTAAGGGACTTATAACCTACTTATATAGGGGTTATAACCCAGTTACTAAGTACCACGGACATCCAAGTAGCAATTTCAATCGTTACGTTTTGTCCTCGGGTTTTTCTATGGACCTCAAGAGGCATCGCCCGTTTTCTCTTCGATGAACGGCAGGTTTTCTGATTGCAGGTGGATTCGGAAGAACAAAGCGACTTGGCGAGAAACGAAAACATTGGGGAATCAACCGAACTGGAACCCCCCGTCAGAAATATATATAAACTAGGTGGTGGTTTGAAATATTTTTTTATGTTCACCCCTATTTAGGGGAGATTCCCATTTTGACTAATATTTTTCAGATGGGTTGAAACCACCAACTATAGTAAAGGGTTAACAAAAAACAGGCCTTGATAAGGGACAAGGCCTGAGCATACGGCCTTATTTCCCAGTTCAAGATATCTGTTATGCGTTCTTTCATTGGAGCAGTGGGAAAAAAAGCGGTGATTGTTTGGGGTATTTTGTCGGAGATGAAATAGCACCCAGTTATATTTCGGAATTATTTCAAAAACCATGAAAAAAGGATGAAATCCTATGAAACACCAACAGCATTTCATGGAAAGTCTCTGTTTTGGGTCTTTGTTTCCGTGGCTGAAAATCTGGGTGAAAAGTTACAACAGCTTGGATCCGGAATCTCAACCCATGGTAAGGGGGGGCAGATGGAACTTCCAGGCGAATACCTCCTGAGGTGAACTCACGGCGTTTGGATGCTAGGAGGTGGTTTCAAATGTTTTTTATGTTCACCCCGAAAATTGGGGAAGATGAATCCGATTTTGACGATCATATTTTTCAATTGGGTTGAAACAAACCACCAACTAGGATGGTATGTTTTTTGGGGGCCCCCCGTCATGACACCTCTTCACTTTCGGTCTTTGGAAGCTTATAGGGACACATATTTCTGGTCACTTCCAGGATCCATAAAAAGATGGCAACGCGATGGCAAAACTCTGTCTGCAGATGCTCCATGTATGGATTTTTGTTTTTACATTTACCATAGATTTAAAATATTCCATACATGGAGCACATATGGGGGCATTTTTAGGCGCCTATAGGGATCTGGAAGTTCAACAAGTTCATTTGCCACGAGCGATTGCATTCAGGGATGGGGGACCCTGATCCAAATACTCAGCTGGGGGCGCTTTTGTTTGTCTTCAAACCCCTTAATTCAAATATATGGGTGTTTCCAAAAATAGGGATACCCCAAAATGGATGGTTTAAAGATCTCAACACATTCTGTTGATGGAAGAAATCCTGCACCACCTGGGATGTATAAAACCTTGTATATAATGGGATAAACTACTTATCAACTGGTGCAGGATTTCTTCCATCAACATTTGCACCTTAATACTGTAGCAAAAATGCTGCTGAAAAAAAAAAACAAAAAACATGATGAAGCTGGGATGTATTTTTTTTAAAGACATGACATCTTTACCGTCATTTCAAGTGCATCTTCCCATCACTTTTCTGACCCCGCACTTGACTGGCAGTACATTCACGAGTCTAGCTTTCAGTATGAGAAGATTTGAATATGGGTGTTTCCTTAAATGGTGGTACCCCCAAATCATCCGTTTTAATAGGGTTTTCCACTATCCGACAAAAACCTCTGAAATCTACCCTTACTTGGAGTATCATCCCATTTATAGTAAGTGGTTAGGATCATCCCCATTTACAAGACATAAAAGGACCATTTCTAAGGGGTCCCACAACCCTACTTAAGGGGACGAAAACGATCACCATGAATATTAACCACTGAACCAACCACTGGGAGCCCATCCTCCAAGTACTCGCAGGGCCATTGTCCGCTTCTCTTTGAGCGACTTCACGTTGGTTTGGGAGACTCAAGAAAAGTGCGGGTGAGAGTTACCAAACATTTCAGGTACCAAGGAGTTTCTCCCTCAAAATTACCCTACATTTGCATCAAGTTTGATCCCCCCAACATAAAGGTATACAGTATACAATTGAATGATCCTAAAAAGCTGTATGATAGGGAAAACCCAGCCCCCCAAAAATAGCCGAGAATTAAACTTTCAGGATTCCTCCATTTTAGGTACCAAAAAACATGTTGTTATTCAGTCATTCATCATCTTTTACAAATACCTCCGCGTGTTTTTTTTTGGGGAATGCATGTGTTCATCCCAGCAAAAGTAGCAAGCAGATGAACTTGTAAGGATGCATACCCTTCCCGATCGAGTAGGTTTGATGGTCCCAATCCCATCCCCACAATAGGATACAATAGGATTGTAGGGTTAATCCCTTTCTTAGGACTTGCCTGGATCCTTAGGGAACCCTTTTCAAGTCATTGGCCCACCATGTTTTTGAGTCGGTTGGTGGGTTCACGAGTTTCACCATTTTGATCATCGGGTTTTTCATCATCGATCCAATTTTGGAATCCCATGGAATTTTTGGTGGCATGGTGGCAAGCACCCACTTTTAGTGGGATATCTTTTATGGAAGTTTCCAATCCAAAAACACCACTTGCAGCAACCACATGTCAAACGTTCATTTCGACTTTGGATGAGTCAACAAGACATATTATGAAACAAACTCTTTTGATCTGTTTGGGTTTGGGGGTCATAAGTATCAGGTAGAATAAGGATTGTGATATCCTTACCAGGAAACCCTACTAAGCAAAAACCAGTATAAAAGATCTTGAACTGCTTGGTATCTATGATGAAAAGTCGAGGGGTAGAGGTGGTCACAGTCTGCAGTTTCAAAAAGGCAAAGGCTTGTGACACAGTCATTTTGATACCCTAGGCATCAATCGTCATATTCTCAGATGATTGGGATGTCCAATCACTTCATGAGTTCCATATGACTATTCTCAGTTTCGGCGAGCCAGGATCCCTCCATGGGTTTTCTGTAAAACTGGGTGGTGGCAACTCAAATATTTTTTATTTTCACCCCGAAAATTGGGGAAGATGAACCCATTTTGACGATCATATTTTTCAAATGGGTTGGTTCAACCACCAACTAGAAAAGTACAGGTAGGGGGAGGGGGGTAGGTCCAGGTCGACCAGCCATTTTCATTGAAGGGATGAACTCCTCCGAGTTCCTCCAAAACCGGCGAAAGGCCTCCGTGGAGGAAGCCACAGTGTCACTCATCTCATCAGGTTCATTTGTACGAGGTGGGCGAACAAAAAACGGAGGTTTCCGGGACACCTGGGAAATCTAAGGGTACTAGGCTGTCCATGGAAGTTAGTAACGTTTTTCTGTGGTAAGTTGCTATATACCTATTTACGATTTACGGGACTTACAACCTACTTATTGGCCTTATACTCTTTTTACTATTTAAGTACCACAGACAGAACCCTCCCGCAATTTTATGTTTCATTTTGTTCCTTCGTCTCGTTCCTTGTTTTTTCTGTGAACGTTTTTTTGTTTTTTCAAATCAAGTTCGAAGTGTGTTTCAAAATCTCTGAGGCCTTTCCCCATCTCTTCAAAAATGACAGCAAACCCACCAAAATGGCCTCTACCAGTGTTATCAATGGAGTTAAAACCACCCCAAGAAGTAGGGTTATAGTTATAGCCCCCATTTATTTTCGGCCCTTTTTTCGGGGCCCCATAACTCACTCCATTTAAGACTATAGTAGGGGCCCATTTTGTAGGTACAAACATTTTTTTATTGGATGCCTCACCAAAAATGCCTCCAGTTTTGACAGAAAAAATTCCGGACTTTCAAAAAACTATACGTAGTTTTGTGTGTGATCGAAACTTAAGATTAACCCATAAACAAAATCATGCTTCCCCCCATAAACGTTTAAACAATACCAAAAAACAACGTGGTTAACGGTTAATGGTTAATTTTAGGTTTGAGATGGTTGATGGTTAATGGTAAATTCAGCCCTTAGGATTTCTCTCCATTTGGTTCTGTTTCGAAAACAAAAATCTTTGCTCCCCCAAAAAAATGTTTTTTCCCATCAACTTCCGGAAGGGAGTTCCCTCGAAGCAATTTTGTTGGGGGGCCGACAATTAAAAACAATCCCGAAGATGTGGGTAACACCTTACTTAGAGGCTCAGGATACTTAGTAAGTGGATAGCAACCAGGGCTACAACCTCTATAAGTGGGTTATATGTCTCCTAACTAGGGTTATAAACCTACATAAAACCAGTTACTAAGTATCCTGAACCTCTAAGTGGATTTTTGGAGGATCATCCTATTTAGTAAGTGGTTCATAACCATGGTGATCGTTTTCGTCCCCTACGGATCCGGCTATCCCCTTCCATTCATGGCCGTTTTATGGCTTTCTTCATGGGGGGACTTGCAAATTACTAATTACCATGACTTGTAAGTGCTGATCGGATCACCCTCCATTTGTAAGGCATAAATTTCGGCCATGAATGGAGACGGGGTCCCGATGCACCCAATCCTTAGGGTCCCTCGGAACAAAAACGATCACCACTTACTACGATGATCCTCCAAGTACCCCACCCCACCCCACCCTGCCCTGATGCGAGTTTGCTCTTCACCACCAGGATGTTTCATGTTTTTTAGGGGAAATCCCGAAGCATAAACCGTCACACTTGCCGAAACAGCTGAAAATACATCCTGGCAACATAGATCCATTGACGATTTCCCTTGGCAAATCTTGGGTAACCCCGTTAATGCCCTTAGCCCCTGTGAATTTGGTGGTTTTTCAATGTATAACTCACTAGAAGGTAAACTTTTAGTCGCGGGGACCTAAATTGTGTCTAGTTCCATGGTGTTTTTTGTTCACCCGGTACATACGTGCTGAATCAGTGTCAGGATAGTCGATCATTCAAATGGAGGGAGTATAAATTAAACCTAAGCACAAATTACGCAGGCGTAGGTGGTAGGTAAAAGAGTAGGGGCGGCTGATTTTTTTGTGGTACCCATAAGCCTTATACAGACAGCCTATGCAGCCTATATGGTCTTTTGTTTGGATCCCAAAAAACAAATTCATGGGTACCAGAAACAAGCAAATGTTGTTTCTGTGATGTTTTTGAATGGGAAATACGTCTTTTGAATGAAACTTAAACACATTTATTCGTTTGATCGGTACGCTGCACCTTTTGTTGTGTGTCTTTTTGGTGTCGGTGCTTCTCAACATGTAGAAACAGTTGGGACCGTTCAGGACTTCGGCGAGTGCGCTATGGCTACATCGCCACTCATTTGAATCAAATGAATTTGTGGATGTGGTAGGGCGAAATCATGGGATTGTATGGTGTGAACATCTTGGTGAAACACATGTGATCGGAGAAGCGTCAAAATTCAAAAAAACCAAGGATACCAATTCAAAATACTTCAAATGCCAAAGAACTGCAGTTGCAAAACAGTGAAATCGTTTGACATCCATCATTTTCATATTGGTTGGAGGTGAACCTGAATCAAACCTGACAATATCTTTCTTGGGTAAATTGCTTTTTATGCACTTGCTGATTTGGGCCCCCTAAGAGTTCCTGGATACTCGTGGATATTTGTTATTGAGAAGAAGTGAAGTAGATACAACTTTCCTGAAGTGGGGGTATTTTCTGGCCTTAATTCCCCCAGAATTATTGATTGAAAGCTTTCCAACTTGACAATGAAATGTATGAAGAACTTTCCGAAGAAGCAATGCTGAGGGAATCTCGAATTTTGAAAAAAACTGCTTTGAATCATCCTATTTGTCCTGGCCCCGAATGAACAAAAAAATGTCTTGTATATCAACGTCAAGAAAAAAAATCCCACGTATTAAAAGCGCCGAGTTCAATGACGATGGTGCGGTCATTAAATTCCACTTGAAGACTCTTGAACAAGAGAGGCCGGCGGACGTTTTTTCTTTTGTGGGAAGGGGGTAAAGTACAACACGACTGGATGATGGACCCAGTAAATACACCCGTGTCGTGGCAAAACAACAGAAGAACTTTTAAGTGGTACGTGTCACCCCAAATAGTGATGAGAAGTAGTGGAATCCCCTTTAAATGCCTCGAACATGCAGGTTCAGGATTGATAGTCTTTTTGACTATGGATGAAGGAGGGATGTTTTGAGTCTGGTTAAAGCGTCGAAGCAGTTTAGCTCCATGATTTCGTTGATTTTTGTTGGGCTGTGCTGATCCTGATGAGAAAATGAGCACTGGATGACCATTTTCCCTACTAAACGATGAGCAAATTAGCAACAAGGTGAGGGTTGAGAGCATTAAAAGAAGGAAATCCAAGTAGAACACGATAGATTGAATTTTGGTTAAATTCTATTGCCGTAGACACCCAAGCACCTGACAAGATATTTGGACCTGAAACATGAGAAACACACGCACAAACCAACAAGCGAAGATTTCCTCCGTTGATGGTGAAGAGAATTCCGGGCGAACCAGTTGTTTCGGACTTGAAAACATGTATTTTCTTAACAGGGTCTCATGTATCTTCACTGGTGCATGTCTTAGTGCGTCATCTCTCCTCCTCAATCTTCATCATCAGCATCACCATCACCATCATCATTATCATCATCATCATCATCATCATCATCGTCATCATCATCATCATCATCCATCATTATCCATCATCATCCATCATCATCCATCATCCTCCATCATCCTCCATCATCTTCCATCATCATCCATCATTTTCAATAATCATCCATCATCATCCATTCTCCATCGTCATCCATCATCGTACATCATCCATCTTCCATCACTTTTCAACTGCTGTATTTCAACACCCTTTCTTTCAAATCCATCACTGTTCACACTTTCACCTTCTGGTTTCTCAAGTCAGTTTCTGGTATTTTGTTTGGGGGGGAACTTTCGGCTGGCAGGCTGGAAGCTGTTGCATCTAACGTTTGGGCTGCCTTCTTGGATGCATCTGGTACCTTTTGGATGGCCTCTACCGCCAACAGCCACTCGGAGTCAATAGCAGGTTCATAAATTGACATCATTAGCCACATTAAGCAAATCCATGCCAAATATGCCAAATATCAATGCCGCCAAATTTGGCAACCGCTCGGATCCAATTCAAAAACTCTGAGGTTATAAAGACTTCTACAGTCTTTGTCAGGTGCAGTGCTTGGGGGTCACCCTGTCAACCACACGGCTGCGCGGGTGGCTTTGTTGGGGAACTAAACGAAAATCATGGGAATTCAGGGGACCTACCCCTCCCCAAATGCCGCCTAAAACCGCAGGAGATAAGGTTTTACTAGGGGACTATAAGGGATGATGGTTCATAATCACCCTTAGTATGGCCAGCTATTTCCTGGCAGGAAAAAACCATTTGGAAACCGGAAAAAGTGGGGGTTCCGGGGGAAATCACGGAAGGAAAGGCAACAACAAAAATCAATCTTGAAGATCTTGCCATGAATGCTTTGAATTGATTAGCCTCCCTAAAACTAACAGTTCGCCCTTGAAAATTGATAGTTGGAAGAGAAGCCTTTCCTTGTTAGTTTTACAGAGGGTAACACGTTTTGGCCTGTGAAGTACGATTTCCAATGTCATTTTATAGGGAAGTCGTCTTGAAGGGTTTGCTTTTGATGACCAGGATGGAGTCCTAAGAGATGTAATTGTCCATGAGTTTTTTTCCATGCATTTCATGGATGATGTCATGGTTTGATTTTGGATTTTGTTGCTACTTTGTCTTAAATCTTCATCTTTTTTGACAAGAGACCAAGTTGGCTTTGAAACCTGTCCCTCATCTTTTCTAATCAACCTCCCAGTTGCCAGTATATCAGGTAACCATCGACCCCAGGTGAACGAAAAATATATAGGGAACTGGAAGATGAGGGTGTTGAATGCAGTACATCAAGGGTGGATACCTGGAGGATCTTCCCAGTGGATCTAAGTGGTTTTTATTCATGCTTAATAAGTCCCCTAAGGATCGGGTTGTGGGACCCCTGAAAGACGGCCGTTTTTTGGGCTTGTAAATGGGGGTGATCCGATCACCACTTACATCCAGTGGGCGATCCTCCAAATAGCCAAAGCAAGAAGATGATTACGATGGATAAAGGATTTGCTTAGAGGTGATGTTTAACTTTCTACCATCGGATTCATCACCATTTAATCATCATTTTGGTATATTTTTTTGCAACCACCTTAAGCAAATCTAAGGTTATATCAGGGGATGATTTTCATGGAAAACAGGATCCTGTCATTTCCCAATCCAGGATTGCAATGGAATGTACAATACGTGGGCCCCTATTACGAGTTATCAATATAGGTTTTAAATAAAGTGAAATATGGCCCCTATGAATGGCCGAAAATATATACATGGGATCCACTGGATTGTTTTTGTGGAAACCCCTATTCTAGTGGATTCACTTTGAGCCCCTACTAAAATAACCAGTGACTTTCGGGAAGGCCCACTTTGTATGTAAGCAACGTGTTTTGTTTCCCATACCATCCATGGGACTGGTATATTTACCATATTATTTACTATGAAAATAGATTAAATGTAGGTAAATATACCAGTCCCATGGATGATATGGGATATAACCAAAGTGTACACTTGCTGAAAAATCGATGGATTTCCAGTACACCATGCCTTCCTCCACTCCACTCACTCAACCCACCGCAGGACTCACTGCCACTTGACTGCAAAAAAATACTGCCTGGTCCTTTTTGAGATGTAAGAAAGTCGAATCTGCTCAAAGGGCACCCATTTTTTCTAGGTGGTGGTTGAACCAAACATGTTGAAACACCCTGGTAAACTAACATGGCTGGCTGGAAAATGGACCCGGGTTGAAGATGTATTTCCTATTTAAAATGTGGATATTCCAGCCAGCTATGTTAGTTTACCAGAGGGTAATGTTCCCCCGAACCTTGGGGAAATGATCCAATTTGACTAGTATTTTTGAAATGGGATGAAACCACCAACTAGTTTTCCATTGAATCATGATTATCCCTGCCCTAGGCATCCAGTCATGTCATAGAATGATGAAGGGGTGTCCAATGACCTCAGAGTAGTATTTATAGGCTCCACTACTATTCTCACAAAAAGAGATTGGAAGGGCTAAGGATCCAGGTATGTCCTACCAAAGAGATTTCCCCTGATCCAATCCTATGACCAGGGTGGATTGAGATGGATTGAGACCATCAATCCTGCGAGAAATCGGGAGGGGTTTGGATTCTTAGGGTATCTAGGTGAGTTGGAAATGGAATTTTTTGGTTAGATTTTGGCGAAGTGCTTGATATAGTCTCACTCCAAAAAATAACCTACAGGATTCGTGGGACTCGTATACTTACGTGCATGTTTTTTTCTCCGGTAAATGTAGGTAATTTGCTAGTCCCATGGATCCCATGGGATGGGATTTTTCAAAAACAGGTGACCAAGTCTTTCATCACCGACTCACAGGTAGGACTTTCGTTGGAGTCACTTTTCCCCAAATAATCAAATTAAATATTATATATATATATCAAATTAACCTCTGGTAAACTAACATAGCAATGGAATATCCCCGTTGTTAATAGGAAACACATCTTCAATCCGGGTCCATTTTCCATTGCCACGTTAAATTACCGGAGTGTAAGCAGATCTACACTCCGGGAATCTAAGCAATGAAACATTTGGATCATTTGTTTTGTTTTTGTCCTATTGACTATTGAACATTGTGATTTCACTGATTTTCCATATTGCTATAGGAGATTCCCACGCTGGTGAGGTCCCCTTAAAACATAAACCAGCCGATTTTCCAGTTCCTCCCCTTTGTCTTGGAATGTCCTCCCTCCCTTAGGGAATGACATCCTACCCCTAGGCTTCCAAACACCAAACGTGAAGAGCTATGACGGGGGGCCCCAAAAGGCATACTTAAGACACCTTCCCATGAGGTATTTGGAGACTAGGGTTAGGTGGAAAACAATTTCTGTGAGAAAAAACAACTCGGCTTTTGTCGGCTAAAAATCAAGACTAACTGAAAAACTCAGCAGGAACAAATCACCTCTCAAATGTCATCATGTTTGCCATGAAATGTCCTTGAAAAATCTTGCACCCCCGCAAACTAACCATTTCAATATGAAAGGCTCGGTTTCCAACCACTATTTTTCAAGGGACGTGTTATTTTTTTTGGGGGGGGGATGAGAGTAAACATGGGGCAATGTCCCAACATCACCAACATGGAGCTCATTAATTTGTTCAACCTTACTGATAGGCCCTTTGTGAACGTCCACATCACCTGCAATAGCACTGCGGCCACTCGACAGCAAGTCGCAAGTCCTCGGGTGCAGCCTGGCTGTTAAGGTCCTAAAGGGAATGACCTCCTACCCCTTGGCTTCCAAACAGCAAACGTGAAGAGGCATGACTGGACCCCAAAAAACGTACCTTAAACACCAAACCTCAGGAGGTATGACTGGATGTTTAGGGTACTTATAGTTTCTTATAGGATTTTTTTTGAATTATTGTCCATCTCGTCATGAACCAACCAGCATCATGAGATGTAACAAGGGTATTTGTGGAATTTTATTGATCATTTGGAATGTGAGATTGGTATGAAACAAATGACAAGGATACATAGGATACCAAAAAACACCACAAGATGTTCACCTAACAAAAACCCATTTTCCCAACTTCGTCGAACAAACTTCTGCCCGCGATTCGTGGATATCTTCACCGGATTTGTTTTTGTCGATGTGTTTTTTTTGTGTTCGGAGTCTACCATGGTAAACCACCATGCAAAATCATTCAATCACCACTAGTTGGGAGGATTTTTTTGTTGGTTTTTGTCAGGCATTTTGCACCCTGCAGGTGAGCCACCAAGACACCCGAAACCACTAGCTGCCACCATTTGAGCAATGAAAATACACATGGTTGTTTAGGGAATATAGGGGGCTATACTGTACTATCCTTTGTTATAGTTTTTATCAAATATCCCATTATAAGAATCCCTATTAAACAACCAGTATTTTATGGAAAGTAAGAAGTTTCTTTTTTTTTGTGTGTGGTTCCTTTGAAAAGGGCTTGGCTGGATCACAACATAGAGACAAGCAGGGAAACTTTTAAATATAGTGACTGTATCACAGGATTTGTATATGATGTAGTTTTATGTGTTGGAGGTGTACATCACATGAATATCAATCAATATGTATGAAGTAGCAAAACACATGAAATTTTACACACATACACACAAAATTCACATCACCTGTTTGGCACCTGTGCATAGATACAACATTTATATAGATCAACTGTTTATTATAGAAAACTTCAAATTGAATTGATATTGAAAACCAACAGGCCTTTCTCTTCGATTTTTATCTCGTCGATGCAACCTCTGAGGAAAAGTTGACGGTCACAGATGAAAGCATCGACTGGGTGTCCATGACTTTCAATTCTGCACCTCGGCGTTACATGATTGGTTCATTGGCCCATGGTCATCGGGCCAACGTGGGACCCTAACCCATAGGATCCATGTATGGTAAATTTACCTACATTTACCATAAAAACTAACCAATTGTGGGTAAATATACCATACATGGATGGTATGGGTAAGGAAGTAGGGTTGTGGGACCCCTGCCATTCATGGCCGAAATTTATGAAATAGGAGTGATCCGATCACTACTTGCATCCACGAAAGGAGCCCATCCTGCAAGTAAATGGAGGTTGAAAGCGTTGCTCAATACATAGTAAGGGGGGCATAATATAGGTCCTGAAAATAGCCAGTCTGTTGAGGTCCAAGAATTCTTTGGGGTAGGTAGATTTAACAAAAAACCCAAAGATGCTGGTTATTTAGTGTACATAGGGGGGTTCCAATACTGACTAACGTTATATTACGAGGATTTATGAGGAAGACTAAGAAACCATGAAAGAAGGATTCCTTTGAGATTCAACCCAAAAGTTCATGGAATGCAAAGGTTTTGACAGTTACTCATTTGGTGATGACAATCAATTTTGTCCAAAAAGACCCTTTGTTTTTTTGGTATATAACCGATATGCTCCATGTATGGAATATTTACCGGTACCTACATGAATGGCTTAAATTTATGGTAAATCATTTTGGTGAATATTCCAGTCGCATGGAGCATCTGGGATTTGGGTTTGATTTCATCAACAATGACAGGGCTAGCAGTTGGGTGTTGGTCTGACAGATTTTCAGTGGGATTTTCAGGAACCCCCACTAATAGGACCACGTTCCCATACTATTCCCATACCACTCCCATAAGAATCCCTAAAGATATGGGAATGGCCATTTATAAGGTAATTTTTAAGCTCCAAGAAAACATATGGGCAACTGAGTGTAACAACCTTGTATAGAACCTCAGTTACCCAATTATAAGTTTTTTGGTTTCCAACAGAACATCCAACAAAACATAAGTAGGGTCAGTTCCCCCAGTTGCCCATGTATTTTTGCCCATTCATTTTCGGGGCCCATTTCACACCATGAAAATACCTGGTGACTTCTGGGTTGGAACCTGACAACATAGCTATTAAATAAGTCCCCCAGTCGAAACGAAGGAATGTTCCCTCAAAATCAATACATCCCTGAAAATTAACACGGAACACAATAGTGAAGGTTTGGAAGATCATTTTCCTTTCAAGTAGGCGATTTTCAGGTTCCATGTTCATTTTCCAGTGTGTAGTTGGTTCAGATGTATTTCCTATTCACCAATCACCAAAGATCCTGGCTCACCTTTTGAGAATGGTTTCCAAAAAAACACTTTGCATTTTGGAGGTGATTTTAAGGACACCCCAATCATCCACTGACGTTCGGTGAGCCAAGATCCCTAGGGAGTGAACTAGTCCCTTTTGAAGGGACATGTTAGTTTTCGGGAGTGTACTTGTAATGAATCCTTTGTTGGTTTTTTGCACCTAGCGTGCCTGTTTTCCGCTGTTTCACAGATGATGACTGATGGTATCTACGCTTACCTGGTTCCATCAACCGGTGTCTTGGCCTAAACGGAAGCCACGAGAAGTCGAGGTTTTTAGTTGCCAGAAAAAATAAGATGAAGGAGATATCTATCAGTTCAGATTCGAGTCAATGGAAGTTTATGACTCACATATGGGATCTATACGTATGGATTTCAGTACATTCCGTAGGTTTCCAAACACCAAACGTGAAGAGGTATGACGGGACGGTATGACGGGGGGCCCCAAAAAAACATACCATCCAAACACCGTGAAAACCTCAGGAGGTATGACTGGATGTCTAGGGCCTAGGGTACTTATATGGTTTCTGAAGTTTCTTATAATGTTTTTTGTTGAATTATTGGTCATCTCTTGATAAACCAACCAGAATCATTGTACTAGGCTACGGGGCTCCAAAAGAATCTTCTCAGTTTCGTTATTTTGGATGTCAAGGGTTTAAACAAAAAATGTGCCCAGCTGTATCTTTGTTGTAATCAGCTTTGACAAGTTGACACTTTACACGTCTTGCAGGGTGTACAAAGCTGAAATTTGACAAATGCATACCCCAACTGACTCTTTTTCAAGTTGCTTTTTTCCGATCCAACAATAAACTCGCGACGTGTGTCAGCGGTCCTATCCCAGATGCTCAATGTGTGGAATATTTACCTACATTTGGGTGGTTTGGGGGATAGATGTAGGTACCATACATGGATTCTATGCGTGTGAAATGTGTTTTGAATCATCATGTCGTTTTTCAGTTTTTTGTGTTTCATCTGAAACCAAGTGGGTGAGCTTGAATCATGTCAAATTGGTTGAACATACTTTCCAACAATTGTTTTTTGTGGATGAACACACCAGAAAACAGTGAGAAAGGAAAGTGAAGTCTGTGTGATGGCGTGAGTTTTAATGATTTTTTGCAGTACCCAGTCCCATAGGACCCATGAGACGACTGTATATTTACTGTACCTACTTTACCATTAAAAAAAAATCACCTTATTCATGGGATCGGTAAATATAGGTAATCCCCCATATTGATCCATTCCTATGGGAGTTTGTTCGGCAAAACCGCCACCCCCCCAAGTTTCACGCTTTCCATGTCAACCACTGGTCCCAAAAAAGGTGATACTGCCCTTCGGCTTCCGTTGTCTGACTATGGTTCCTCGGCGGTTTGGCGCCACCGGTGTTGTTTTCTGTTGGTTTGTCAAATGGGGCCCTAGACATCCATGTAACACTTAAACTGAGACGATGTTTTTTTTGTTGACCCCCATTTTTCTTTAAGAAAAAGAAACAAAACACCGTGAAAACCGCAGGAACTATGACTGGATGTCTAGGGTTGGTACTTAAATTACTTAACTTTTTGGATCTTTTTTGGGGTAGAAGAAATTGTCAACCAGGTGATTCAATTCGTGACCTTTGTATCCCTGGGTTGGAAGTCAACAACAACCCTTGAAGAGGTCACGTAAACTTACCATCCCAAAAAGGTCACAATCGCACAATTGCAAGGAATTGTGAGGAATATGTTGTTTTGTTTTTTGTTGAACCCATACTGTACCATCCATGGGACTGGTATATTTACCCTACATTTACCATAGAAACCAACCTAGGTCCGTAGGTATAGATATACCATGGCATGGATCCTATGGGAAACTCCAAGGGAGTAAGAACATCATTTACCGTTATTTTTCTTCTTTTCTAAAGCATTTTTGAGTGGAAGATGTTTGTTTTTTGTTGTTGTTATAGGCTCCCTGAAAGGTCCGCGAAAATAGGGGGAAACTGGGAGCCATGAATTTTCTTTATTGGGACGCTTGGAGAAACTGTCCTGTGGAAACCCATAGGGTTGTGTTGCAAACTTGGGCTTGTTCTAGAGAATCTTCCCTTTGATATCATATGTTTAAAGCACTGGGTTATATTTATGAAGGCTAAGTAGACATGTTCAATCATGTGGTGACACATTGCATTTGTTTGTTTCAACATTTCTAACTTTCAGATTGCTTTTTCATATCCATGTTTTCTGCATTTTCGATATCAATGTTTTTTACATTATATTTCTGAATATGTTTGACCTTCATTTTGATATCCATTGTTTTGCATTTCTGAATATTTTTGACCTTCAGGTTGCATTTTTGATATCCATGTTTTTGTTGCATTGTAGGTTGCATTTTTTCAAAACCCCAAATTCCTAGAATTTTAAGGCCATAAGCTGACAACACAACCATTCCGGGATCCCCAAACCTCGTCACAAATCACTACCTAGAGCCCCTTTTTGACCTCTATGCTTGAAGGGACCCAACCCCCCAAACAAGGCTTTTCCAATCAAAACAGCCGAGTGATTTGGGTTCCAGGTAGGTGGTGGTTTCAGAGATATTCTGAGTGGTGGTTTCACATATTTTTTATTTTCATCCCTATATACTTGAGGAAATGATCCAATTTGACGAATGATTTTCAGATGGGTTGAAACCACCAACTATAGTAACTTATATTTATATTAATTAGATTTCCTTTGTTTGACTTGTGCATATTTTTCACTCAGTGGGAAAAAGCCCGAACTACCTAGAACCCAAATGATCCATGTTTTAAAGGTAGAATTGACCCATCAAATGGTGCCGGTCAAACCTATCCAAATAGAGGTCAATTCGGTTCAGCATATACATATATATTATATTATATCATATCTATATTGTTTGAATAGAATGTGGATTTGATTTATATCCTGGGTGGTTCAACCAGCAACTAGAGAATCATAGGGAAGATCAGTAACTGCATTTTGGTTGGTGAACCTTAGGGAAGGAACGGGCAATATGAGTGAAATTGCTTGAGCAATGAAAAAAAAATAGGGGATGAAATACTACCCAGGTATATAGGGATTCAAATAAACCGTTAAATTATATACTCTAAAGATCCCAATGAAACCACCAGTATTTCATGGAAAGTAATAGTTTTTTTTTCTTTTTTTTCCGTGGCTTATTTGGACTTGTTCAAGGCGTTTTTTTTTAAACGGATTCTACCATGTTTAACCAGCATTTTTCACTATTCCATTTATAGATTTTTTGGATTTTTTGTCCAACCCTAAGAATCCGAAAGGACCCTCCAATGGAAGGGTGAACGAACCTGTATGACGCAGGGGTGTTTAGGTCCTGGGATGTCCTGCTGGTACTCAGGATCAATGGATAAAACCTCTCTACCCATGACGGATCTTTGTATGGAATTGTTACCTACATTTGGCCGTGATTTTTAGTTAAAATGTTCCATCCATGGATCCGATGCATCAAAATTAGCTTGTTGAAACGTCCCGGTTTCAATAGGTGAAATAAACCAACGATTCCTAATTGTTTCGTTACGATCGCCTCCCGCCTGACACCCAAACTTAACGATAGATCTGCAGTTCTACTTCCCTAGGCATCCAATCATTATCTCAGATGATGAGCAAGGGGTGTCCAATCACCTCCTCACCAGAGTATTTAGGTTCCATTACCATTCTCAGGACGTGATTGGATCCCTAGGGCTTCAAAATCAATGCCTGACAGGTTCCGCGGAAAGCTTGTCCTTCGAAGGCCGGCATTCGGAAAACGGTAGGGAAAACACGGGGGTCGTTGGTCGTTGTTGCAGATTTTGTTGCGGGTGGATCTTTAGCGTTTGAAATGCCTAGACATCCAAAATCATTCACTCATACCTGGTGAGGATTGGCGTGAAAGGAACCCCTAAAAGCCTTGCCTCAGGACTTACTCAGAAGACATTTGGATGTCTAGGGAATTCACCAGAAAAAAGAAAAAACAAACATGGCTTCGGAATCTTCCCCGATTTTCGGAAAAAAATCTTTGAAACTGACCACTTCCTGGCAATTCTGCGAGAAAATGTGACATTTTTGGGATATTGAATTTCCGTGACCCTTTTTAAAGGTTGTTGGTGACCTCCAACTATATAAGAGATAAAAATGTCACGAGTTGAACGATGTGGGGGTTAAGATATTCCAATTGCATTCCATTCTTTGCACGCACTTTTGCATTCCCTCCTACCCAAAAAACCATCCTGCTGCTGATTTTTGTTAAGACGGATACGTTTTCCTTGATGAAGCGCTTGGTTGTCCAAGAATTGATAGTTTTGGAGTCACAATGTGTCCTATTTCCTTTGGCGCAAGAATGCTTGAGATGTCATGGCGTGTCAAAAACCATGTGTTTTGATACCCCCAGGAGGGTCCGGTGTTTCAATAGCATGGATCAAGCTTGTTAGGGTGAGCATGTTCAATTTCTTTGGCCCTTTGTGTTCCTTTTTTGGTGTTGGTGTTGTACACGATTTTTCTGGGAAACAATAGTACAGGGCACTTGAAACATGAAAAAATATCAAATGACCAAGTTCAGCATTCTTTTTGGGGGGGTTGGCTCAACCAGCTGCAATTGCGAAGTGTAAACTTTTTGATGTTTTTTTTTCACATTTGCCGATGTCACAATTGAAACTTGGGGCTGTGAATATTACATGAACATTCCATGTGATTTATACGGCATCCTAGTTTTTTTGGGCCAATTTTTCATTGTCCATCAGAATCTGTTTTTTTTGAAAAACATACTAGTAGGATTCTTCTGTTTTTTCGGGCAGATCCAAAGTCAACACGAATCAATACACCAAAAAAACACCCAAACACCAGACAGGCTTTGAAGAGGTATCAGGGGGGGGGGTCCAAAAACACTCACCTCACTTGGATGTCCTGTTGGAAGTTAGGATCAATGGTTAGGATCAGTGGGTTATTTCACCTACTTACCCAGGTATGTCCTAGGAAAGGGATTAACCCTACAGTCCTATTGTGGGGATGGATTGGGACCATCAAACCTACTCTAGGGAAGGGTATGGATCCTTAGGGTTATATAAAATATATAAATGGATATCAAGGTTACAACTGACCCACTTACTAGCCATTGATCCTAACTTCCAACAGGACATCCAAGCAGGTGAAAACCATGGAAGGCTTCAAAAAATGCAACCCCTCCTCTCGTCAGGTCAAGGCTTGACAACCACTTATTGGACATATCCTGGCTTTCTGGATGAGAATTATGGACCGGGTTGAGTCAGGGTCGTTGAGTTGGGTTGGGTCGTCATAGTCGTTGAGTTGCCTGGGAGATTGCAGGCCTGAAAATTGATGAACTTTAGGGATCCAAACATCATTGTTGAGAAGGTATGACTAGACCCCATCCAAAAGATACCATCCAAACATCCTAAAACACCTTATCTCAGGAGGCACATTCGCCTGGATGTCGTCCTAGGGGATTTGTATCCTTCTGGATCGAGCCTCCAGGTCTCATGAAAAATTTATCCCACCGGAAAACACTTGGACATTTGGTTTTTGTTGGTGATTTCCCACCATCAAAAACCCACCAAAACTGGGCATTTGGTAGGAATGTGATATGTTGTTTGTTGTTTTTTTTCTCCAACCGCCTTTAGCAGGTCGCAAATCTAAGGGATCTCAACAAAAATGTGGATGATTTCCTATCCTTGGAATCTCCTGTTTCACGACCAACATGAGTTGTTTGTTGTCGTTTTCTATGGAAAAAATGCGATCAGAATTGGCTGAAGGAACCACAGCAGAGTTCCCAAATGATCCGAAAATGGTTCAGAAATCTGATGATCCCATGATATCACCAAGCTGGGATGTATAAACATGTTGTAAATAGTGTTTTTTAGGTCAGCTACCACCCATAAGTACTTTAAACCTACTATTTATAGGGTTTGCATCCTACATGGGCCCAAAAATAATTAGGAATTAGGGTCCTTAAAAAAAAACTCCGTTGAAATAGGGCCTAAAATAACCCCAGGGAAAGTTATTGTTTTTTTCGGCCACTTGTAGGACTTATACCCTAGTCTTCCAAATACATCCTCATTTTCGGTCTTTGGAAGCCATCCGGGATATATAACTCCATTTTATAACCATCAACTGTTTTGGTGGTGCCACGTCTTGGAGGTGTGTGTTTTTCGAGATTTCTTCCAATGACAGCCATGGCAAACCAATCCATGGCGTACAGGATATTTTGCTTCAGATACCACGGGTGAAGTGGCTCGTTTCGATCTGGCACCTTGGCAATCGAGAAGTTGCAGCATTTTGGCAGCTGGCGAACCCTGAGAAGAAGAGAGATGTTTTCGAAGGAATTACAGCAAGCAGGACCCCCTAACTGTAACCCCTTAGAATGAGAAGGGGAACCCACCACAAATTGATGCTTAGGCTTAGATGGTGATAGATAATGATCCTCACAAGGTACCCTTGTATGTGGATGGTTCAGAAATTGCCAACAACCACCTGGGATGGTGCTAGAACCCGTCAACTATCAACCTCAACTGCTTAGCCGGATTTCTGAACCATCAGCAGTATGAAGTTTTTTAGGAATCCCTCCCCGTAGTTGGCTTGTAAATGGGGATGATCCCAACTACTTACTGACTGAGATGATCCTCCAAGTAGACATCCAAACACCTCCTGAGAAGATGTCATTTGGACCCCCATTAAACATGTAACAATCCTGGTGGTGACTATTTCTCGGCAGGGGGACAAGCCAACCCATTCTCCATTGATTTTGATACATTCCGATATTATTACAGGAAAAAGATACCTCAAACATCTAGAATTTTTCCAGCATATTCCTGGAAACACTCCGTAACATACCCCCAAGCAACAGTTTATGTTTGGGAATTCCTTTCATTTGGGGGTGTTTTGGGATCCCTAAGAAAGGAGGTAATTCTACAAATACCATCAAATACCATTTTGAGGACACCCTAAAGGCCGAGTCTCAGGAGGTTTTTTGGGTTGGTATGACTGGAAGACTACTGGGATGTCCTGCTTGTACTTCTAGTAGCTGGATTATTTCACCCCTATATAACTAGGTTGGATACCATTTGTAAATTGGTGAAATAAGTCAACTTACTAACTACAGCTACGATCACTTCTATGGACATTCCCGTAGGTGCTTCTTGTTGTTGGTTGAGATGTGTTCTTTATCCAAGTTTCCCTTAGTCAAGGGGTCATTATGTGACACCAACCCAAACAATGCATTGAGAAAAGTGGCTGCCCTTATCCCTAGGGATCCAATCATCTTGTGAGAATGGTTTCAAGGAACCTAAATACCTTTCGTTTCGGAGGTGATTATACACCCCTTGCTCATCATCTGACAAGGTGATTGGATCCTTAAGGAACGGCAAAAAATCGGGTTGCAACAGCTTCTTTTGGCTTCGGATTTCAGGCCACATTTTCGCAGATTTCCGTACTCGACATGGTGTCTTGGGCTGAAAAGTCAACCACATGAGCAATTTGAAAAAAAAACTGGCTGTTTGAGGGTATATAGGGGCTGAAATACTACCCAGTTATGTGGGGATTATTATCAAGCATGATAAGGAACCCTATTAAACAACTAGGATTTCATGAAAAGCATCCGAGTTTGTTTTTTCGTGGCTCACATGTCATGGACGCTGAGAAAACTTGATGTGGCACATGGAAGGCGAATACTTCCTGAGGTGAACTGTGTTTGAATGGTATGTTTCTGGGGTCCAGTCATACCGGACCGGTGTTTTGAAGCCTAGCGGCCTAGTATAAAGGTGGGCCCAAAAACCAGTTATTAATGTAGGTACAAACCCTATCCCTAGTCTTCCAAATACCTCCTGAGGTTCGGTGTTTGGATGGTATGTTTTGGGGTCCAGTCATACTTCCTCAGAAGGTATTTGGAAGCCGAGGGTATAAGTAGGGTGAAATAACCTTCATTTTAATGATCAGCGTGAACCAGGTCTTCCATATCCCAGTTGATCGAGGTTAGATGTCATTTGAACCCCCCCAAAACATACCTAAAACACATTACAACAGCTTCGATTCAACAAATGGTTTGTTTGGTTTTTGTTGGATTTCGAATTTCTGACTTCGCTCAGTTGAAAAAAAACATTCCAATTTGTTATTATGGCTGGTCAACCTACCCTCCCCTAGCCCCTAACGTATCCCCCCCCCCAGAAATAAGGCCTTATCCTGGCTCACCTTCTGAGAATGTAAATACCTTTCGTTTCGGAGGTGATTATACACCCCGGACCTCATCATCTGACGTAAGGTGATTGGATCTTTAAGGTAAACAACTAATTAGGTAAGTATCCCTAAGGATCCAGATATGTCCTAAGAAAGGGATTTCCCCATTTGGGGGATGGGATGTTTAGACCATCAATCCTACGAAAATCAACCTTTCGGCCCGATAGTTCGATCCTAGGGAACAGCTGTCTCGACGAGATGCCAGATGTTCTCAGGATTCCGGTTCCGGGTGCCAGGATGAGCAATGAAAAAATAACAACGGGTTGTTTAAAGTATATAGGGGATGAAATACAACCCACAGTTATGTGGGGATTATTATTATTATTATTAAGCATTGTAAGGAACCCTATTGAACAACTAGGATTTCATGGAAGTAAGAGGTGACAACAGAATCCGCTAGTCTTCTAGTCATACCTCCTGAGGTGAACGGTGTTTAAATGGTATGTTTTTGGGGTCCTGTCATACCTCTTCACGTTGGTGTTTGGAAAATGAAGGGCTGGTTCACCTAAAAGTCATCCAATTGCAAAGAAAAATCACCTGAACCATCCAACTCCATTTTTGCGTCTCAAAATGTGAGTTCCAGGGCGTGTTGGTAGAACTATGCGTTTAAAGGAGCTGGATTCAGGGGTGAATAGAGGTCGTTAGAACTACGTAAGCTTTTGGGATTACTTTCAGTCTCTTGAAGAGCCTTAAAGAAGGGGTTGAAACTACAAACCAAGGCCTTTAGATTTTTCGATGTGATGAACTTCAGAGCAGTCAATCCCCTGACAATTTCGTTGATTTCATCCTATGTGTCATCCTCTTTTGGTTGATGCGTTTTGAATCATGGGAATGCAACAATTTCCCCTCCAACGGCCCTCCACCTCTCCTAATTCAGGGATTATGCTGCTTAACAGTCCCTTCATAAGACTGCTTATTTGGGGGCCCTTGGGGGGTTTTGGAGCTGCCATTGGGTGGACCCCGTAGAAAAGAAATCCCATGATTGATGGACAAGCCGATTTAATTGTTATTGTGTCATTACATGTGTAATTAGAAAAGACAATGGAAAATTCTGAAAAATTTGATATTAATACTTTAGATATATCATCAAGAGAATCAAGAGTCAAGCCAAACATCTTGCCTCCTGAGGTGTTCATGGTGTTTGGATTCGCTCTGTTTTTTTTGGGCCCCCCCAGTCATACCGAACCTCAGCGACTGGTGTTTGGAATCCTATTTGAAAAAAAATGGAATGTCGAAACTGCAGAAGTCTTTACCCATCAACAAATGTTTTTTTCGGGCTGTATGAATCGTGAAAAAAGTTCGTCTTTCCCCGTTTCAACTTGTCACTTTTCAGAAACCCTAGCTGAAGTCCTGTTTCTTTTTGCGAGAAGCAATATTTTAGACTATAAATCTTACAGAATGTATATACCCATAGGATCCATGTTATAGTTTACTTACCTACATTTACTCGAAAAAACCTACCCAGTTTTGTAGGTAAATATTTCACACAAAAAAAGCATCTGGGAGGACGGGTGGGATTTTTTGAGGCCTTGCAAGTTTCAAGGCCTCCCATTTGCTGATGTTCAACCCTAAGGATCCGTTTGTATATCCTAAGAAAGGGATTAACCCGAACCAATCCTATTGTGGGGATGGGATTGGGACCATCAAACCTACTCGATCGGGAAGGGTATGGATCCTTAGGGCAACATGTGTTCCTTGATATTCAAGCGCATCGCAGGAGGCTTTGCGGACGACTCCTATGGATACTTAACACCACAGTGTCTTTGTTTAGGGATGGGTTTTCTTCCATCCTGAAGGGCTTTTGTGAGTGGAGCGTTTTTTTTTTTTAATTTTGTGGAGCTCTTGTTTTTTGTTTACAATTGATGAGCGGCTGTGATTTATGGATGATATTGATGATGATGATGATGATGATGATGATGATGAGTTTTAGCACATTTCTACCCCTCTTTCTGTGAAATCCTTGGATCTGATCAACGCAGGATTACCATGAAGTAGGATGAACAAACAGGACTTCACTTGCCTGGCGGCTGGGCTCTTTTTTTACCGTGCTGCTGTCCTTCCAAAGGCCTAGGGAATAACCTGATCATTTTTAATAGAATCTTCGGGTTTCAACTCCCCAAAAAATCAGGCATTTAGAGAAGTCTATAGCTATAATGCTATAGTTTGTTGTTGAGATGTTGCTGAGGCGGGTAAGAAAACGGTTTGGAAAACCCAGATTTCCCTATCCCTATAGACTTCCAAACACCGAGGTTGTGAGGAGGTACGACTGGAAGACTAGAGTATTGAACATGCAGAACAAACATCCATAGCTTTATCTTGGATAATCCTTCACAGTCCCCTATGAGTTTAATGGTGTCTTATCCACGTAGCTCGCGAAAAGTTTTTAGCAACATAAACTTGAGTTTTTCGTCCCTAGATTTACAATGAACAACAAAAACAAGCCAGAAACTTCGTCCAAAAATGGATGACCGAAAAAAAACATTCAACGTTCGTTGAGCCAACGTTCGAGGTTCAACGGTGTGGTCTGTCGTTTCGATCTCTCCACTTTTGGCACCTCGGTTTGTTTCAATCGGAAAAACACGGAAGGTCAGACGGGGTGCATCGAAAGAAATTGGCCTTCACCGTGGGTCGAAAAAAAAACACAAATGACGGGTAGTATGACTTCGGTTTCCAACTCTAGGTGGGGGTTTCAACGGTTTTTTTGAAATAATCCCGCAAATTGGGAAAATGATGCAGTTTGACGAGCACGTTTTTTTCAGATGGCTTGATTCAACCAACGATAGATTCATATTTGCCGTTTATCAAAAGCCAGCCAACCAACAAAAATTAGAGGGTTTTCTGCAAAGAACTCACTTTTCGAAAAAAATACCTGAAAAAAAGACAGTTCAGTTAAGTTAACTTGCCCTTTTTTTTCGCCCTTGAAACCTCCAATATGATCTCCCATTGAGCAGTGACAAAAATCCCCGGTTGGTTGGGCTATATAGGGGATGAAATACTACCCACTTATATACTAGGGTGTCCATGGAAATTTAGTATCTAGTTAGTAAGTTGGTTCATAACCTGCTTACGGGACTTACAACCTACTTATATAGAGGTGATTTCATCCATTTACCAAGTGCCATGGACATCCCAGTAGTGGATTATTTCTTAAGCCAATATTTTCGGATCCCTATAAACCAATCAGTATCACCCATGCGATCCATGTATGGCATCTATATTTTCTTGATTTTTATGGTAAATTAGTTGCTAATATACCGTTCGTCCCATAGATCCTATATGGGTCATGGGTCATGTCTTTCTCTCCGGGTTTTTTGTTTCCACTTAACAACTTAGTTGTGGAGGTTTCCAACTCCTCATCTCTGAATCTCCCATTGTCTCCAACCTCCACAGGTACAGCGAGTATGCTTGACCTTTCCTCATATGCCACTTGGTCGGTTTCGGTTGTCGATTTCCAAAAATCCATGGGGCGGGACATACTGCATGGCGAAACGGCCGGGAATCTTCGGCCGCGGGTTTTGCAGAGTTTAACGAATTCGATCCCATTGGGATGAAAATCACCATTTTAATTACCTGTCCATGCTACTTATCATGTAAATGGATTATTTCACCCTTAATTATATGTAAATTAACTTGCTTATATCACGTAAATAGGTCATTTTATCCAACTTGTAGCTTGCTAGTTACGATCACTTCCAGCCGGACATCGAAACGTTGGATCTTTCAAGGCCGGAATTCAGGGTGGATCCAGGTTTAATCATTCCGTTTGAAGATGGGATCCCCATCCATTTTTGCGAATCAAAGATTTCGGGAGGTGAGATTTCCAAACTTTTGGGCTGCTGGAAACATCGACATCTTTTGCGTATCTTTTGCTGTTTCTGGAAGCCCAAAACTTGCCGACCTGGAGATGTGGTGGAGGAAGAAAACAAAACACTCAAACAAAAAAACTTGATTGAAGAACACATCTCTTGGATCTACCCGGTACTACCCAGGATGCAATCGTCACCATCAGGATTGCGGATCACTTCGGGGGTGGTAATGCCAACCGAAAAAACCTTCATTTGCGACGATTGGGGCGGTAGATCCAACACATGTCATTTTGTTTCTTTATTTTTCATGTTGAGCTCTGTCCAAGGATTCTTATAATAAGCCCGGGCTTTCCCCATGTAGAAGGCCATTGAAAATGGCCCCCATAACTCCATTTCTAACCCAAGTCTTCCAAATTATGTCCTGAGGTGAACGGTGGTTTCAGGTATATTTTGGGGCCCCCCTTCATACCTCTTACTCTTCACGTGGAAGGTGTTTGGAAGCCATCCGGGAATCTAGTAGGTCCCCAATTTGATGGATTCGACCATCAATTTTCCCGCAGAGTTTTTCCATCGGTGCGCCCAAAGGATTCCGATATACAACATATGAATCCTGGATTCCAGGTGCACGGGGGGGCGGTGTGAAAAGAAATGCCAGAGGATCCATGTATGGTATATTTACCTACATTTGACATAACTTCATGGTAAATGTCGGTAAATATGCCGTACATGGATCCTATGGGATTGGAAGAAAATATTCACACATCGCATCGATGATGTGACGGGGAATTTTGTACCAGGTGATTCAAAGTGACGGGATGGTTAAGTGACCTTTTCAACGATCAAAGTGACTTCCAACTAGTAACTAGGGGATGGAAAGGTCCCTTTGAATCACCTGGTAGGGAATATTTACCTACAATGAATGGCTAAAATCTTTATTTTCAAATTATGTTTGTCCCCCAACTGGTTGCGGTCATGTTTGGTTGGATTTGTTTAGTTGGTGTTTTTTTTAGAGATTGTACACCCATGAGATTCATCACCATTTTTTCACGAGAACATGTTTGGATAGTTTTCCAACCAGCGAACAAGCAAATGAAAGGTACGGAATATTTACCATCATAGGGGACCTATTTCAATGGTTGTTTCTGGTTCCCGTAAAAAGGTGGTAGGTAGCATATATAACCCTCCAGGCAATATATATATGTGGTTTGCATAGCGAATTGGGGGATTATATATGCCTCCTACCAACTTTTACGGGAACCAAAAACAATCAGTGACCATTTCACTCCATTTTTATAACGATCGGCAAAAGGGGCCCACCAACAGCAGGATTGAAATAAACTCGATGGTTTTAACATCCCATGAGAACCGATCCAAATATGACGTTTAGTATTACATGTATTAATTTACCCTAAAAATCCAGATAAGCAATGAACACAATTCAGATCATTCATCACCCACGGGGCAAGGAAAAACCCAAAGCTTTGTATATTTTGTATGCGTTGGCATTCACCTTCAGCAGTGGAGACCACAAGTCCACTTAGATGCATCTCTGATCCTCTGATCATATCTGCCCTTGGGCACTTTCTGAATCTCCCGATTCAGTAGGCGACCGAATGCTCGTCAAGTTGTCAAGGCTGTGAAAAGAATGAATCTAGGAAAGGATGGAAGGAATTGGCAGAGTTGGCAGACTCCGAACAAGATGATCTTGCTCGGGAGCTATATGGTGGAGATGCAAATGCTGCCAACACAGTAGGCATGAACTCCCCTCAGAACATCATAGATGCAACACTTGCGACAGCAAGGTCTTCTGCAGGGGTGAAGTCGCTGGTCGTAGTCAGTGAATACATGAAGGTGAAGAGAGCCATCTATGAGGCTATGAGCAAGTTTCTCGCAAACTGTTCCAAAGTGGGAGATGCTGCAAAGGCATAAGTCCGTATATGAACCATGATGCTCCAAAGCGACTGGTGGAGAGGAGATCCACGAGAACATCGTTGATGCAGTCGATAACCCTCACTTGCACTAGTGTTTTCGAGATGTTCAACTTGATCACGACACCGAACTACATGTTCGATGCTTTCATTCGAGATGCAGAATGTGCAAAGAAGATCACTTTGAGCAATTAATTGGTTTTCCAAAAGCTGAAAATGATACCCCACTTCTTGTTTTTACAGATGCCAGCATGATCTCTGATTTACTACTCATTCTCAGTCTGATGAAGCATTTGCTGTCACTAAGAACATCCAAGTTTGAACGTTGAAGATATATCCAAAATCGTTGCGCAATGTCAAGCAGATGGGGTCATGCCAGAATTTTTGGTGCTTTCATACAGGCAATCTTGCAGACTTGACAGAGTGTGAATTTGGGGGAACGTTTCGGCTATACTCTATTCACTTTCAGCCGGGAAGCACTTACATGTTGTGGTTGATAGCCAATGCAGTCTTGATGTTGTTCATGGGGTCATTGACTTGCCTTCACCTGTATGTAGTGTTGTCACATAAGAATAAGTATGATATTCTTATTAAGCTCTGGGAAAAAAATCATAGTACTTCTTATGCTAACCAGCAGTTTGGAAAAATCAAAAGGTCATTTTTAACACCCGATGACTTTTTGGTTGCCTGGACAAAATCAGCAGAATCTGGGGGAAATTCCCATGCCGATGAGAGTGCAAAACTAGCAGTTGAACACGGGGACCTGCCTGGGTTCCTCAACATGCATCCCATCCCAAAATACTGTTGACGGAACAAAATCCGGTGATCACCACCTGCTGTTGCATGAAACCCCGCAAATAATGGGATATTTACCATATCAACTGGTTGGATGTACCCCGATCCCGAAGTACCTTTATGGGAAATGCCTAAAAACAAATCTATATCACGCGGGTATTTCTGGGTTATTTCATCCCCAAGAATCCCATCCGAGAACACCAACTAAATACCATGGGTCTGGTCAAATTTTGACAACCTCATCACGAGTTTCACCACAATTATTGGTAGTTTTTTGGAAGGGAAATCCCCTTATTGCCCACAAAAAACCTAGGTTGGCAGTAAAACAATTACAATTTGGCCAGATGGGTTGTGGCCGGGGGTTTACACCCGTGGTCCTTGTCGCCCAAGTGAAACTCCTTGTCCTTGTCGGTCGATCCGCCAGTTGAATGGCTATGCATATTTGGCGCCATCGACCGGCATGTCTGGTGACTATGGAAAACTCCTCAGGTTCCTCCGGAAGAAAAAAAATCCTCAGATTTGTTGCACGCTTTCAGTGAGCCAAGAACGCCACCTAATAAATAGGGTTATTTGGGTGGTGGTTTGAAACATTTTTTATTTTCACCCCTATTTGGGGAAGATGAACCCATTTTGACTCATATTTTTCAAAGGGGTTGGTTCAACCACCAACCAGAATAGGGTTATAACTCCACTTACTAGGGGTGAACCAAAAGACAGTTATCCATTCATAGGGGCCCCATTTCACTCCATTTATAACGATCGGCAAAAGGGGCCCACCAACTGCAGGATTGAAAAACAACTGCATGGGTTTTAAGATCCCATGAGAACCGATCCAAATGGGACGCTTATGGTATGTATATACTTGCCCTAAGAATCCAAGTGAGCAATGAAAAAAACTTGGTTGTTTTGGTTATTTACAGTAGATTTATATAGGGGATTATACTACAGAAAGTATCACCTGAATTTTCCAGCCATTTTTCCGAGGTTTGAGACTGCCAGCTTCTCCAGTGCAACTTGGGTTTGAAGTGGAAGACGTGTTGTTTTCTTTTTGTTTTGGGGGAGGGAAGGGGAGGAAGGTACGGGAGGAGTACGGACTACGTTCATATATATATATATATACTATATATATTGTGATTGATATCAAAACTCCACAGTGAATAACAGACCAATGTATTGTCACACCCGAACGAGCTGGTCCCACCAGCAAAACTGCGATGCGCCCCCTTTTCAAGATGCGATCAACGTCAAGGCTCCTGCTAACGACAAAGGTACTGCACCCCAAATGCAGATCGATTGGCCCCTGGCCACGTAGAATGGCTTCAAGCCAAGCCACAACCTCTCCCACCGCAGGCTATCCCTGAGCCTAAATTGGCTGTTGATGTTTCCCCTTTCGGATGATGCTGACCTGTGAAGGAAAGCTCTGAAAAGAATTTGGACGGTCATAGATGATCGTATATTGACACATTCACA
>DF239263.1:0-37466 GCA_000507305.1 Breviolum minutum Mf 1.05b.01
CACCTTGTGATATTGTTGTTGTGTTTGGGTACCTTGATGAACTAAAGTGCACGGATGGAATAAAAGCACAGTACAATGGTTACCATGCTTTGATTCTGAAACAGACTTCGCTCAACGGTGCACCCGCAAAAGAAATACGCCCAGTTGTGTTTTCTCTTTTCTCAAACATCTACGTTGGCAAGAACTGCTTTGGCAGGATGGTTGTGCAGTGGAAGCGAGAGTCCTGTCGTCTGAGAGGCATGTTGAAGGTTTGTTGGCAAATCACTTGAAGTTTGTTTGCTTGGCACCTGTGGCTTTTAGATTGGCCATGCATTGCCATTGCCCAAGGTATGATCTCGCAGCTTTCCATAAAGCAATACAAATTCGAATGGTACGTTACGAGCGATTTCTCACTCATCTTGTCGCTGCAGAGGCTGTATGGCTCCTCGCAATCAAGAGCGGCATGTGGAAACCCAGCTCAGGTGGAGGAGCCTTTTGCAACTCCAACGATTGTACAGATCTGGGTGCTTGGTGGAATTTTGGCGTGTTTCAAATTTGACGCTCTTGGCACTAGAAAGTGAAGTGAATGACGCAGTTGCCATTGTTTTATCTGATGAAAAGAGGGGTCGTACAATGATACGGCATGAAACAAAACCAAAGGTATGCGAAGTAAAATCATGGGAACATGAAATGGAAAACGGATGAACATGGAAGAAAAACAAAGCGACATAGCCTCGCATCGTTGACCCAAACAGTGCACAGAGACCATACAATAAGCTCTTGTTCACCCAGCCCTCAAGTCTTCATGATGGACATGATGATGATGATGATGAGGATGATGATGAGGACGAGGATGAGGATGATCATGATGATGATGAGGATGATGATGATGATGAGGATGAGGTGGATGATGATGATGATGAGGATGATGATGATGAGGATGAGGATGATGATGAGGATGATGATGATGATGAGGATGATGATGATGATGATGATGAGGATGAGGATGATGATGATGATGATGAGGATGAGGATGATGATGAGGAGGATGATGATGAGGATGAGGATGAGGATGATGATGAGGATGAGGATGATCATGATGATGATGCTGAGGATGATGATGATGATGAGGATGATGATGATGATGAGGATGATGATGATGATGAGGATGATGATGATGAGGACGATGATGACGATGATGAGGATGATGATGATGATGATGATGAGATGAGGATGATGAGGATGAGATGATGATGAGGATGAGGATGAGGATGATGATGATGATGATGATGAGGATGATGATGATGATGATGATGATGATGATGATGATGACGAGTGTCGGATTTGGTGGTGCCCCACCTTCCTAAAGGATCTTTACATGGTGGGTGGCTGTTTACAGTCCTCAGCCCATGTTGTGCAGGAATGAGGCATTGGTGCAGCAGCTTGTGGGTATGAATTTGAAACCCAAATCAGGAGAGTTGCAATCGTTTCGCACAGCGCTGTAGTTTTGTGATCAGATGGCCATTTTTAGCGGGCAGTGATGCAGATCGTACTTGAATAAGTGAACACTTGGTTGGCCGCAGGAGGCTTGGACCGCAATTTCAGTGCTTGGACCCTTCACGGTGAAGTGTTGCGCTTTCCATCGCAGCTGGGCGGCATTTTGGTGTCAGGTTCAAGAGGTGAGGTGCACGATGTGCACAAGATGCACAAGATGCGCATGTTGCGTTGCCCCGACGGCGCCGGTTGCGATGTTTGATGTTTTGGGCTTTGAGGTGTGCACTGCCTCTTCTAAATGACTTTTCAGAGGCGAGCAGAGAGGGTCTTGATTCAGGTTGATTCTGATATGGTCAGGTCCGGCCTGGTATGTTCTGATATAGTCTTTAGGAAAGGTTCCATGTATCATACATGAATCAGTTCACAAAAGGAACATGTTTGGGAGGTGAAACGGTGTGCTTTTTCAAAGTCTCCTTAATAAATCCAGCTTCGTCTTGATTCCAAAACAAGGAACTTCTCCGAAAAGAGGAGACTGTACTGTAGGTCCAGCTTTCTGCAAATGCAGACGATCCAACAGATACAAGCGATTTATTTTATAGATTTGTTTTTGCTTCGTGTTTGAGGTGGGCGGATTTTTGGCTTATCGCGCCGTATGCCGTGCAAGCTTTGTGGATTTGGAGGCGTCTGGCAATGAAGCAGATTGTCCCCCTACATTTCCTTCGACCCTTTGTCAACTTTAAAGGGTTCAAATTGATCAGCTGTTTGACCGTTTGACACCCTTCTTTGTATTGGCAATCAAAAGCTGTATTTCTACGACGCATTTTCTTGTTCAGCGGGTCTTGAGCAAGATGTTTCGGCTAGTCCTTGGAAGTGAAGTTTCGGTTGGCTTGGAGATCATCGCATGTGAGAAGAGGATACTGTCAAAATTTGCATGGAATTTCCAACGAATTGACTGCATGTTTCGTAATATTTCTGTGGTTTTCCATCTCGTGGACTGTGCCGTGCAGGTCTTGGCTGAGACTTTTTTAAAGAGCACAGGAAATGACAGGCAAGCGGTTTTTTACATTGCATGAATGTGCACAGCCGCATAGCTTGAATGGACGTCTACTCCGTGTACTCGGACAGCCCCAGGCGTGGAGTGCTGCTACAACTCTGCTGCGATGTGAGTTTGTGTTGGGAGATTGGGCAACCACAAAGATGGAAGGCTCAACGATGCTCGGCTGCAAGGTTTCAGCCATGGCGCTGGAAGAACTTTGACGTATGTCAATAATGGTTTTCTTTACTTGGAGGCCCTTGAGTCAGTTCATATTCGCATTTCGTATTTCTTCTGGCCAGGTTTGATTTTTTTGGCTCGATGTGCTGAAGCATTGTGCCAGCGCAATCCGGATTTGGTGAAGCAATTGGCTGCGGAGCTCCAGCCCTATCAGCAAAGTTCTGAATGGAAGGCCAAGTTTTCTGCGGTTGGCATGCCATATCAGTTCGAGTGGTTAGATGATGTTAGATGTTTGATGTTTGCTTCACCGGTGAGGTGAGCATTGCAGCAATTGCCTTCTGTAAGAGGTTGTCTTTGGAGTGATGAGGTGGGGACAGATGGGCGAAAAACCAGCAAGCTTTTCACAGTGTAGAAAAAGAAACAGGTGATCTATCATATCTATTTGACACCAACTCATGTCAGTTATTTGTTCCATTTTGTTCGCATCAGCATCACTATGCTAAAACCCGTGCACTTCGTTTGCACGCGTGTCCGGACTTGGATGAGGCTGCTACCCAATACACTGATCGCTTGGACGACAGTGGAGCTGTCATCACTCCTGGTGTATATAGGCAGGGCCCGAAGGGTGCATCCTCTTGCATTAGCAAATGGTACGAGTCACTCACATTAGGATCGCATTGGGATCTATCAGCACTTACAAGAGATACCACCTAAAAGCAGTGTTGGTCGCCAAAACATTTCAACGTAGATTGCATATATATATATATATATAGTAGAATTAAAACTACTGGCAACGACCAAACGACATTTAGGCAATGAGCTTACAGTTCCACAGGGGTGAAGCGCAGTGCAATTCATTTTGGGGTCCCTTCTCATGTCTTGGTCGGAGTAAAGATGAAATAAAGGGGGTTGTTATGGATACACGTGCTTGCGGGTGCATGTAACATTGAACGGATATTCACATAGTAGTAGATTGTATTTGTGTAAAATGGTCGTTCCTTTCTCGAAAACCTGGCGTGTGTGATCTTCTGATCGGGGGCATAAAACTGTTGTATGAATGGATGATGTGAGCACCTTGATTGTCCTCACTGGATTCAATATACAAAATGGGCAAACAGTAGGGTAACTGCATATGTGTGAGTTTCGCAGATCATAGAATCTACTCGAAACCCCATGCCATGTACAGCCGAAGAGTGGAAACGAGAGATGGATCCAGACCAATCTTTCTTGTTTCTTCGTGCGATGCCCACGCATTCAGGTTCTAGTTTTCCGCGTTGATGCCTCCAAGCATGTTCGGAAACTCGGAAGTTCAAAGGACTGGATAGCCAGGATGCAACCTGGCCATAGGGGAAGATGGTAAATTTCTCCAATGGATCACAAAATGTTCGGGGCACTGCTCCACAGGATTGGGTCTTTTTGTTGTAATCTCATCGTAGTAGGAAACGTAGAAATAACATTAAAGTTTATTTGCACAATATTTTCTTTCTTAATCAAGTCTGTTCAACATACCCTGACACACCCCGCCCCAGACATAAGGCCATATGAAACGGTGGTTTCTCGGGGGTTGGCCGGAGGAGTTTGTCAAACAGCCATAATACTATCTTGTGATGTTTTGTGTGTTCTTCATGGTCATCCTTCATTTTTGTTATCAAATCACACATGAATTGAAGCTAGCATGACATCCAACTTTGCCTGTAAACACTGTGGCAGAAGCTTGAACTGGACCTGTAACTTGTATCTTGTTTAGCTTACTTGAAGCCCTTCAGTCATTCGTTTGGACCCTGTCCTGGTATATCCCGCATCGACTTGGGTTGACATAAGGGTGTGGCAGCTTTGACATCTCAAGAGTTGTTTTTTGGTTGAAAAGATGCGACATGTGAGATGAACAGCTGTGTGGTCCAGCACCCAGCCGTAGAATATCATGCAATGTAATGTGATTCTTTTGGAAAAGAAACTCCTCGTTTTTCTTGACCCCCGCTCCAACAAATGTTGGCCACCTACAGGGCAAACCGTCGGATGCCCCTGCAAGAAAGCACTTTTTTTTGAGTTATGATGATGTGAGGATTTGAAACTTCCACTGGTTTGGCCGCCAGGCACAACAGAAGCTGCAGGAGGTTTCATCCGCCGCTTGGTCTGGTGACGCTGGTCGTGGGTTTCTGGTGCAGATGAAAATATTGCCAGCGCAACTTTTGTGATCTGAACATATCCAAACTTGGTTCGCATGAAGTCCTCTTGCAAGACTTCTGCATTGGTGTCTCCTTTTTTGGTGTTTGGTGTTCCTCTCCTTTTCATCTCCCTGATCATGTTGCCTCTCCCTTTTGGTTTCTTCGGCCTCTTTGACATCTTTTGATGAGGTCACAAGCTGTGCCAGAGCCGTTGCTAGTGGCACAGCTGCCCCGCAGACGACTCAACCGCGCAAGGAAAAATTGAAACTGCTTTGCGACGTGGACTATTGATTCGATGATCAATGAAGTAAGCTCAACTTGCTATGAACTTGACTGTGTGCTCCAGCAATGGCGGGCCTAGAATGATCCTCTGAAGGTGTGTTCTAAAGGCTCAAGAACGTATGGAGCATTGCAAATCCTTGTGAACAACGTCAAAAGCACAACTTAAAGACGGAACAGAACAGGAAGGCCACTATACCACTATAGAGTGAACATAGCAGCACTTTTGGTTTAATGCCGACGTCATGAAGGACTTGTATTCCGGTATTCCCTATCCTTCAATATCCATGGCTGCAAGAGCCTGGAGAATTTCCGATGAAAACAGTTGTTGCCATGCAGGCCAACTGCGGTCAAGTGGGTTTGAAGTTATACAAAACCATGTCGATCTGTTTCAGAAAATCCTGTGTCGCCGATGATATTAAGGGACAGGCAAATACAATGCCATGTGGTACAACCGAAAGATTTGTTGACAGTCGTGTATATAGAACGGCATTGTCATGATATTTGTTGAAATCCTGACCATCTCTGCCAACTCCACACTTTCATCTCTTGTTTCGGATCACAATGGCGTGCAGCACTGTCTCAGGCCTCTCTGATGCAGCAATGTTTCCCTGGAGACTTGGGTTATAGTATCTCAGGTTGCAGCCACCGAAACCCTGTGAATTTAGTATCAACTTGTACCACATGGTGGAAGTAGCCTGACAAAAACGTCTTCAAATGTATTTGTGAATAGTCAGATGTCAGTTTTCGTTTGTGCAAATCAATGGGTGTCAAATGTTGCCTCCAGTTGCCACATTTGGCAGAAAAACCAGGTAAATGCTGCCGCTATGCGGAGGATCACTGGATGAAAGAGGCCATTTCCAGATGGGGCTGGAAAAATGGGGCAGAGATTGTGGATTTTGAGGATTCCAGGCTGGACCGTATTTGTTGAAGTTTCCATAACAGATAATCCGGTTAATCTTTGTTTGCAGACGAGACATCCAAGCTGGAAGCCTGGAAGCATTTTACAACTGCCCAGCTTCTCTGATGTATTCTTCTATGATTTTGGAAGAGTGACACTGTAAATCTAATCAAGTCCAAGTGCTGAAAATCTGAGAATGCAAAGTTAGCCTCAGACACTGCCGGGTTATACAGGATGATAGCCATCAGACGAAATCTTTCAAGGAACCGTGTCCTTTCCCCCATACACGCCTGCTGGATGAATTGATAGAATCTCCATTTTTAGGACTTTATATATATGATTTATATGATATTATATATTTGTATCTTGCACACAGCATTCATCGCATACATTGTATACATCTCATTGCCTAGTGTATCTTTGACCAGACTAGACATCATTGGCACAGTGGCTTGCCATATTATCTTCTGCACGAAAAAGTTGTTTGATTCTGAGAGGCATGGATGCCCGGCAGTTTCAGTGATACGGGGAAAACTCCACTTCCACTGGGTGGATGAGGTCATGCAGCCGATGTGTTTTCCAGACACCAGCTTCGAGTGCTCCGGCAGAAAATATCGAGGTTTAGCCTTGGAGACCCGCCGCATGTGGATGAGGATGAATGCTAAATGCATGGATTTCTGACTGATGAAGTTGCAACAATTTGAGTGTCTTTGATCGTCTTAATTGCCTCAACTGTCGTTTCCCCGCATTGATCTGTAAGTATTTCCGCTTCCGTTTGGATTCCTGTGATTTACGGTGCTCGTCCAAATCACGTTTTTTTCACGAGATGCCACGATGTGTAACGACGCAGCACAACATTCGCTTTTGCCGAGGCAATGCTGCTTCTTCAGCTTCGGCCCCAGTGTCCGCGGTTTGCCCTTCAGTAGTCAGGCGGGGATGGAGACATGGGGACGTGGGGATGTGAGGATAGGCAAATTTGGTGTAGAGAAAAGGTGAACGAATTGTTGTAGTTGCCTCGCGATGCGGCTTGTCCAAATTTGGACAAACTCATTCGTGTCAAGTTGCTTTTGAGGAACATTTGTTGCCACTGACCCACTGCACTGATGGAATTTCAGGTGATTTTTGAGCCCGTCACAACAACGGTACAACAAATACAGCAACAAACACTGCGGAGGAGCCGGTTGTGTTCGACCTTCCTGGTGGACAGCTTCATCTCAGGTCGCCGACATCACCAGGGTTTTGGCCCACTGCCTGGATCTTTGCACGATTGTTGACGGATGTCAAGCAGGTTTCAAGGGGTTGGGTGTGTCCAGTTTCCACATTGCACAGACATCACTGATATCACGTATCAGACGTATCATTTAGAGTCATTTGTCATTTGCATCAATTTTGAATTATACATCACACAAAGTGGATCTCATGCCTGCCCAATTTTTTTGCCCTTGTGATTGTATGTCATCACCCTTTGACAACCCAGCCTGACAGAGACATTTGTTTAAACACAGATGCAAATCAACTACAGTAACATGTGGAGGAGCGTCCGCTGTGTGGTATTGATTCATTTTTAGATTTGGATGTGAAGATGAACAAGCAAGCGTTTTGTGTTTTCCATGTGCCATGATGTGCCAAGCACAGCAAGCACCGAACCGAAAAGATCACCGAGATCAGGCACAGCAAGAGGCAGAGGACTTTGGATGGCCAGAAGGTGCCAATCATCTCTCGTGGCTTCCAGGCTCAGTAGCTCACAACTGGGGAATGGCACGTTTCTTCTCGTTTCTACGGACCAGCTCAGCACATTTGGTTTTCCCTGACGATCCAAAATGGAAATCCAGAATCAAAAAGCAAACTTCCATGCATCCCGTGGATCCGTGCTATGTCTGTTTTTTTTGGGGAATGACGGAATCCAAGTTGGAGGAAGCATGAAATGTCAACTGCCACTTGCCACACTGACCTTTTTCATCTCTTGGCGCAAATAGGTTTAAGATGACTTCCCATTCAAAGACCGCTGTGATTTTGCTGCAGTCGACTGAAAGACAATGAACTCATAGGACATTTGGATACATTTGATGAATTTTGAGTGAAGAGCTGGGGACTTGCCGGAAGCATTGCATATGCGAGTTGCTGGTGCAAGCATGGAAACATGGAAACAGGCCTTTTATGCGGTGGTTGTTAGTTCGCAGAGAAGACAAATTAAAAGCATTTCCTGAAGATATAGCAGCATGTGATAAAAGGACTCTATTTTTTCTGCATGGATACTAATTTTTTTATTGTCAAAGGAAGTTCGGATGAGAAACTTCCGAGTTACGAAGTTTTAAAAGTGCTAAGAATTCAGTAAAGTAACAGTTCAGTAAAGTAACAGTTCAATCCAGTAACAGATCAGTAACAGTTCAGTCAAGCAACCGTTCAGTACAGTAACAGTTCAGTAAAGTAACAGTTCAGTAAAGTCACAGTTCAGTAAAGTAACAGTTCAGTACAGTAACAGTTCAGTACAGTAACAGTTCAGTAAAGTAACAGTTCAGTAAAGTAACAGTTCAGTAAAGTAACAGTTCAGTAAAGTAACAGTTCAGTAAAGTAACAGTTCAGTAAAGTAACAGATCAGTAAAGTAGCAGTTCAGTAAAGTAACAGTTCAGTAAAGTAACAGTTCAGTAAAGTCACAGTTCAGAAAAGTAACAGTTCAGTACAGTAACACTTCAGTACAGTAACAGTTCAGTAAAGTAACAGTTCAGTAAAGTAACAGTTCAGTAAAGTAGCAGATCAGTAAAGTAACCGTTCAGTAAAGTAACAGTTCAGTAAAGTCACGGTTTCAGTAAAGTAACAGTTCAGTACTTGGTGTTGTGTGGCAGGCGCAGGACTTGGTGAGTTTGAAGCGTGACTTTACTTGTTCTGCGCATTGTAAATGACGTTTCACATGTGACGCAGATCACTGATGACATTGATTTTGTGTGGCAGGCGCAGTATTTGTTGAGGTTGGAGGGTGACTTTGCTTGCTCCGCGCATTAGAAATGACGTTTCATATGTGATGCGGATCAATGATGCGGTTCATGTTGCGTGGCAGGCGCAGTATTTGGTGAAGGTGGAGGGTGACTTTACTTNATTTTGCGTGGCAGGGGCAGTATTTGGTGAAGTTGGAGGGTGACTCCTGTTGTTTCTGAAGTTTTGCTTTGTGTCTTTTTATCTCTTTTTTTGCTTGAAAGATGACAGTGTGTCCGAATGTGAGGACAAGTTGTCATGTCCACGCAAGTGCAATGTTCTTGCCTCTTTTCTCGTCGATGGTACAAAATATGCCGCAGTTTGTTGTTGAAGACAAATGCCGGTTCTTTTGCACAACCTACAAAACAAGACAGATCCTGACGATGACGGCAACATAAGAATCGTGATTCTCTTCCGTTTCGATCTTCTCATCATTTGCAATGCCGGTGCTTCCTCTTGGAGCGCTGAAGCGATCTTTTAGCCCTGCGAAAAAGGCTGGGAACAGCTACAATGAATTGAAACGAGTTTTGTTTGAGATTTGTTGATTGGCAGGAGTTTGAGGCTTCTTCAAGTCCGAGGCTGGCATCTTAGATTGTTTCCAAAATTCCTTGTGGCCTGTTTTGCCTTTGATGTGAGGTCCCCAACACCGGTGGAAGTCGCGATGGTGGAGCTTGCTTTCATGCAGTGCGAGGGGCTTGGTGATCGTTAGCAGCGATAGTCAAAGGAAGTTTGATTGAGAGACTTCCGATTTACCGACTTAAAAAAGAAAAGAAAACTAAAGAAACATGACAAGTAAAGTAACTAAAAATAAAGTAAAGAAAAGGGCAGTAAAAGAAAAGACAAAACAAGTAAAGAAAGGGGACAAGTAAAGTAAAAAAGGTCCCGGCGTTGTTAAGGACCCCTGGTAATTTGCATGGTCATATCAAAATCATCGGTAATTCCCAATTTTTTTTCGAGTCTCAGTTTTTACAGATATGTAAAAAACACTCTAAAACTGGTTGCGGAGCTTAATTTTTGCAATTTTACATTGGAAACTAAGACCCACCCAAAAAAACTTCACTTGCGGTCTTGTTTGCCTTTTTCACTGTTGCTTGCACAAGCGTCCTTGCTGCTTCCGCCAGTTTCGGCTGTTGAGACCCCACATGAACCTCTATAAGAATTCCTCCATCCTGGGATTGAAGCGTAGCGTCAACCAAGTGTGCAAGTGCAACGGATGTTATCACATCCCACCCCACCCACCACCCCGTGCAAGTGCAACAGATGCTATCCCACCCCACCCCCCCACCCCACGTGTCACACAGTGCAAAAGAGCAAATTGCCAGGGGTCCTTAACAACGCCGGTAGCATAAACATAAAGGAAAGAAAAGAGCAATAAAGAAAAAAACATGACAAGTAAAGTTAATAAAAGTAAAGTAAAGAAAAGAGCAGTCAAGAAAAAGGACAAGAAAAGTGAATAAACATAAAATAAAGAAAAGAGCAGCAAAGAAAAGAAAAACAAGACAAGAAAAGGAAAGAAGACGTCAAGTAAAGTAAATAAACGTAAAACGATTTTCAGCTCCTGGTCCGTTGCCAGCTTCCCGTTTACTGTGGCTTTTTCCACTTGCCAGATTGGTTGACCCGACTAGCAATTGAGCGCCCTGTCATATGTGACACCCCAAGTCCTTCATACCAGGCGAGCCTCTGTCCTTTGTTTGAACCAGACTTGTTTGCAGTGGCGGTGCTTCAGTTGTGTGTCGCCTCGGTTCGAGGGCCCTCAATCTCATGCAGCAAGTTCTACACGTCTTCCTCCTCAAGGCGGCGGGAATTCTGGTTTGTTCTGGCTTGCGAAAGGCAGGAGGTCAGGTCTTTGATTTTCTTTTGTCCAGGGCGAAGGCGAATTCGCAACCAAAGATTGGAGAGGGAGGACAAACACGTGGCTTTGCAGGGGTCATCTTGTGAATGCGGATGCAGGGACACATGCAAACTTTCAGTGGAAAAATGGCTAACAGCGGATGCATTCTCCCAGTTCATGTTCGATGAGAAAGGTCCAATACGGAACATTCAGGACGATCTTAGACTTTGCCGTTGTCGTCGTGGTGGTTGCTGCTTCATGTGAGCATATGTGAGCGCAGCCGCAACCTTGTGCGTGTTGAGTGTTGAGACGTTGCGCTTGGAAAAAGTATGAGCGTTGCTGTCCTTGAGGGGTTGTTTGATATCCTGCGATGGTGCTTATGATTTTTTTTGTGGGCACCAATTAAGAATTCAGTAAAGTAACAGTTCAGTAAAGGAACAGTTCAGTCCAGTAACAGATCAGTAACAGTTCAGTCAAATAACCGTTCAGTACAGTAACAGTTCAGTAAAGTAACAGTTCAGTAAAGTAACAGTTCAGTAAAGTCACTTCTTTGCTATATAGGTCCTTCTTCTTCTCAAACTTCCGCCCCCGGCTCGCCCGGGAACTACTTGTATAACCTTTTTCCAGCAGTTCCTTCGCGACTTGTGACTGCGATGATATCGCCGCAGATCGGCCTCTACGTGTTCTCGATGTCTCGTGTGGGTCTGGTTTGAGTGCCATTGCTGGAGCTCGTAGTGGCCACAATGTGCAGGGATTCTCGGTGTGTGGCGGTGTTCCGAGGGTCTCAGGCATGTTGGCATATCAATACAGGGACATTGGGAAATCTTGATGCGTTCGATGGACAGTGGCTGGGTTCACTCATCCTCACATCCAAAAGGCAGTAGTCTGCCAAGAAAGTGCATTGAAATCTCCTTACCTTGAGCAATCTTTTCTTTTGTTTTTTTGCCCATGTGGATCGATTCTATCACCTCCCAAACCGATTAGTTAATTAGTGCTGGCAGTGCTATCCATCATGGTTCGTGTGGTTACTTTGCGTTCCACATTTGCACTCTGAGGTCAGCCACAGAAGTGACCAGGGAACTTTTGGGAATTGCAGGCCATCCCCAAATATCCAAGCTGGAGTCGCTAGAGTTAGAATCATTCCAGGTCCTGCTCTTGACATGATTCTCTGGTTTGCTTCGTCTTCGCTTCTCCAACTGACACTTGAAGTCACTTGAAGTCACTTGAAGCCACTTGAAGTCACTTGATCATCGGTCGTATTTGGTCGTTGCTTTAGAAAACCAAACTTCAGATCGCCCTGTGGACGAGGCCACAATGCGGCAAGCAACGGAGTGCGGCTCCATTTGCAGCAGTGGGATGTGCTGTGCCTTGGAAGAGTTGGCCAGCTGAGGTGGATAAGATACAGAAAGATGTCTAGAATCTAGAAAGGCAAGGGATCTTTATGGAGCTTCGGGTTATGCTCACACACACGTCATACCTGTCATACCTGTTTCGTGTCCTAGGAAGGAGCCCATTTGGTCAAAGCCACAAGGCTTTGATCTTTGTTTGTTGGACCTGACGTACTTCAATCTCCACTATCGATGCTTGGCAAAGCAAGAGCTTCGATTGCGCTGTTTTGAGGATAGAAATGATGGCGCACTGGGTACCCTTTTGTCTTGGGCTTCCTGGGCATCAAAATTCAGAAGCCAGGCACTGATACAATGGCGAAGCACCCAAGGGACTTTCCTGAGAACACCATTATATAAACATATATAAACTGTTTCACTAATTGTTTTCTGAACTCAATAAATACACTTGTATTCAGTAGCAGGGCAAGTAAAAGAAGGAGTCGGTGTTGGCTTGAAAAGTGCACGCTACGCCAATCATTCAAAAAGAAACTGTTGTTTGAAATGTGCTTCGACACTGACGGCATTCGTCAATCTGAGGACGATTGCAATTGGGCGAAGATGCAAGTGAACTCTCTCCCATAAGCCACGCGCTACTTGCTATGCTCAAGACTGCAGGATTGGCATGCATGACAGTGCATGCGTATCATTTCAAATAACCTTTATCTCCTGTCGGTTGATGAAGAATCTTAAACGGTTCTTGGAGAGCGAATTCTCTTGAACTGACTCTGAGCCACAGAGTTTTTGTTCAACACTTAAGCTTCAGCCTGACTTGAGGCCATTCCTGTAAATTGGACCTATCCAAATCATGGACTTGTGATCTAAATCTCAGGATGTTTGCAGTGTTTTGCCAGATAGCAAGGTGGCTGGTAGGAGCCAGATTGCAATTGAGCCACGAAAAACAATCTTACTTTCCATTGAATCCTGGTTGTTTACTAGGGCTCCTTCTAATAATGTATTATGATCCCCATTTAACTGTGTAGTATAATCCCCTATATACCCTAAACAACTAGGTTTTTTTTCATTGCTCAATTGAGTTTCACCACATAATCTCCAGACATTCATGGAAGTCTCCCGTGGCACGGTGCTGCCTTGCCGCCGCCCAGGTTACCTGTTGCTTTGCAAAACCTTCGGAAATCTGTGGGTCATTGTTGCCTCCACGCTTTCGGTGTGGTAGAATCCAATGGAAGGAGAAGTTGCACCGAAATTCTGGAGTGGAACAGTCCGGGATGTGGTGAATGGAATAGTTGATGATTTGTAGCTTTACTTGGAACCGAAGAATTGGTGCTATGCGGGCTTTTGACTGGAAGTTTTTGTTTCCCAGTTTGCAGGAAGGTGATTGACGAAGGTTTGCCAGATGAGATGGGATACTCCAACTTCACAGTTCTTTGTTCTGCAGTTAGTGCGGCAGCATCCAAAAGCATTTGTCAATGAATGCCCCTAAGGTCGAGCTGCTGCGTGGCTTACGACAGGAAGTCTCCATGGAAGGCCTCCCAGACTGCAGCATGCCATGGCCACGGCCGCCACCAGCGATCAGCCCGCAGCTTGGATTAATGAATCAAGAAACTACGGTCTCAGATCCAAAGATCCAAATGATGTACTGTAATTCGCTGCTTGGTAGCTTGGAGTCAGCAATTTGGGGACTGAAAGTTCTGATCACTGATCCTAGAGGTTCAATGAGAATGACTTAAAAAAACTGTCTAGACGCGGGAGTTCATGTTAGAGTCCTAGTATCACTTTGACTTAATGTTTGCTCCGGAGATCTTCGCGTTTTCGACATTCTCGAATTCATGATGACTACTACTCCGGCCTGTGGCGGGGACAGAGAGGAGAGAGGAAAGCGGAAAGAGTGTGAACTGTTTCTTTTTGAGCCTGCACTTCATTTATTTTGAGATATAGTAACCATGAGAAGCTGAGGCTTGGATGGCTAGAAACCATCGGTTGGACGCCACCCATCTTCTATCATTTGCTCCTTTGGTAAAAGTTCAGCTATTCAGTGGAACTTGGTGGATCCTGTCCAAGTGGAGATGCAGCTGGCCAGCTTGCCACAATGCGCGAACTCACAAGGCAGTGCACAGAAGGTCATGACCAGCAAGATCTGCAATATTGGAGACTCGTCGGAACTGCCATCATTTGGGCGAATTTCTGTGGTTGCGCGTTCTCAATGCATCCCTGCTAGACCTTCCAAAGGGAGAAGAAAGAGACAGCTACGCGCTTTGCGAAAAACAGCTCTGGCAATCCTTTGACCTGCTCGTCAACAGTCATTCTTGTTAAAGTTGTGTTCCCTCTGTCTCACTTGGATGTGTAGAGCAGTGTTTGGGTGGTCTCACAGTCTTCTGAGGAAATCCTATCATCATTGCTTAGACTTGGATGTGCCTGCTTGATTTGGATGTGATGCAGATTTACCATTTAAGAACTGCTGGAATTCAAGAGACAATGACAATGACAATTTACCAACAGAGAAGCTTGCATGATAGTCGACAGTTATGCAAGAAACTTGTACATTCAGCCTTCAGCTGCATTTCCAATGCAGCCATGCCACTTGTTGTTCCAGCCCAGCGACAACCTTACACAGTGGAAGAGGCTGGACATGGCTGGATGAGATTGAAAATATGGTCATACAGAGTTATGCAGGGTTAATACAGATACATTGATGCTGTTCCACTCCCAATGTAGTTCCAGTTTTATTTCAGTTCTTTTTTCCGGCTTCTGAGTTTGAAGCCAAAGCGGGCTTTGGTGTGCGGTGTGATCAGGTCCTGAAACACAACACTGCTTCATCACTATGGGTCATCATGAACCGCAAGGCGTCAAAGTGTGGGTATATAGAATTTAGACTGGATACTTGGGTCAGAGAGTGGGTAGATTGTTGGACACTCGAACCGTTGTGTGCATGGTTGACAGCAGTTTCGAAACCTGGGCAGGTCTATGATGTGACCGCTTTTCACAAGAAGCATCCTGGTGGGCCAGGCCACTGTGCGAGCCGGGTGTAGACCATGTTTTTGCATAGACAGATTGTTGTCGGTCTATCCAAGCTGCAAAATTGGAATCGTGGAGATTGGTGTAGACTTCTTCCAGGCGTTCTCTTGCAGATGGGTGGCAAGGACCGAGTCACCGCCACATGACAGTGACATGCAAAGACGGAGTCAACGGAGTCGAGTGGTGGGCCTCTCCAGGATGCCACCGCGGCAGCAGCAGCGGCACACAAAAGCATTCTGCCTGCCAATTTGATGTGGGAGTTTTGTATCGGCTACATCGTAAGGTGGGGAACAGGGAACAGGGAGGGCAGATCTGCAGATCGGTCAACTCTAGTGACTTGGTGATGCCATACTTTCGAACGGTCAATACTTGGATGAAAATCTGGCGATGTGAACCATCCAACATGACATATCCAAGACCAGACAAGATGCCTGTGGAAATCCATGATTCTGGCGCAGGGTAAAGCCCGATGAAACCAAGAAGGCCTTTTCTGCAGGGAAGGAAAATTGTTTGGTGGTCTGTGACCCTTTCTCCGGTTGAAGGTGTTCGACTTGAAATATGAAATTTGCCGCTTTTCGTGTCTTCTGTTAGGAAGAGGCAGTTGCCAAGACCGCGTCAGGGTCAGTGGTTAGGGCCGCAGTTTGGGTGATCGGGTGGGTGATACAAGACGACAGTGCACCAAGAATCTGGGTCCGTTGTTTTAGTGTTTCTCAGTTCTCAGTTGATGATCCAAACAACACCTGAGAGATGCAAAATGTCAGTCTGGACAGGATTTCTCTTCACTTGCAGTATTGATGCAATCCCATTTTCGCCACGTGGGCATGAATCCTGAATTTGCCACGTGTGACAACCTCGACCCAAGGACCCAAGCGCCAAAGCCAAGAGAAAGAAGAGCCACTTGAAAGAAGGATTTTTGCAATCTTTTGTAATATTTTGTGTAGGGTTCTTTGGATGCCAGAGAGGATTCCCTGATGTTTGGGCACAGGATGCATATATGTATATATATATATGTATATGTATATTGTTAACACCAGGCCAGAAGTAGCTTCCAGAACAGATGACTAACAGTGGTTGTAGATATTCCTATCCAAACTCCAAGTAGCACTCCCAAGGCGGCTCAAACTCGCAATGGCACTCAGCCCTTTTTCCTGGTGCCGTAAAACCCCTGAGTCCTTCGAGCCTCTGGATGACAGAGGAGTATGAATCCATGTGATTCGGCAATGTGATGGACATCTACAAGTGTGACTATTGTACAGAAAGAGAATTCACAGTATATGTATATGTATATGTATATGTCTTTTCAAAGTCACTTTGGGGAACTTCCGGCAAGAGCAGCGGAACCAAGGAAGATCTGGACAGGGCTTTTGAAATTCTTGGCCACATAGTCTGCCCGCAAATGAACAGATAGATCATGATAGATCAGGGTCATAATGTACACAAGATGAGATACAATAGATAAATCCTTTTACCGCATTGTTTTAGCTGACGGTCTTGTTTCATCTTCATGATGCGTTAGAAAGAATTAGATTGAACCGGAATCAAGATTGTCAGGCAATTTACTGAACATATAATGCTCTACCCGGTCTACCCTTCTAGATTTGACTTGGATGCTGGGATTGTTCTTTGATGATCAGCTCCGCGCCCCAGGTGCCGTAAGCCCGGCAGTTGGTCTGGGCGTCAGAGTGAAAAGTTTACCAAAAGACTAAGACACAAATTTGATGCTCCATCTTTCTCAGGTGAGGACAAGAAGAAGGATCAGGTGTGAGAGTGGTTAACCGGGGTTGCATAGATGTGACAAATGTGGGGTCGTCTCGGTGTGCACTTCACAGCTTCACAGCTTCACTGAGACGGAAAAGTAGGACCATTCTGAAAAGTCTTTGCATTTATTTTTCCCAAGATCCTTCTTTAACCTTTCCGGTGAATTCTGCAACACCAAGAATCTTGCTAAAACGACAGTTTTGTTTGGATGGAGAGTCCTGGTTTGAGACTGTTTTGCAATATTTGGCCAGTGATGGCCATTGAAATACTGTGGGATGATCAGTCCTCGTCAGCATTGATCTTTTCTTGAGAACGGCCTGCTTTCACCGCCAGGTTCAGCGAAAATCACCGCCGTCTTTCATAGAAGATGTCGATTCTTGACACAAACTGGCAATCTTGCCGAGATTGTTAAGTTTTGGAGTTGGTTGATTTCAATTTCATGTTGATGTTCATTTTCATGAGTTTGATTTCTAATCATATTCTCCGGATGTCATCTATCAGTGTCCTGCATAAGTTCTCCATCTCATCACCGAGGAGCGCATGCTTTCTCGACCTGTGATGGCCGCTAGCAAGTCTTCACAGGACGTTGAAATGAGGCAATAGACATTCCATCCAGTCTAAGGAACCTGAGTATAAGCTTGTAGGACAAGGCCTCAAAATGTGTGAAGGACTTGTGAATTTTGACCAAAAAGTTTCCTGTTGGGGTTCATGCTTTCTCAGTGCCTGTCGTATCTGGGATGCTGTGTCTGCCTCCCTGCACTTGTCTAAACCACTATTCATGCTGCTGCGAAGCAGGGGCAGCCCACATTTGTCAGACTTACCTGCAAAAAAGGCCCTCCCCCTGTCTCGTCTCTCTTCTCATGTCTACTAAGTTTAAGCTGTGCAGTGGTATTTGTAGTTACTTGTTGCAAACCCTCGAAGTCGCATAGTCCGGAACACTTCCTCCGGAAAGACACGCCCTTTGCACCTACCACTGCGGGCAGATTTACTACTACTACTACTACTACTACTACTACTACTACTACTACTACTACTACTACTACTACTACTACTACTACCCAACTGGCGCATCTTGCTGCTCGTTCAGATTAGCAGCAGTTTTCTAGGAGTTGAGTACTCCCGGAATCTCCAGATCCTCGGTCTGGGGGCCTTAGCAAACAAAGCAACAGCTTGCTTTGTTGAGGCGTTCTTTTTCAATTTTGGAGGTTTTGGCAAATGAAAAAAAAATGTGGTTGTTGCTCAAGTGGGGAGCTTCTACAGCTGCCTCCCCACTGAGATTCCTGGTCCGCAAGAAGCACAAAATGCCGATGAAGGGGAAAAGACGGAGAGGGCAGCACGGCTTCCTGGAAAATTTTCCCGGTCTCAGGGGAAAGGGATTTGCTTGAGGGGATTGATATGGATTGATCATTGGCATATTTGCTGCAATTGTGGAGTTGACAAGGGAGTCTTGTTGAGGTTCTGCATTTGCTTTAAATGTCAGTGTTGGTTTTTGAACGTAGTCTCGAAGAACCAAAATTGTAATGAATATCGCTTGCTTTGGAAACAAAACAGGAAAGCCAGGCAAGCCATGGGATCCGGCAGCGTGAGGATGGGGAGGCTAAGCTTGAGCGCACCTTCACAACGATCATGGAAGAGGCTGGGCTGTCTGCTTCAAAGGTGAAAATATGGTCGAAGCTTCGGTAGCTTTACGAACACAAAGTATTTTATTCAACTGTGGACATTTTGTGTTTTTGGATGGCAGAAAAGAATCTGGTGTTCAGAATTGGTTGGGTTCAGCTGAATGAAAATGTGCAACAAAGATTTGGCCAACCAAAAACAGGTATCCGCAGGAATCCATCAGAATCCATAGGAATTCATTTTCGACTAAAACTGGGCCAGCCTGAGTGTTTCGAATCTCGAAGCTGCCAGATGGACTCGGAGATTGTGACTCTCAACGATGATGATAATCGTCCTACAGAGAGGTGCGCCGCTAGGGCATGCTGGTGGCTCTGGCGTGGCAAAGTATTCTTTAGTCTCTAGCTGCAATAGTGGAAGATTAAAGAAGATAGTAGGTGCAATGAGCAAGGAGCAAGATGTTTGAAAGGTTTGAAAAGACCCCCTAAGTGGTCTAGCTGTCAGGTACTTTGATATCCAGCCCTTAGCATCGCATTGGCGGCCGTTCTAGAGTGTATGCTGACAGGAATTCAGCTCCCAGCGCGGGAATTGGCCTGCTATGCTTCATGCAGGGCAATGCATGTTGGAGCCATAGTTTGGTGCTTAGACAAGATTCTCCAAAAAGCTGTCTAGCTTCCAGACTTCTTGACATGCAAACTTGCCATAATTCAGTTGTGTTTTCTTTTGCAAATGTGATTTGTGGCATTTTGTGACACATTTCTTGCGCACATACTTGAAACACGGAAATGCAGAGACGTCTCTGCGTTTTGCTCGATCAGATCGATGAGGTTCAGAAGGCCTGTCGCACGTTGGCAAGGTGGCCAGCGTCCTAAGTCTCTGTCCAATATTTTGATCGCACTGGACGGGTCACAGTGTCACACGTGGTTGCATGTAGCTATTCTACTTCTTCCACTTTTGAAATACTTTGTAAACAGCTTTGGATTTGACACTTATACCCAGGCCTGAGCATGGCTCATTCGATTTCTTTCCCTCCCCCTTGCACGCTGAGTGTGACAAGGGCTCCAAAAGAGAGTCTTTTGCAGCACGACGCTGCGCGAAGCAATTTGCATTTTTCCTTCGAACAGACGGATTCTTCATGTTGTCTTCGCTTGTCGCTCGCTCGCTCGGTACCCTCTGAAGTTTGCAAATGTGATGATCCCAATATGCAGTCACTTACTCATTCTGATTCTTTGAAACACCTGGTTTCTATGAGGAAAGCCATGCGGCTTGCTGCATGCTATGTCTCTTTTTCGAATCTATGTCAGTGTCACGTGATTCCTTGGGTGCAAAGCCTTGCCTTGCTAAGTTTTGAGTTTCCCGTGAAAGTGGCACTGGACTACTGGACGTGATCAAAAGAATCTGAATGAATAATGAACTTGAGAAACTCCAAGGCAAGAGCAGACCCAACACATTTCCAGAATCCCAGTTTAAAAGTCAAGTCTCACATTTTGGCAGAGTTTTTGACTTTGTCCGGTCTCACCCTTGTCCGTTTTATCTGCTGAACTGGCGTCGTCATGCTGCCCTGTGGTGACGCGGCGCCATGGTTTGCCGGGGACAAAAGGTGAGGAAGGGATCTTGTGAACGCTGTGAACATCGACAAAGATTGGGCTGCAGAGCTAAGAAATAAAACTGCAGGTAATGAAGGGTGATTTGCCAAAGGAATTGTACCTGTCGCAGTGTGGCAGCGGCATTTGGAATTCTGGAAAGATTTCCCATCCAAAACTTTGGGCCGTTGCAATGTGGTGTTAGAATGCTAGACCGATCTTTGGAGAGCATGTTGGTCGTACATTTTGAGTTTTGAGCGTGGCTGCACAAGGGCATCGGGCTCAAACGTGCACCAACACGGGAGCGTTGGACTGGGCGTGCAAGTCTGAGAAGTTCTGATTGGATCATATGTATTCATATGTGTGAATGTGTACATCTGTAGCAATTCTATGAAGAAGTAAGGATTATAGAAATAGCAGAAATAGCATGGAATAAAACCATTCTGTCTGACTTCATCGCAACGCCCAGTCTTGTGGATCTGCTGGTTCGTGATGAAGCCAGACATGGTGTCGCCAGAGGGGCATTCTTGTCACGTTGCTGCACATTCGTCGCCCACGGAGCTTTCGGACATCAAAAGTGATGATGCTTTGGGCAGCATGATGGGCAGCATGTCAACAATGCAGTTTCCAATGGCAAGGACCAGCTCGATGTCGCGCAAAAAGTGGCTCGACTTGATTCATCGAATCGTATGGTTAAACTTGTAGGTTCTTCCTGTTGCTAGTGCGGGCAAGCATGAGTATATTTCATACGGCGGGTGTTTCATATAATGAAATGTATTATGTTTTTGTGTTTACATTTATTTAGACTGTTTAGAATTGTACAGATATTTGAGCCATAATGTGCGGACCGTAATGTCGACGTTTTGCTACGGAGCACATTTGACATTTGCGACACACACACACAAAATTGTGGCCAAAGGTTTTTAAGAACTTGCGGCCTATGGCACAGTATTAGCAATAGTGATAACATAGTGATAACCATGATAACAGCCTAGCAATACAACAGCTCAGGCGATATCCCCAACAGAGTGGCAGTATGGAAACACAACTTATTGACTTATTGACTGATTGCACATTTTTTGTATTCAACATTGCTTGGAACCTTCCTTGGAACCAGAATACCTGTAACCTGCCTTCAACTCCGGAACTCACTCCAGAGCCTTCGATTGGCGCCCTATAGCTGCACTGATTACCGTAATTTACCGGATATTCAAAATCTGATGATACTTAACGAGAACTTGTTGATGATAGTGATAGCAATGATTAGATATAACTTTGATATAGCTAAACGATGATGGAAAAAGGCATTAGAAAAAAGGTATTGCCTGTCTATTTAAAAACCACTTCATGGTTTGGCCTACCTTGGGGACGACTTTGTTGTCCTAGGCTAATGCACTCGGACTTTGTGAAAAATCCGTCCAAGTCGACCTGGGAACCTACACTTGATCCGCGGTTGGCAGGCACTAAACTTTTCATTGCCACCTGGCTTTGCAAGATAGGAATTTAAGATCCACATTGATACTGGTAGCAAAATAGAGGGTCTAGTTTATATGGGTTTATGAATGGTTTATGGGGATTCTAACTTTGTCTTTCCTGACAGGCCATATGTGAAGCTGAGGCTCGTATTTTGAACAGTGAGTTCGTGGTGACTTATTTGATGGTGGGGCTCATCATTCTGGATTTCATTTGCGCTTTGATTGATGTGGATACGCGAGCAGCTGGACAGATCACCCCATACTATACCTTCATTGTCTCAGAGGTGTGTCTATTCTTCTACACAGCTGAACTCATTGGAAACTTCTACGTTCGCGGTTGCCGTAAATGTCTCCAGAGCAAGGTGATTCTCTTTGACACCTTTTGTTGTGGTTCTGGCTACATGGTCACTTGTGCTTCAGCATCTTATTTTCGTGGTTTCACTTAGGATTTACGATGGTTTGTAGACAGGATGAAATTGTTTCGAGTTTCGAGGATCACCGATAGGCGATCGGTGATGGTTTGCCTCGCCCGTCGCCCATTGGCTCAGGCAACGTTCGTCTCCGCGTTTCACAGTGCATTGCCAACGGAATTACAGGCACTTGGTGACGTCCGGGTGCTGCGAATAGTGCGAATTCTGCGCGTGGGTCGCATCACGCGCATCATTCAGAAGACACGTTCCTTGGCCTTTGGGAGGTGGAGGTATACCCACCACCAAGGCGGATAGATCTATGATGATCACCAAGTCTACTTGAAAGCCCCAACATTTACAAAAACGGCTTGGAGAAAAGTCATAGACACTATTGTTTTTTTGTTGTTTTGGTGAGCTTTTTGTCTGATGAAAATTCATAAAAGTGGTGCCGATCTTGAGTCCAGGATACTTGCGAGAATTGCAGAAGTTGATTGCAATGATGCTCACCTGCCTGAAAGCATTAACTTGGTCTTTCATCTTTTGCCCCTCGACTTTGGAGAGCCAGGTGACACAGATGACACCGCTTTGAAGTTCCGACTGGATTGTTTTTGTTGGAATTTCCCCTGTATAGCCATCCCCATTTTTTTTCGTTTTCATGGTACGTAAAACGTGTGTCAACAACAAAAACGTACTTTACTTCGAGTAATCCCCACGATGACATGTTAAAACAGCCACGTTGACATCACGCTCAGTGTATCTGTCAGGTGAGGGTTGTTGTTAGACTGTGTCAGCCATGCAAACTCAAATTGTGCAGAGGCAGGCTACAAACATGCCAAAAACATGTCAGTACGCCTCATTGCTCCACCTGTCATACATCACTTTTCTTGGGCCACCTCTTTTTGCAACTGGAATACTTCCAAGCATTGCGACAAAGTAGGTATTTCCATCCGTGCGTCAAGTTTTTCCTGAGCAGCCGCAGCTTTGGGCAAAACAGATTGCTGCCAGTAGTGGTTCCATGCCCTTGGGAAGGTTTTCTTGTTCTCCTCGCTTCATCTTTTTACTTTACCTCTCTGCATTTAGAAATATGGACCTGTAAGGATCAGCGGATTGCCTTTTGCATCCATGTCATTGGTTTGTCCCAAAGGCTTGAAGAGCAGCAACTTGATCAAACTCAGTTTATGTGGGCCCACGTCTGGCGGAATGTGCATACCGCAGCTGTGGAGTCTTTGTAATCAAACTGAGCCGCTGTGTCTTCACTAATGCAGATGGTTTGTAATCCGCATCACCGCCAATCACATAGTCCCCCCCAGGGATCTCTGCTGGATTGCTTGCGCGCGCCATAAACCCGCTGGAAGCGGCTTGAGCTTGGCATGCATTCAAACTTGATGCCCAAATCTATTTGTACAGTGTTTATATACATTCTACAAACATGTGTAACAACTTATCTAAATCCAAGAGCTATATTAGGCTTTGGTTCTCTAGAGTGGCAGCGTAGCCATACATAAACATATCACACGTTGTTAACATTTCTCCTGACATCTGACAAACGTAAGCCTTCTTTGACACATGATTTTCACAAAAAACTTCATCAACTACATATGTGAACGCAAGTGTTTACATATATGAACGCAAGTGCTGCTAGCAACTAAAGAAACATTTTTATATGTTTGAACACCCTGCCTGCATGATACTGTAGGATGCTCTCCACGGTGCATGTAGTCTTCGCGATTGGATGTGAACTGAACACGAATGTTGGAGTTGTGATCAAAGCGGTCGGTCTGAATTGCCTTCATGTCAGCAGCAATGCGATTCCGCAGCTTGTCATTCTGCGCCTGTTGCACAGATGTTAGCCGTTGCCCGCGGGGAGTGATGTAGATGTAACAATGGTCTTCGTGTGGCATATCTTCTGACATTCTTTCTGACATACTCTCTGGCATTTCTTGTGACATTCTTTCTGAAATTTTCTTCCTGGCACCTCTTCTAACATTCTTTGTGGCGTTCTTTCTAGCATCTCTTCTGACATTCTTTTTGGCCTGTGTGACATCCTGTCTGACATTCTTTCTGGCATCTCTTCTGACATTCTGTCTGCTGGTTGAAGCCCGGCAGGGAACACTCGGCGCAGTGGATCGCAGTTGGGGCCCGGAAGCAAACACTGAGCGCAGATCATCGCGGTTGGGGTCCGGTAGCGAACAATGTGCGTAGCTGATCGCGATTGAGGGGCCGAACACTGAGCGCAGATGATAGCTGTTGCGACAACGGGGCGAAGAAAGAGGCGAAGGAGGAAAAACACAGCAACCCCCACCTGACAGGTAGGAAATGAACAAAAACACGGTAAGACGCCGTCTACTTGTGTCAACTTGGACGCTCGTGTGGTTTTGGATGAAGATTCGGCCAAGGCTTCGGCTTCATGACAATGTGGGCTATGTTGTTGGTGGAGTTCGTTCATCCGTTGATGCAAAGCATGCAGAGGGAGGGGGCTTTGGAAGGTTGCAAGGATTGTGTCGACGCGGCATCCTCTGTGATGCATGCTAATTTATTGCTCTTCAAGACAGTGGGGGCACCTAAAAAAACGGCAGTTTGTCATTGTCATTCTAGCAAAGAAATAAATGATGGTAAAAAACATTGGAAACCATTTGCTCCAACGTTCTCGGGAAAGCCTGACAAAGTGCAAAAGCCACGAATCCTTGATTGGATATAGTTTGCTGTTCTTTATGCTCTGGTTTATCCAAAGCCGTTACTTGAAATGCTGTGGTTTGGTTCCTAAAATACCTGCCTTGGCCTTAGATCGCCCAGGTCATTGCTGGTGATAGCTGGGGACAGATAGCGGTGCCTGTGATCGACCGCTACCCAGCCACAGCCATCATATTCTGTACCTAGCTGCAAATGAAGCATGCAAGGGAAATCCCGGGATGGACAATCAACTTGCATTTCAGCACAATCAATCATGTCCCATTAACTACCATGGAATAAGCCACAGTTGGTACTTAAAAACTCAAAAAATGGCACTTGTTCACAAAATGTGGTGATAAAAAAGGAAGAACGTTCCGAAATTACCGAAATTAGATCGAATTACAGTTGGTGTTCTAGCAAGATCTAGCATGCAAAAACCGAAAAGGCACGACAGCTGTCATGCAGGTGGCTCGATGCTGACCTTGGTTTTTGGAGTCTTGAATATGGTTCTGGCAGTCCCTCGGTAAGTGACAGGGACGATTGTGGCAAAAGAAACGACATCAGAGTAGCAGTCTATTATGAATATCTTCATTTTTTTCCAGCATTTGAATGTTTTTTTGAGATTGAAGTCGGCATTAGATCTTTCAATCAATTCTTGAACGTTCTTTCGTTTATTCTAAAGTTTTATTGAGCGATTTTGTCATTTCAGGATGTTTGCAAAACTGTTTCGGGATACTCAAACGATTTGTTCAGGATTTAGGGATGACTGATGAATGATCAGTGGGTGTATTGATTAATTGCTTACTTCTCCACCGGCATCCAATCACACAACCCATCACACAAATTCACCCACGCCCTCTGAAATCGTTTAAACAATCATTTAGAAATCCTAAAATGAAGATTTTAAAAGCTTTCCAGTGTTTAATGGCCAATGAAATTCATGTATATAAGAGTAACGAGTGAGCTAGAATGAGCACAAAGTCCGTGCTCCTGAAGGCAGTAGTAGATCGCCTTTCCATTTACTTCTACCATCCTTTACCTATCTTCAGACGGCCAAAGGACTAACTAGCAAATTGTAGACACCATTCGTGTTTGCATTTCGTGTTTGTATTTTGTATCCACTTGAGGGATTTTGAGGACTCATCACATGGGCCTTGATAAGAAAACAGCCAGGTTGTGGTTGACAGTTTTGCTGAGAGCCGGCAGAAGGATTTGTTGCATTTAGCGGAGGAGCTGGAACTTGAAAACGAACAAGACAAGAAGCGCTTAGCGCCTCAACTGCATCCAACATGGATTGCTTAGATGATTGGATCTTTGATTTGTCTCAGGAGGAATTCGGAATATGTACATCAACAATCTTGTTGCTACCACGTGCCTGTGAGCGGTTCTCTCTCGAATTTTGAACTTCCGCATTTCCAGGAAAACATCTTTACTCGGCTGGACTGCAAGAACAAGGGCGAGTTGACCATGGAAGAGTTGATGAATGGTGCAGAAACAGACCCCGAGTTCCAAAGCAGACTGAGAGTTATGGACATTGACCAGGCAGACTTGGAACAACTTTTCAATATGATGCTTGGAACACATGCAAAGAAAACATGGAATTTTTGCGGTGAAAGCCTAGAACAGGTGATACCGTCACAACAGGATGCAACCCATGACTTTTCATGGGGTTGAATCAGCTCGTTGTAGACTGCCGTTTCGTCACGGATCTTGTACGACAAGATGAAGGCAGACGAATACTAAATGAAGTGCCGGTGTTATCTAATAAATCCATATAATTAAACATTGGCATTTTGATATGCGTTGAGTGTTGTGTGCCCGCAGCCAAGGATTGATGCCGACCTGTCTGGATCCATCGAAAAAGATGAGTTTGTCCGTCCGTTGAGCCGTTGGATTGTTGACTCGAAGACAGCGCCACGCTTTGTGAAGTACAACGTGGAACGCGTGCTGCAGCAACAGGATGAGATTCTGAAGCAAAACCATAAGAGCCTTGGATAGAACACAAGACTTGGACTCAGTATTTTTGATGGATCCACTTTAAAGGAACATGATGCTGAGGGTGAACTTATTGTCACTCGATGCATAGTCCTCCCATAAACCTAAGCATTTCATATGCCTGGAGCTCAATGTCTTTTTTGGTCTCAACCGAAAACATGATGCAAGATGGAAGTGGAGAAACAGGCCCAAAAACATAACACGGAAGCAAAACAAAAACGACCCCGGACCGAAGCGCAAAAAATTGGCAACAAAAGTGCGCCTTTCGCACATTTTTTGGTCTTCGACCAAAAGGAGGAGCAGCCCGGAAAAAAGACGTCGAAGTGGTACTTCAGGTATGTGCAAGTATACTGATATACTATATGTATATTATCATAAATTGTCATATATGTATATCATATATTATATAATATATATTCTTTACATTATATATTATTCATATTCACATCATATATTATATACAATATATATGATCCAGGTTTGGCAGGCACCCCCCCCAATGTAATGTACACCCAGTTGTCAAAGTCGTGGCGCTTTTTCCATTGTGAAGTGCTGCCAAAAGATGCTCTTTGTAGATAGGAAAATGTGCATCTGATCGCTAGCGTTCCATTGGGAAGTGCTGTGTTGCAAGGTCATGCTGATATGAAGGGAACATAGTGCTGCAATGAGTGCCGTGCCATTGGGTACTGCTACTTCAGCGGTGATAAAACGAAGTTCAGGGACACAGGCTTTGCTGCAGTGTTTGCCGTCAGCGTTTCCATTGTGAAGTGCTGCCAAAAGATGCTCTTTGTAGATAGGAAAACGCGCATCTGATCGCTAGCGTTCCGTTGAGAAGCGCTGTGTTGCAGTGGATGTGGATTGTGGCTTTTCTTGTGGGTGGGAAATGTGGCCCTCGTCCTTGCATTGCCTCATAATGATAGATGTGGAGTGATCAGGGGCTCACAGCGTCGTGGAACATGGATGGGTCAGACCAAATGATCATCATAAGTAGTATATGGGATCCGGTCAAAAACCCATAGTAAGAAAATTTAACCAAAGGAGCGAAAATGTTTGACCATCATGTGTTTTTCATCTTCGTTTAGTAGCGGGCCCCCACCTAAACACAGTGGTTCAGCACCTGGGCGCTAGATTCGCGCTAGGTCTGCGCTAGGACTTTCTGTGATAAATAGGGGTCAAAACCCAATAATCCTTTTATGCTCACATCCCCTCCAAAAAGATGTATTGTCTTTATTGGGGTGGTAATTTCCCTGCAAATTGGAAAATGAATCTTGATTGCCAACCCACACAAGCTTTGCTGATTGGCGGTTTAAACATGTTTCATCTCCAAATGGGATAGGAAGACTAAAACAGGGTGTCAAAGCACCAGCCTTGTAAATTATATAGTTTGCAATGATGCTTTGAATTCTGACATTGCGATTTCGTGGGTCAGAGCGGTCACTTCAAATTTTCACCTGTTGACTTGTTTGGGGTCCGAGTCAGACACCGGAAATCTGTAATACCGACTGGCTGATAGTGAGCCACTGGCAGATACTGCTTCATTTATTTGCTTGCGAAGCTTGTTGGTTCTGCAGCCATTTGGGATTTGGGGTGTTTCAGAACGTAGTGGTTGCAATATGGCCCGCACAAGACAGCGAGTGCGATTTTGCAGCAGGAAAGGTAAAAGGGTTGGGAGATGTTTTACGTATTTTTTTGGGTTGAAGGTGCAGCTTATTTGCGCTAAAGATGTTGCTGTTGTTTGCTTCCCTCAGGTTGCCTTTCTCTTGTTGTGGGTGGGTTCCCTTAGGAGTTTGAAGTGGCAGGCGATGCGCTTGACACCAAGTGATGGGCAACAGAAGTCCCGCTTCTTACCGGATGAGGTTGATGCTTGGAAATGGCTCTTTCAATTTTCGGACCGTCCGTCCATCGAACAAGTTCCAAATCAGTTTCGCGAAGCCGTTCTTGAGGCACGTCGCGCATGTGTAGCAGTTAAAGCAAGGCGAAATGAAAGGAAACATTTTTTTCAGAAAATTACTTGAATGGTTGCCTCCTTAGGGTCTTCGGGACATAGAGGATGGTTTTGGATTTGTTGCATTGGTTCCTGATGATTGGGTCTCATGTCAATGTTGGATAGGCAGCAAAAGTAAGTAGATGGGAAGAAAGATGGTGGATAGATATAAACCTACAGTCGTCATATAAAGATATACGTTTTACGGTGATACGTATATATATTTTTATAATTATATACATGTAGAGAGTGTCTCATGTGGCTGATACTACTATTTCACAGTGTCTTTGATATTTATCAGCCTCCGGCCATTTCCGCCAGCAACAACAGCAACACCAGCAATGCCAGCAGCAACAGCAAGGCCAGCAAGAACAGCAACAGCAGCAGCAACAGTGGCAACAGCAGCTTGGGTAAGCAAAGTACAGACAAGCAATCCATCACCAAGCCCCACCTCACTAGACACGCTGGCGCCAACGGCGGATTAAGATAAAAATGCCCTCAGGAACAATGAGTCAGGTCAGTGACAATATTATTGATGATTAACCCATGCTATGGATTAATGGTTAGTAGGGATTATAATGACCATCATCAATAATCATAGGAAGGATGTCCATTACCCACTAGAAATAATATTGTCAGTGACACATATGGCTTGTTTAGTCTTTCGGGAACCTCCAAGGGGTTAACATTACAGGTGGCTCCTCAAACCACCTGCGAGGTGCTTGCTGACGAGATTCCTGACAAGTCTGTCAAGCAGAGCTTTGGGGCCTTGACTCCTGAGCAGCCCGAAGCCGAGCTTGCCAAGCAAAGCTCTGAGAAGTTCACTCCTGAGCCCAAAGCCGAGCTTTCTGAGAAGTTGACTCCTGAGCCCAAAGCCGAGCTTTCTGAGAAGTTGACTCCTGAGCCTAAAGCCGAGCTTGCCAAGCAAAGCTCTGAGAAGTTCAGTCCTGAGCCCAAAGCCACGCTTTCTGAGAAGTTGACTCCTGAGCGGCCCAAGGTCCAGCTCACTCAGCTCAGCTGTCACAAGTTGACTCCGCAAAAGGTAGTGGATGTCAGGAACAGAGTAGGGTTTAGTGGAAAGACTGCGAAGGCAGCAGCATGCAAAAATTGTGCTGAGCCTCGCAACCGTTATTTCCGCAATGCCTTGTGCCCTGAGTGCGAGCAAGGCTTTCGGGTGAGGGGCCGTAGATCTGCATCCACTTGGACCGAGGAGTTGAAAGAAGAAGTAGCTTTAGAGTCTCGGTCTAAGAGGCAGAAGGTGGCAGAATCTCAGAATAAGATCCGTTTGCAAGATTTGGCACAAGGGCAAGCAGAAATCCTGCGCCTTTTGCGTGACCGCAATCTGTTGTGAAGCTTCTTTAGCCTTGGATCGCTGACGCGAAGCCAGGGACATGACTTGGGACAGGTGCAGGGGTGTGCACCGGCAAGGACAGTTGCACCAACTTCAGCGTGCAAAAAGGTGAGTTTGCAAGAGCTATTTTGCGTTTAAAGTTTGTCGCAGTTTGTAGAGCTCTAGTCTGGAAGGACCTTGTGATGGTTCATTTGTCACAGTTTGAGAGCAGGTCATGCTGGTTGAGATTTTTGACTTGACAAACCTTATCCACCATGATTTTCGGAAACAGACGGAAAATCCGCGCTAGCGTGGCGCTAGATCCGCGCTAGATGCGCGCTAGCAAAGGTGTCTCAGGTCCATCATGTCCCCACACATCCTCACGATCCAACGATTTTTTTTTCAGAGACAAGGCATATTGCTGTTTTTAGGCTCTCAGCATGAATGATGCTGTTGGCAAATGCCGCCTAAGCCCTGGCGAAGTCAAGATCTTAGAGCGGCGTGGCCGAGATGCCCTATATAAAGAACTAAAGGCTGACGCCAGATTGGAAGAGGCAGCAATAGCAGCTCTTGGGACGAACGCTCGTCGCAGACAAGTAGCTGAGTGGAAAAGGCAACAGTGTTTCATGAGATTCCGCCAATTGTCCCGAGCAGAGCAGGCAACTTTGCTGCCGGAAGTTACGCGCCTGCATGATCATCAGGATGCGCAGAATGCTGCAGACACTTGTGCCGAAGAACCTTCTTCAAGCACACCAGCAGTTCAACCACCAGTGGTGAAAAGGAAGCGCGGGAGACCTCGCAAGGCTTGGGCTGCAACCGCTAAGTGGTCGAGACAGCGGCTAATCAGCGGAATTCTGCAGAAGATCAATGCCGCGTGTGATGACACAGAGACTTGGCTAAGCAAGTGCAGATTCACCCGTTTCGTTGCAAAAACTTATGTCTCTTTTTGTAAACCAGACTTGCTTGTTGGCAACGTAAGAAAGCTTTGTTTAGTTGCAAAAACTTATTTCCCTTTTTGTAAACCAGACTTGCTTGTTGGCAACGTAAGGAAGCTTGGGCAGATTCAATTCAGCGTCTTCTCTCCAAGGCCCTTTCATTGCAGCCGGGTCTAGCACATTCATTGGAGACCAGGGGAGTGGTCATGGATGCAGCTGGGGGCAAAGCTAAGCGAGCTCTCAAGGCCTTGACTGAAGCAGAGGTTCTTAATGAGCCCGGCTTGCGGCAGAAGATGTGCTCTGTCCTGCAAGAGGCTGGGTTTCGCAACAGAAAGCAGTTGAAGGTCATTGGTCTGCACTTTCCCCGCCGAAGCTGGGTTGCTGCTAAGAATGGCAAGAAGAGCCTCGGACAGCGTGGTCGTCCGTCCCTGCTGCAAAACCCTGACCTACAAGAACTCGTACGCAAGGCGGCTGTTGATCATTCACGAACTAGCTCCAAGTTCATCATGGTGCAGAACAGTGAGGGAGAGAAGGAGGCAGTCATGGTTCGGCATTGGACAACCTTGCCATACAATGTGTATGTCAACTCCAAAGAGATCATGAAGCGCATGTCTTTCAGCACTTTCCAGCGCATGCTTGTCAAACATTCCCATTCATTCGGCATGGGCCGCGCGTTTCTGACTATTGCGATCACTGCCACACATTTCAGAAGGTTGTGGTTCCGTGCCTTGTCCTAGAATTTGTGCAACCTTTTTTTGGCACACTGTTCTCATCCGAAAAGGGTTCACTTGTCATAGTGTTCTTGCATTATTTCTTGAAAAATATTAGCAATCTAGGCATCTTAAACGGTGGTGCCGTCGGGTGCATGCTACCCTGACGAAGCTCTACCCACAATATTTTCAGCACTTCGACTTGGCAGAAGGCCTCGCGGACACGAACCCTCTTGAGGTTTGCCGAGCTTACGGACAATATATGAATACCCATACCAAGCTCTATAGGCCAGAAATTCTGGCAGCTGGGAAGAACAGGCTGGTGCTTTCTCTGCATCAGCAAGAGGCAGAGTTCGAAGAGGATCTGCGCTGGCTCAAAAAGGTCATTGCTGCCTACGACTTTCACATCCGTAGCGCACAGCGACAGAACGCTAATCTGGAGAGAGACATCTCAACTTTGAGACAGCCTGAGATCCTTCTTTGGCTGGACTGGAAGCAGAACGTGCTTGGGTTGCATGCTGTTTTTGTAGCGGATTCACTTTGTTCTCAAGTGTAGATGGTCGTTTTAACAAAGATGTTACTGAGAGCTTGTCAGGTTCACTCATGCCTTGCCCTGCCTGAGGTAACGTTGCCTATTCAGCAGATTGCCACAGGCGACTCCTTCTGGGCCCAAGCTAGGGCTGAGTGCTCCGTACTGGGAGTGATCCTCTTCACTCCTCGGCCTGATGGAACTGCTTTGAAAAGAGGAGTTCTGTTTGTCAGCGAGTGCATTGAGCATACGAGCCTTGCAGCAGGAGTGCAATTAAACTTGATCAGGGAAATGCTCGGGAAAAAAGCGCAAGGTTGCCATTTGAGAGTGTGGTGCGATGTGGGTCCACACTACCGTGCTGCTGATTTCATCAGCTACTTCAGCCATGAGTGGATCCTCCACCTTGGTGCTCGGGTGACCTTGTCTTATTTCATAGAGAAACATGGCAAAGGACAAGTCGATGCACTATTTTCCACCGTCAACCACTGGTGTGAGCGAATGGCGAAAAAGGAAGGTTGCAGCGTTGAATCCGTACCAGACTTGGTTTCAAAGATGCAAGAAGAAGCTCGCTTGGAAATGAAGAAAGATCCTGATGGTCTCCAGTACACTGTCATCCACTGGAAAACCGACGCAAAGCCCGAAAAAGCTTGGGTTGGAAATTCTCCCAAGAAGTTTTTCATCACTCGAACATACTGTCTTGAGGGTTCTGCTTATGGGCCGAAGAAAGATCAACTACATTGGAGCAACAAGAGGTTCAGTGATTTGAGCCCAGGTGAAACAGTGACATTTGCATTCTCCCAGGAGCCAATCTTAGACCGAACATGGCGGAAAGGTTTCTTCTCGAACCCTCGGTGGAAACGCAGTTTCCCCACCAAGAATAGCCAATCAGCAATTTTGGAAAGACACAGCCTGCTCCAGGTTCATGACATTGAGCCGATGAAAGAAGATGCTTTGTCGCAGCGTCTTGGAAAGTACCAGCAGGCTCTGCAAGTCAAACGTGCCAGAGGAGCTCGCCAAAGGCGAGTGCTGAGTAAGCTGGCGCAAGATTCTGACAGCAGTTCATCCAGCTCCTCCGAAACGAGTTGAAAATGGACCGCGCTAGAAACGTTGTGCAGAAATTCAGGTTTCAGTTGGAAGATGCTTGATTTCTTGTAGTTTTGCTGGTTACGAAATGATGATAACAAAAAGAACACTTTTAGAAGCGGGCCCGCACCAAGATCCGATTTTTGCACCAAAGCGGGAAAAGACATTTTGACCAGCCACCATATGGTTTCAATGGAGTAGGCTTAAGGTATCCCCCCTCATAGCATGGTAGAACATGGATGGGTAAGACCCGAATGATCATCGAACTTCCTATCAGGTCAGATGGAGTAGGCTTTTTGTCACGGCATGAAAAGGTATTCCAAGCTCCAAACGTGGCCGCTTGTAATTCTATGTTCTATTTCTGCCAACTCACCTTGACAGCAACAAGGTGCACTACGTCTTTGTCTACTCCCTGGTCCTGTCTGCATCTTGGTGTGCACGGTCCTTCTGTGCAGAAGGGGCGAAAAGACAAAGATGGCAATGATATCAGCAAGGCATCTTGGCTTTCTGATTCTGAGGTCCTGCGTGTTTAACGCAAATGCTGCAGAAGTGAGTGAGCCTGCGTCACAGCAGCGAAACCTGCTGTCGTGTTGGATCACTCTGTGCGTTGCGATGTTCCTGACCAAATTATCTGTGTGATAGATTGGACACTGTTCAGTCTCCTTTTGGCTTCACTTGCTAAGGTTGCCCGCCCAATTCTTCAATGCTTCTGGGGTTTTGCATTTTGAGTTGTGTAAGAGCAGTTTGTCGCAAACCTGCCTCAATCCCGTGTGAATTATGCATGATGTGTTTTGCGTAATCCGTACATGTCACTGGTTGCCCCAACCACGTTTTGCCTCTTATCTGTGGTCTCGCCCAGTTTTTTGATAACATGCCTTGTTGAATTTTTGCAACAAATGAAAACAAACATTTGCACCGCTCACACACGCTCATGTTTGGTGCGTCGTAGCTTGCCAGCGCAGGTCACTTGATCGCTGCATTTATAAAATCCTTGTGCAAACGCAGAGCATGCCGACGGCGCATCATCGCGCGCGGCAAGGTGCAAAAAAGGAGATATAGACAAAGCCGTTGTGTGCCTTTCCGTTTGCAATGCGGATTGCGTTGTTGCACCGTTACCAGACCTTTCTACTGAAAGGTGTCCTCGCAGCAGAACTTTGCCGACCATGCCAATTTGCGAGGTGGCGCCAGTAGAGGCGCACCACAGACAACCAAAAGAATGAGATCCGAAAGAGAGCTTCTCCAAGGACTGCAAACATTATTTGAATCTTTTGGGGATGAGCCTGCTGACACCGAAACAGATCCCGACCAAGATCTGCTAAGCCCATGACGTCCTTCACGTGCTCTACATCCTGTACATCCTGTGCGTCCTTCACGTCCCGTGCTCTACGTCCACGACGTCCTTGACGTCCTCCACGTCCCATCCTCTATACGTCCATGGCGTCCTCCACTCTACGTCTCCTACGTCCTTCACGCTCTGCATCTATCCTACGTCCGTAACGCCTGTGGTCCCTGAAGTCCTCTACGTCCATGCATCCACGTCCCATCCTCCGTGTCCTCCACGTTTTCTGTGTCCTGGCCATCCCGCTCTATATATACCCTTGGGTCTGCTACATCCTTGGCGTACTCTGCGTACTCTGCGTCCTTGTCTTGTGGTCCTCCTTCCTGTTTCCTCCTGCGCTATACATCCTCTGTCCCTCTGTCCATTGCGTCCCCAGCGTCCTATACGCCCTTTGCGCTATCGTACTGCATCCTTGACTTCACATGTCTGGCCATCCATTCTGCCTACAGGGTGCCTGCTCGATAACGCCAGTGCCGTAGCGCAGCTGCGGGAGGCGATAGTACCATGCATGACGTCCTTTTCCTCCTTTACCATGATGTTCCCAACACACCCACTCTGATGGGCCCCTGCTAACCTCTCACCACATTTAAGAAGTTTCAAATCTCCATGGAATCTTCTTTCAGATCGTTTTCCGGCAGAGACAAGTTTCGACCAGTGTCTCTGCACCTCGCCGTGCCCCTTGGTCAGCACCATGTCGGACAACATGGTTCTTGAGCAAGCATGGGCTTTGGTGGAACGACTTGCCTGACCATCAGGGTCACCTCATGATGACGCACCATTGCTTGGATGGTCCCTCTACAAGACTATATATAGTCATTGGAGCACCGGGTAGTGTGGACAGGGTCATCACATTGGGGGGGTTGGGGGGTAGGAAACCGCAGACCAGGATCATATATATATATATTTATATGAATATATATATATATATATATTAATATTTAATATTATATAGATAGTATGTAGACATCATTTATTGCATAGTTTGTTTTTTATATGTTGCATCTTGTATTCTAAAAATAAATACGTTTGATCATATTTTTTCTATATTGTATATTTTCTTTTTTGTTCTGTATTTATATATACATATATATTTCAATCTATTGCATATATTTTTCTAATATATTTATTTTTTCTCAAAAGATATATGTTTTCTTTTATATATGGTAAATATTGTATGAATTACTTTTTTAGTTAGATTATGTTTTTTATGTGATATCAGGTTTTATTACACGTAATAATATGATTAGAAGCGATATGTTCATTCAAAATCCTGACGTATTTTTCTTTGTTTCCGTTACGTTCATCGTTTTAAGTACTTGAGCTTCAAAATTCATCGCCTTTCATCACCTGAGGCAGTTCCAGATGCTGGGATCTCGTCTTGACGAATTGAGTCAGCACCTGTTGCACACGGTTCCCGGCACACTGGAGAAAGCCATTACGGAAGATATTCTGGATGGGATAGAGCAACCGCAAGTGTGCCTTGGAAGGCACTAGCCCAGTGCCAACGGTAGGATTATCTAGGTTTTTTCCTGGAATCAATCTTGAAACGATTTTCTCATTACGACATCATTGAAGATTGAATTGTACTCATTGTGAAAGACAGGTCGATGGCATTCTGAGGTCCAGTTGGGAGTTTCCCTTATTCATAGACGAGTCAAAATCCACAACTGCGAGCTCGCACCCCGCAGATTCCATGGTTAAACCTGACATCCAATGCCCAATGAATACGTTAAGGTCTGATATATGACCTTTGCATGAAGACATGATTTTGTTGCAATGGTTCTTTCACATGTAACACTTGCATTCGTATGATTTTGCACCTGTTTTTGCTTGGTTTTGGTGTTTCATTTCCATTGCCAACAAAGTTTCCAATTCTGAGTGGGAGCATTCAATGACCCTCCCATGTGTCTGATGCTGACGCTGAAAAGGCTGAGGCAAGGACAGCGACGAAAGTCAGTCAGTTTCCAGACTTTGTGACACAGGTTTCAGCTGTTTCCGGATCTCAGAGAGTGCGGATTTGTTTCTAAGTTCAACTGGCTGACTTTGCCACTTTGATAAGGCAGAAGCTCTGATGGGCTGGCCGTGACAAAGTCACATGTTTCGGCTGCAGGTGCCAGTTCCAAGTTGCGAGGTTTTTTTGAGCCCTTGTCTGTGACGTAGCGCAGACACAGCTCTTTGCAAGCAAGGCTTCTGAAGTTGCGATGCTTGTCATCTCTTCTCCTCCTTATGACCCTGCGGGCCAGGTAGTTGAGCTATCGTGCTGCACTTTGCAGCAATCAAACGTGGAAGGATAAAGGGACACCTTGTCGCAAGGTCTGAATATCCTGGCGCGACCACGTTTCGACATTGAATCTGCCCTTCCACTGTCAGATGTTTGCCTTTGCCTACAATTTGGGATTCAATGACACGTGCAATTTTCACAGAGACCTGTGTGGATGGCAAGAAGGGTAACAGGCGAAGGTAAATGCTTCTCCCCAAAGGGGGAATCAGCATTTCATATCACTGAGTGTGTGAAGTCGAGGTGGCAGTGCTGTCAGTAGCCTGCAGTGTCATGATTTCTGCGTGATTCAATACAGACCTTCTTTCGAGGCCCCTTGTTCGGAGCAAAGAAATGGCTGGTCGCAGCTCAGCGTCCAAATAATGGTAACCTGATGCACCAGCTCACACGGTGGCTATATTGGAAATTAGGTATTTGGAAAGGAAATTCTCAGGAATTTTATAGAATTTCCTTTTTTTTTTTCTATTTTTTTTATTTTTCAAAACGAACATTTAATCCAATTAATATATTTTATTTCCAAAAAATAGGAATACTAACGATATATTTTTTATAATAAAATTTATATTATTATTGTAAAAT
>DF239263.1:37919-247942 GCA_000507305.1 Breviolum minutum Mf 1.05b.01
CATAAATAAAAAAAAAATAAAAAAGATAGTAGTTTTTTTTCATAAAAAAGAAATACATATTAATAAATATTTTTTTATTATAAATTTCATAAATTTTATTATTATTTTTTTTTAAATAATATTATCTACTAATAAGGTAATATTTTCATAATAACCGAGAAAATTTAAAATTAGAATTATATTTAAATATCAATATATTTTTAATTATTATAAATTTAATAATTAAAACAAATAAATGAATAAAGGGTAATTTATCGATAATTTGGATTTAAAAGTCGAGGATAGAGGAAAGTTGGTTGCGGCAAGCCCTAGCGCATACAATTACAAGCAAAAATAGAGCCTTATAATTATTGCCATTATTTAAATACAAAAGAAAAAGGTAGCACTATATTGAGGAATACAGGCAAAGACAAGGCCACAAAGCTTTATCGGAAGCATTCCAATGGCGCAAGAGTGGGTTTCAGAGTTTTTTCGTGGACTCCGCAAATTTGTGGCAGCATAGAAAGGAGAACGAGTGCATAACTTTGTTTACCTTAGTTTGTTGCTGCTCAACTATCTCAATTTTGGCTGTATCTGTGAAAATTGCAACCAAGCTTGTGTGAGCTCCTTACCATGTGGCTTGAAGATGTTCATAAGCAGGGTGAACAAACAGTATGGGCTGAAGCACCCATTGAAATAAACGGTATGGGTCCCCCACTTGTTAGTTTTTCATCTACATTATGTTGAAGTTGGCATCGTAACACACGGTATGGGTTCCCCACCTGTTATCAAGCCCCAATATCATGCCCCGTTTGTTTTCAGGGGTCGACACCAATCAATCGACCCTGATGCAGACCTCTTGGGGTACTCAGAGATGCGGCTGATGCTGATGCTGACCCAGAGCACCCCCCGATTCGAACCCCGTAGGCCCCGCCCCCCCAAACAAAAAGAAACGGTTGATGATATTATCAATAACACCACCCCTTTCGAGGGCAAAATCAATTAGTTGCCCAACCTCGACCCCCAACTACTGCTAGAGCATCTAAAGCAAAGAAAACTCCACCTGGGAAGACCCAGCTTTCGTAATTTATATTGATGTTTGATTTTTGCATTTTGCAATCTTTCGATCTATCTCTATCAGGTGAATCGTCTTTGGTTTTGATTCCCAGCTAGAATCGATGAAGAGCTTAGTCAAAAATACAGGCTCTTCAAGATCCTCTGCCACTGTTCCCAGTTGGAACAAAATCTAGTCATTGGAGTTGCCAATCACGGGTCCATCCAAAATACCTCAACTATGCCAGCATGACTCGCAGAATGCTAATTTGGAATACACATTTTGAAAGCATGTACCAACAATCGATCCCACTATGTATTCATTTTTGAAGTCTATCCTAGGAGAATTCTGCCAGCACTCAGCCAAAGAGGAGAAAACAATGGCTATGTTGCTTCTGGCAACTGCCGGTGTGCACCGCAACAAATCCGTTTGCGGATGTTACCAGTACATGCATAAAGTCAGCACATGCCTAGTGAACTGGCAAACAAAAGTTCTGACTCCTGAATTCGTTAAATAAAATTCATTGCAACATTGTTGTGGGACTTTCGCAGAAGTCCTGGCACAATGTACAAAAATCGAATTTGAAGCTCCGAACATTGCGTTTGGAGCTCGTGCCCAATGGCCAAGTTAAATTCGTCCTTTACAATTCACTGAGGTTCCACAGTTTGGATCACAGGTATTGCGATCAGATTTGATAGATTTGATAGATTTGAGCTGTGCAGAGCCATTTCAGGCATCTGCATTTCAACGGCGTTTTGACCCGTCGAAGTGCGTCGAAATCATCGCTTCCGATGTGCCATCAAACATCCACGATTTTGCCATCTTCTGGTTGAATCTCCTGGGAAAATTTTTGAAAAGCCAAACATGTGGAACAAATGTCTGCGCGACAAGCAATAGAGGACCCATGGTCCCACCTCCTTCGGCAGCTCACGGCCATACTCAACGTAGCTGGGAAGGGAGAGGACGCAAATGATCCGCATCATTGAAAAGCCGGCCTTGGTATTGAATTTCGATTTCTTTCCCTTTCAAGAGTGGACAATCCATACAAATCTTGAGGATCAACACCCTCATTTCAATTAATTTGGCAACTAAGATGGCAACCAGGATGTAGAACACCAACCCGTGTCCATTCCAGCCCCAGGATGACAAGGACCATGCAAAGATGGAAGAAAATGCTACAGGTCCAATTGCCTTCCTGAATGTTCTGCATCAAGGTCGTTCAGGCGCAGGTGATCGAAGGAACTAATCGATCTATTTTGAAAAAGAACGAGTCTGATGCCCCTACTCAATAGAACATATATTATGAGAAAGTCATTGAAAGCCAATCGTTTTTTTCGCTGGTTCAGAAAGGACATCATCTTTTTCAGTTTCCAAAAAAGGGCACAGCGTCCCCACGGTCTCGGCAGTCACTGCAAACCCATTGGCCACCACTCGGTCAGCTGGTTCCGCTGCATTGTTGGTAAAAGCTAAATTCAGAGCATTCTGGGAAACCTCAGGGAAGGTTGGGAGGGGGGAACACGTTTGCGAGCACCCGCTGCTCGAAATGCGTGAAGATGAAGAGATGGGGAGAAGGTAACGAATAATTAATCATCATCGGTATCGCGCTTGCAACTACTAAACTGGTCACTAGTCGACGTCGAACTTGCTCCAATCCTGTCCAAACTGACCAAATCATCCGTGAAAGAACATGTGCGCGAGATGGAGGGCAAATCAGCACTGAACCCGACTAGCAGCGACTAGCACGACAGGATGATGGAAGTTTGACTCTACATCACCAAGAAACCAAAGCGGATGCGCAAATGAGATGCAAGACATTTGCCACAGCAATGCCTTAGGTCCAACACACACAAAGTGTCAGTGCAGCACCTTCTTCACACTACAATTTTCGACACATTTGGCAAGGACAGGCACGTTCACCTCAAGCACTGTCGTAGTAATGTCACAATAATTCAACACCCTCAAATACGGCAAATTCATACCAAATAAACTATGAATTCATATACATTCCATGCAAACATCGCCCTTGGACAATCTTTCGTCACCAAGCCAAATTGCAATTGGAGAAGGGAAGAAGGATTGCAGTGACTGCTGCGATGATGCTTGTTGCCACGGAAAAGCAGCGAGTACCAAAACGCTTGGTGCAAAGGGGCAAAATCCAAGTGAAGTAAAAGATGTTCCAAATACCTCAGACTGAGATGTAAGCATATTTCAGCATCCTTTCCACTGACATCCATTGACTTGTGTTCATAGAAATGTTTGTCTGTGATTGGACCATTTTGATCCAAGCCCTCCAAGACCTGTCAAGACTTCAAGATGCCTGATCTGCAAAGAAGAGAACCCACTGATTTCTCATCCAATGAAAGACCTCCAACAGCAGAGTCGGAGATCAACCAAAGAGGAACAGCTTCGTACATGGCGAAGGTGGCAAAACCACTGGCGAAACGCATGGCCAAAATCATAGGAAACGGCCATCGGAAAATCACAGACTTGGATTTGGACTCGCTCAAGCTTGTGTCGCTGGCACTGGTGCTACATTGGTCTGAATCCACCTTGGGTCCCAGTGAATGAAGGTGAATGTGTCTTGCCAAACAAAAAATATGCAAAAACATATGGATGATAGTCAGTGATGTCCAGGATATGCATTCCAAAAGCATATCCAAATTTTCCAAAAAATTCCGGCTCGTCAACCTCGCCAAAATACATCCTTTGGTTCCTTTGGCTCCTCGGATTCGGAGTTCGAAAACGCCTTGTGCACAAAGATGAATAAAAGCAACGCTGCGAAACCCAAGGCGCATCCAATCAAACTAGGCAATAAGGCTGGGAATTCCTTGACAACACCATAGGTCCATCCACCTACCTTGGAGAGAGCAAAATTCAATACATCACTGGTGCCACAAACACCTCCAAAAACGTTCATGAAACTCAACAAACATGTGGATTCTCGAGTGCCTTTTTTTTTCAAAGCGTTATGTTTTTTGGTCCTTTTGAGAGACAAACCTCCTGGACTCTAGACCGCCTGTGCCTATTCATGTTCTCCCTCCACCGACCTTCACCTGCAAACTCCACTCTCTTTGCAGGTTTCTATCTATTTCAACGACCACGCACGTAGCCTGGTGGATTGTTGCCTTCTGTATGTCCATCCTTGAGGTATCATATCTTGATATATGACCTGCTTGGTTTGCACCAACATGTTGCAATGTCATGCGCACCATATGCCCATCCCATTCCCGCGCAAGAGCTATAGTTTCCATGTAAGAAGGCAAAGGCTGGAATTATGCATCGATCATTAGGCATTTCTTGGAGACTCCCGAATTGCATGTTGCTTTCTTGAAAGTGTGGGGTGTTTTTGGATGAAAGCATTAAAACAACTTTGCGATAGGCGCATTTTCAATGATCCATCGCTAAAGAGTATTGAACATTGAAAGCATCATGAGTCAAGTTGCTGCCGGCCCCACCAGCTGCATTCCGCTGCCAGCAGCGAAAATCAGACCTAACACATCCGTCTGCCGCTCACGTCCCGCCACAGCAATGGCACAAGGACCCTGCAAAACCAGCCATCCATTCAGAAGGCCGAAGAAAACGAAGCGGACACTCATGGATGCAGCCAAATTAGTGCAGAATCCAAACCTGCCAGCTAGGCAACTTTCAAATGGAAACCTCGCAGTGGTGACCATGAGGCTAACATCACTTGCACATATTCATACATATTCATACAATTTACCCTCCAACACTCTGCCCATGGAGGGTCCAAACATGTTAAAACTGTCCTCAAACGTCAGCCATCATCAGCCTATCCCTAAACGGCCTCAACATCTGAATTTATCGAATCCGAGGCACAGAATGCCGCCAATCAGAATTGCAGCCAACGTGTTTCCCAAAACCAACTTGGATCCATAACGTGCTGCTATGAACCCCCATGCTGTAGAAGTGATGATTCGGCCACACACATTGGAGGATTGCAACCAGCCTCACACGTCCGCAAGGGCCATCGGATCAAAGGAAAGTTCTGATTTTGAGGCCATGAAATCCGAAGATAAACCGGAAGGAGTTTTCAACAAACGAATGCAACACAGGCCTGCGACAAAGCCTGCTTCATTTTTGTCTGGAACCCATCCCAGATCTGCACTGAGTACGCCTGCAAAGCCTGGGCAGACTAATCACGCTCGGGTCATAGCATGTCATAGGCATATTGGAAAACAAAATGGTAACAGGAAAGATATGGAATGACTCGCTCGTGGTGCAGACAGGGGGATGTTGTGACTTTCCGGCCAGAAGCTGAAGATGGCGCAAACTGTGTAGAAATGGGCCCCTTCCATCAAACATAGAAATGCAACGTGGAGGATAGGAAGTCGTTCCTAACAGAGCCGCTCAAGCGAGGATAGGTCTTTGTCATGGCATATATATATATACATAAATATGAAGGTCATGCTTTGAGCGATGGTGAAATATACGAAATTGAATGCAATCAACGTGCTTGAACAATGATAACATCTTCTATTCTTCCCCTCAGTCTGATTGAAATATCTTTGCTAGGCTGCTAGACCAGGCAGAATCGCAGCTCCCTATTTTCTTATCAGTGTCTTAATTTATACAGTATTTCAACGCAAGGAAAATGAGTAAGTACCCTTTGGCCCAAAGTCCTTTGGCGTGGCATCCGCGGCTGCTTTCTTGGAACAGCACGGCATGCTTCTATGCAAACACAGTTCGTCTGGGACGGGTGCAAGGAGGGCAAAGAAGCCTTCCCAAAACTGAGCCGCCAAGACTTCAAGAGCCAGTTCATAAGCTGTGATTGTCTGATTCCATGGAAGAGAAAATGCCCCAAACATCCTTAACCCAATCTGATGATAACATATTCAAAGTCTGCAAAGCGTGAAACCGTCCGCAACACATGACTCCAAAACCCATGCACGACGTAGGGGTTTGCAACAGGCACGTGCAGGATCATGATGGATCATGCAGGTTTTCATTTTATTCATTTTACACTTTTCGGACTCTGAGCCTGGCGGGTTACTGCATTGGCACGGCTGGAGCTAGCACCCTTCTCGGTGGTGAAACTGCGGTCTGGAAGCACTGTGGGGCACCAAAAAAAAACCTTCATATCCGCTATGCACAGGCATATGGCAAAAGAAACCCATAGAAAGAATCTTAAAGACATGTACTTACAATGTCACTATGACATACAATCACTAGACGGAAGACAAACAACGGCTGCCTACCAGTACCCAAAAAACATCGAGGACAATAATGCTCCAACCGCTGCCGTTGCAAATGCTATGAGAAAGGACGCGATGAGGTCTCTTTGATGCAGGTTATTGTGACTGCAACTTGAAAATTTGGATGACTTCCACATTCAACATATTCAAACATATTGCTTGCTCAAATATATGGCTGGAAACGTCTGGAAGCTGAAATTCTGAATCCTATCAGCTCATTCTGCGCATTTCTGTGCGCATTTCATCAAGTTGACGTTCTCACTCAGGTGGGAAAAAGCTCGCCAGCGAAGCTTGAGGTGAAAGCTCATCGGGTTGCCTGGAGTGAAAGGGAATGACGTTGTTGGTTGCTGCTCGTTGCTGGCCGTTGCATCGAGCAAAGTAAAACATCCATCAAGCGATATCAAGTTATCAAGTGTACTGTAGTGTCTAGTGATTGTCTAGTGACTAGTCGGCCATGTGGCAATACAACCAAATGGGCCAAATGCGGTCATGCCACAAATTCTTGCTCCAAGCAATAAGTCCTGCTGAGGAGCCCATGCTTAACCTCGTTCCCAAATCGTATCTCCATGAACACCACGGCATTTTGTTGGACACGACGGCCTTTGGCTTTTTCCAAAGGCTTCTTTGAGCTCCTGACATCAACGGATCCTTTTCCTTACGTGGCCTCGGAAGCACAGGTTGCTATGCCTGGCATCTCTCGGTTGCCTCGCATCTCTCCACCGTCAAAACCATCTGAAATTCTGAGCTTCAACGATAACGTCTCCGACTCTTTCACGGTCGGCCTTGGTACCAGGCTGGGTGCAAATGTTGCAATGCAGCAACATTTCAATGAATTGGGCCTTGAACCTGCAACCGTCATGAAACAACAGAAAACAAGAAAATGCCACAGACTCCATAGGCTTCACAAACATGTGCTTTCATGTATTTTACTTCAGAAACTTCACCTATCTTGTGACTTCACACTGTTCATGCTGTCGCAAGATGTCAAATATACCGAGCACATAAGCTCCTCACAAAGGTCGCCCATCTCCCTCTTTTGACCTTAGGATCGGCTCAATCCAGCGTAGCATGCAGCATCCATGGAGGGCAATGGTTGCAGCCGTTGCTGCAAGTTGCAACGACTCAGCTGCCTTTTTCCATCTTTTTCGCCATTGCCCCTCTGGGGCGTGCAGCATCCATTCCAGGCGCTTTCTCAGTCGATGTGAGAAGCGCAAAACGTTGAATGACGTGAAACCACGTCACCCAAACCCCCTTGGATCTGCCAAACCACAAAGCTTCCAGTTTCGCCAGAGTTTTGCAACGGGAAATCAAGTCTTAAAACGTTGATCTTTGTCCAAGTAAATCTATCTTTGTCCAAATAAATCAATATTATGATCCAACAATACCCAACATGTTATAAGTTGAGAACGAACATGAAGTAACAACAGCATTCTCTCTGTCAGACCTGGCACTTGTAATTTCACCTCCACGTTGATTGCATTTCCAGCAGCCGTCATGCGACGCGTTCAATGGAAAATCCAAGGGTGCTTTGCTATCACAGCAGGCACGTCCTAAAAGAGCATCGCAGCATGATGTAAATGTAAAGAAATGAAGCTCCCATGTGTGACGGAAGTTACTTCCGTAGTTCCAACCCGGTGACAAATGGTAGCAATGTGGTGAGTCGGAGTCCTTGTTGCTTAGTGACATGAATAAACTATGCAGTAGACTCAATCAGTGTAGGGTATCAATCAATGTAGGTAGCCAAAGAAATGAACAAACTGCTTTCCATTACAAGTTACCAACATAATTTTGGCTAGGCTCTTGCGTCTCTTACTCTTAGACTAAGTCCAACAAAGCTTGATATGGCACTGTAGCAAGCTGTCCGGCCAACAGCTTCTATTCATCCGGACGGTGTCATGGTCTCATGATCCAGGTTGACCTCTTCCCGGTTGTCTTCGGTAAAGATCTTCCCAGTCAACGCGAACTGAAACACGATACCATGCGCACATCTCAGCCAGGGATAGATGCGGAAACTGCATCGATTCGATTTCAGTCATGACCGACATTTCTTGATCACTATTATCCACTAGTTCCTTCACAAAAATATGCCAATCAACTAGAAATGATGTGAATCACTTGCACCTCGACTAGCTGGAGTGATCGCATGCCTAAAGAAACGCATCTGACTGCCGCACAACAGCGACTCAGCACCAACTGGGAGAAGTTGTGCGTCACGAGCTGTGTGCAAATCAGCACTCTCAAATCAGCCTCAGCTGTGGAACAAATGGATGCAGTTGGATTGATAGGCATACAATCAGGTTAACTACCCTTCTCAAAGCAATTGTCGGGTGAATAGGAGCCTGCTATCATCTGCTATCCATTGCCCTCTTATCATATCACTAAGCCCCTGCAGCCAAGCTTCGAAATGTCGCGGGACGCTAGGGCCATTTGGCCTCAGGACACAGGTTGTCTAAGCCACAAGCCTTGAAGAATCCAAGCCGAGGCCTGTTCAAACTCGAGGTTTTTCAATGAAAAAAACTCTTGCCCATACAAGGATCACTGGATCACCATCAAATGAGGATCATAACTCTACATGAAGCCATCTTTTTCAGAAAGCCACTGGCTTACCTGCTGCGTGCTTGCCAAAAACCCAGCCTCCTCTAGCGGCCCTCTACGCAACTCAGGATTCGCACCTGGCACACGCCGAACGATTGATCTAAACCGCAACTGACATGGCCACTATGAGGTTGCGGTTCCTTCGTTCCCGGTTGGTTGCTGTGCTCATGTGCTCCTGATTTGTCCAAGCGTTGCCAGCAGCACTTGACACCGGCGATCTTTTCCCCTGACATCCTGAACAAATCTTGGCAGCATGAGTTCGGCACTGTAAAATGAAAACATTATTCTACAGTTTGATTAGACTAGACTTCCCTTTCATGTTCCTTACATTCACCTCTGCTCTTTGACCTCTGGTGTTCGGAATCAAACGCACACCCTTTGTGAAGCACCGAGGAACATCGTCATGGTCTCTGCCAAAGTGGGGTGAATGCCGACCACGCTGTCAAGCTGCTCCTGGCAGATCAATGCCATGTCAGCTGGAGATTCAACAAACAAACTTCTTTGTAAATCATACCCTTCCTGAACCTTGGCTCTTTCTGGAACACAAAGCATACAGCAAATGGCTTGTCTTGATTGACTTGCGAATTGATTCGAATGGGGCTTAGGGAGAATGACTGACACTAGGAGATTGATAAAACGGTATAAAACGCATGACCTTCAATAACTATCTTCACTCCTTCTTCACGCCCATCTTCATTGCCACGGCCATGGCCTGCGTGATTTCTCCTGCTTGAAGCTGGAAAGAAACGCAGTCTTCCATTGAGTTGGTGACATGTGGCTAGAGTCAGCCAGGGTTACTCAGGGGCATCTTTGATTATCTTTGCTCTAGTCTAGCACCATTGAATATCCATTGAATCATTCAGAAGGCATTGGAAATCATTGGAAACCAGCTCCGTCCACAGTGCCACATTCAACTTTGCCCCAGCATGTTTGCATCAAAGTCCAGCTGATGGACTTAGACTTCAAATTTTCGTCCTGCTTGAGGTCCCAAGACGTGGAAGCCGACAATCTTTCCAGCTGGCGGGTCGCATGTGTTGGCTCATGCCATGCATGATTCTTGGGGTTTCCAAGAATCATTTCCAGCAACGCCAAAACTTGAAAAATGATTATCAATGTCCTCTCGCCCAACTACCAAGATATCTCTCTCTCTCTCTCTCCCTATTCTTGTGAATCATATCCGAACTGACATGGTAATTTTTTGAGGACGCGCAATCTCATAAGCACAGAAACATGATGCGCGTTTTGTCGCCATCTGTACTTTCGCAGCTCAGGTCGAAACTGCCATTGTCAACAAGGATCTTGAAGAACGCATCCTCGGATTTGGATTGATTTGGCGAACGTGGAGCACGATTCATTGGGAATCAATCTATGGCGGAATGCCGAAAGCCGGTGTTCTTCCTAACCTTTCCGCTGGCCCTTGCAGGAGCACCCCCCCAAGATCCACAGAATGTTCCACCTGTTGTAAGAAAAGGCAAAACATAGAAGGCAACAACATGAGTCAACAGATTCAGTTCGTGTCATATGTGTCATACGTATTCTGAATCATATGCCAATTCATTTCAAGATTCTGCTGCACGGTGAGGCACCACGGACCACTCCAAAGGCTTTGCTTCCTGAGCACAGGACGTCCACTTAGCTGTAAAAACGCAGCTGCTGATGCCGAATCCCATGTTCCACAGTGGGTGGATACTTTGATACCATCACATGCCATTGCAATACCATCACGTTCTCCTGCACTACCAATTGCAAAACCCCTTCTCCACAAGCCACCTGGCCTTGGTAAATGGAGAATAGCCATCTTCCCCAAACCTTCAAGGCATTGTGATATCCAATGTGATATCCATGTTGGGAAATATGAAATATCTTCCATTCCTCAAACTTCACACATATCTTAAGTCTTGAGCTGGATCAGTAAAAGTTTGATCGTCGGTGTGCTCCGACTTGAAATTTACAGATTTACAGAAATCTCTTCCTCCCTCTCTCCCTGTGCGATTGAACCTAGTCACTCATGTCTTTTCATGTCTTTCCACTGGTACTCTTTAACAACCACGTGTGGTGGAGCAGTTCGTGTTTACGACCAGTTTTTGTTGCCTCTGACTGATGCACTCATCACTTTTGAATTCACCCGGGATTTTCATGACATTTTCATGGAGGCTTGGGCAAGTGGGCCCGAAATGCTGTCAGGGGACTTGTCCTTGCACTGCTCCTCGGTCAAGCCACACATGCCATACTCCAACGGAGTAAACACCTGCCATAAGGGCCCGTTCAGAAGCTTGACAGAACTTCCAAAGAGAACGGCATGCCATGATCATCCGATATCTCCAAATCATTTCCAGAAGCATTTAACTGCCGTGGATTCCACACATTTCGTGTCTCCAAATTGATTCCTCCGGATCATGACACTGGATGGTAAGCCAACAGTTAATGATCCACTCCCCAAGAGTTGTTGAGGCAAGATGCCGTAGTGGCAATGAGGCGGTAGTTCATGGCCTGCCAAGTCACGTTGGACATGAAATTCATGGAAGTTACGTTGGAAATATCGAGGCCGTGGCCTGCATGTCGCCCTTAAAAACTCTCTGCACCACTTTCTTTCCAGCCACTTTAGCCACTGGTGTCAGCTCTGGCCTGCCAAGCGAGATTTACGAATGCCCAGCATATCGAATCAGTCCGCCAAACACCCTTTTGAAGATCTAACATTGAACATCTCGATTGAAACGGAATCATCATAAATCATCTAATCCTTTTGAAGGACTTCTCAAAGGCTCTTAGCCTTGACCCATGGAAACAGGATAAACATGCAAGCAATTATCACTACTTTCTCACCGCGTTACCACCTTGGTCGACGTTTTCCTTTTGTTTGAGAGCGCCTGTTCTCCACCAAGTCGCCGATGGCAAAAATGTTTGGCACCTCATTCCATCTGGCCAAGGACATGTGGCTGATGGTGAAACTTCGAGACTGTGGCATGAGAGGCGTATCAAAAATGAATAAACAAATAAATAAATCAATAAAATAATCATATAGAACGTGTTATATGTAAAAATATTTGAACTTTTTAATGTTACAGTAAACATACATGAGTGTATAAAATATAACATATATACGTGTAATCATGATGCCGCTGGCTCTGAAACACCAGATCCCCATGCCGCCCATGCCCTAAGTTAGCAACTTAATGCTGCCAAGCGGACGTTGGTCGACTCCGCTGGTGCCGGGACCTTTCCACTCTTTGGATTGAACCACACCTGAGGTTGAAATCTGGCAATCATCGAGCTGCTTCGTTGCTTGTTCAAGCGACTACGTTTGCAGTACGAAACGGATTCAAAGGAATGGATAGCAGTAGCATGGATAGCAATATGATGCAATTCAAACCTGCTTCAAACAGCTTCAGAAGGTTCAAACAGTTCGCAACTCCATAACTTAGCAACTCCTTTAGGCCCTTCTGTTTGAAGGCGAGATGCTCCAGCATCGGCCAAACCCAGCTTGTGCGCTTCGCCCGTACGGCCAATGGCCAAAAGGACCGTATCGAATTCTTCACTCGTTTCCTGGTGGAAAATTCCCATAACCCAATTCAATTCAGTTCCCAATGAAAAGATGTTGGAGTTGCTGATAGCATTGGGACCACCCGTCAGTATACCATGATATAGCAAACCAGCCAAAAACTTTCGGATTTTCACATGCTTTCAATATGTATTGCCTTATATCGATCTTGGGACAGGTGTGACAGGCAAGTTGCAAAAAACATGCAAAACCGAACCTTTTTGTCATGCCTATGCTTCGATCATCGCCTGTAGAGTGAAATCAGGGTTTGAAAGTGTCCCAAAGATGCTGGAATTCACTCAGAAATTCTCCCGCCAGGTGTCGGTAATTCCGAAAAATAACTACATTTTCTTGATTTCCATGGCTTGCCTGTGCGGTCCAGTTAAAGGATCCATTTATCAACGTTGTACCATCAATAATGGCAAATTTGTGGTGCATGGCATAGAAAGATCTATCGGTTCGCACTGGAACTCCTGTATCCTTCAATCGTTGGGCATCTGCTCCGCGAACGTTGGCTTGACGATTATCGGTGATGACGCGAACACGAAGCCCAGCTTTGTGCTTTCGAATCAGGATATCCACCAAGGAATCCAAGGTCAACGTGAAGACAGCAACATCGATAGAATCACGAGCCATTTCCAATTCATGATGAATGATCTGAGCGTTATTACCATTGACTGAAGGAAAGAACAAGGATGCAACATTTCCTTTAAAACATCCAGCAGGTGCGAGATCACTTTGCTTTTTGACAAATTGTTTCCACAAACGATCAAACTCACTGGTAAAGTCTTCACAGAGATCCTGGTTCTTGCTGATAACCACATTCTCGTTGCCTCGTTCCACTGCAGCATGTGTCCAATTCAGAGAACCGCTCATCAGGGTGCTGCCATCAACCACCATGAACTTGTGATGCATATGCATCTTCTCATTTGAATCCATACGAAACTGGATGCCCTCTTTTTTCAGCATCTTCACACAGGAATCCTGGTGTTTTGCTTGCACGTCATCTGTCAAGACTCGCACATGTACACCACACTTCTGAGCATCCACCAAAGCAGCAGCCAAATCTTTGTGGCTGATGCTGAACACGGCAACATCCAACGTGTTTTTAGCACTTTTAATGAGTTCGATGATTTGAGAAAGACCGGTGTGGCCTTCATCCGGAAAGAAGATGGCCTCTTCGGTTTCGCAAGAACACGAAAAACACGGCAAACAACCCCCGCAACTTCCCCAAGTCAGGCAGCTATAGCAGCTACAGGATGTGCAACCTGTGATGTCACATGTCCAACCGGTATGACCAGCATCAAAAGACATTTCTCGGCCCAGTTTTTCGGCCAGCTTCTTGCGCATGTAAGGAACTTTGTTGAGATCTGCAGGTTGTTGAAACGGTCCAAACTGCTCACGATGATGCACAATCTTGGAGGCCATGCTCCTTCCCACTCCAAAGTCTGTTAAGTCTTCGATGGTGGCAGTGTTGATGTTCAGACCTCCATCGCTTTCTGAGATCTCGGATGATTCTTCGCTCTCGCCACAAAAGTGGCACAAGTTGCCACCCATTGCTTCAGAAGTTTGGCACAAGCTACACGGAAGTGAAGTGAAGCAGGAAACAACTTGAGCAAATAAGACTTTGGATGCAGGTGGGATTCGGTGGGATGCATCTACTGCATGCGTAGCTGCAGCAGCACCTGCCCTCCTATTAGATTTGAACATATTTGAACTACAGATCCTGGTGAGACATGTGCTGCAATTGAAGAATCACCAGGAACAAATAGGTATATGAAGTACACAACATCACAACTGGCACAGTTGGTCATCTCCTCGCTTCCAACTTTCCAAATACACTTCACCTGCAGTGCTAACCAGCAGGGCGTAACAATATGCTGATTTGATGTCACAATGTCTATGAGCTTCGTATCTTCATAGAAAGGAAGCAACATTTAAGCAATAATGGCTTCAACATGCTTTAAGGATCTTCAATGCACTTTCTTCTAGCATTTCCATTAGGATTTCACACTTGCTTTTAGCTGCTAATTGCAGCCCAAAAGGCCTTTTTTGTAGTGCCCTTTTCGAAGCGGTCCTAGGAAGTCAAACATTGCGCTTCAAGCAACCCAAAGGGGCATACCTGTGGCAACCGTAGCAATCCACAGTTAAACAGTTAAACAAGTTGAGAATCCGGAACACAGCCGCGAATGAACTTCACTCCGACCTGCAGGGGCTGGATTGAATTGCCAGCAGCTGACATAATTTCTGAAGATGTCAGTATCCCCTTTTGCACGAAGCCAACCCGTCAAACATTGAAGTTTCTTCTTCCCAAACGTCTAACTTCCCAAACGTCTAAGGCTCGAATTTCTTATCGATTTGGAATGTTCAAAGCTGTGATCCAAGCAGCACAAAGCGATTACTACGAGACTCACCTTCTGCATGTATGCATCAATCTTGTCCACGCATTCGCGATCAAAGCCACGCAACAGCATGGATCGCACCATCACCGTGGTATCCTCGCTGGAGGCAGCTACTTGTCACCGCTTTTTGGTTCAAGTTTACATTACCAACTACCTCAAGCTCCATCCCTTGTTGAGCTGAGGCGCATATCCCAAACCATTCAGGAAGCCTGCGCATTCCTTGAAAAGGATGACAAGCACTGGAAGGTCCAGGCACATTGGATCTAGTCGAAGTGTTTGGTGAATTCTAGTGACTCGTTATCTCCCTAAACTACCGAAACTCGTCAAGGCACATGCTGTTTTCTCTGATATGCATGATCTATGATGACCGATATCGAGTTCTGAATCTCACACAGAAAATTTCCACGACATTGAGTAGTCGCACTGCTTCACAAATTGATTTGGTATGTCACAGGATGCTGGCAGCTTCAATGGAGAAGTTTTTGGTATGACATCTTTGGTTGAAGAATGTTGAAGATGCAAAAACACCCCAAATCACTCAAAGGCTCTCCCTATCAGTGATACGGAGAAGCCTCCAACATGTCAACTTTATCTCTCTCTGTAGTTTTTATTCTTCTCCGAGAGTCCAAAGCAATGTAGGCAGCACCTACCACTAGGGTCTTGCCGGGAGCTTCCTTCAGCCAAAAAATGTCCTCAGCTCGAAACATCAGGCAGTTGCATTGGCCTCTCTCAATCCCATCAAGACTTACAGTACGTCAAAATATCATCGAACTCGTGAAACTTGCATGAACATTGAAGAAAAACCAGCCAAGCATAGTGAAAAATACAGAAACCAGTGGAACATGAGTCAAGACTTTAGAAAACCACGCAATTTCATACATGAAAGCCATGAAGTGGATACTATAATTATTCTTCAGAATACATCAGAATTACAATGGACGGTTAGAGAACAGTTGAACGTCAAAGCCTTAAACCTCTCTAGGTTGGGCGTTTGTCCCAATCTCGAGCAGAAAATGACCCATTTGATGTATTCCCTTTGACCTTTTTGCTTCTCTTGAGGCACCTCCCAAAACCTGTCCATGTATGGCTCCACTGGCAAAGGCGGGACGGGAAGCACTGAAGTTCTTCAAAAAATGCCAAGTATCATCCGACGAAATGCAGTGCTCATCAGCTCCTTGACGGGAGTTGTGCACTTGAACAACGGGGATGGAATGGAAGGAGCAAACCATGGAAAACATCTGACCTTCTGATTTTGGCAAAGGAGCTTGAACAAAAAATGCTCCAAACAGTTTGGTCTCCTGGATATCCACCGTTGTTAGGACGTCCTCCAGCTGCGAGCAGGATAAACCGGGCCGTCACGGTCTCCGTGTTGCCCTTGCCTTCAGATTGTGTTCGAGCATATGTGCATATGTGTGCCAAAAGTTGCAGAGTGCATGCGTAACCAAGCAAGTTGAACCAACAAAACTAGAAAGTGTCAGCAGCGTGAAGCCCCTGAGTATTGAGGGTCAACTCGACAAGCTGCCATCATCAAGAGAAATGGTGTGACGGTCCTGCATAGGGACATGCATAGACTGGGCAAAGCCTACTTCAATGGGCAACCCTGCTGAACCCTGGCCCAACAAGAGCAAAATTGCACTTTACACGACTATCTTGACCGAGTTGGGTTCTGGAATGTACCTGCAACCAGTCCTCACTGATGTTCCAAGCTGTGCGGTGAACAACACTCACACGCATCAAAAAACTGTCACACCCTTTACTTGTTGGCCACAGCTTCAAACCATCACATCAGAGGGCTCCTTCATTGTAGCATATTTGTTGTAGTATCTGATGCCATTGGCCTCGAAGCCGTCCAATAAGCCCTGGCATCAATGGAGATTCAACTCTCCCTCGCATACAATTTGGACGGCGATTTTCGGAGGGGGCCAGGGAGCTTACTGCGACATCTAATTTCCAAAATGCTAATGTTCCTAGATGGCATCTGGCACATCTTTTTCGGGCAAATCGCAACGTCTAACAATGGAACACCAAAGAGATCAAACGATACTGATCGTCAATCATCCACGACCGCAATCAGCAGAAAAAGAGCCACAGTGTAATTGCAACGTTCTTCTCAACGATGTTATCCTGGCACTCGAGCTTCTTCCATCATCCACCACAGCACGAGCAACAAAACTTCATCCATCTTCATTCATCTCACTGCGAAGAATGTAGGTCTTCAATATTGTCCATTGGCTATGAGGCATATCAATGCATATCAGGCATATGCCCTGTGACGGAGCTTCATCACCTGTCAAGGCCTCACACACTTCATCGGAAGTCCACCACAACAGGCGAGCGAGTGGCACAAAAGAAGTCATTGCACAATGCTGCATTGATGGACACCATGCCATCCCCGAAGGTCACACCATATTTTTCCTGAGTTGACCCAAATATGTCTGCATCTTTCAAACTTTACGCAAGGCTGTAGATTGTACAGCAACGATACTATCAACACACAAAAAGCCTAACAAAAAAAAACCTTCAGATTTGAGGTCTGTTCGATTCAACTGCCAGGTCTCATGATCATGGCCGAAGACATGGAGCCGTGGTCTTTTCTGCAGCACCTTCTTTGCCCAGGCGCCTCTGGGAGGACCATGTGTCACCTCTGTGAAGCTGATTCAAAAAGTCGATCTAACATGATCTAAACACACTATAAATTCATATTGTAAATAGAAAAATACTATAAGTATATAAGCAATATGTAATTGTTCTACTATACTTAGGACTAGAGAGGTACTTGACCCATGGATTGCAAAGACTTTTCACCAAACTAATTCTCTCTCTCTCTCTCTCTTTCTTTCGCGGGCAGTTCAAACTTTGGAGGTAAAAACAAAAAGCGTCCCCAAATGTCCCCCTAAAAAATGTTGCATGTTCAAGGTGGACTCGACAACCGAAAACACCACTTTTAGGTGTTTAAAGCTAAGGTACCAAAATGTCGCAGCTTGGAACGTACGAAAATCGTTCATCTTCAGAGTCCTGACGTTGTGTCAGAATGTCGACCAGAAGAATCAATCCCTGCTATTGGCTAAGGGCCAAGATATTATGTGTGAGACATCTAATCAATTTATCCATGAACTTTTGCATGTTACGCGGATATGCTTGGTACATCTTGGTAAGGTCCCCCCGGGCAATGAAATCAATTCCCCTTCACCGTGTTATTCTTTTTCACCAGGGTGGTCAATGGTGGCCAGGGTTGTGGGTGGATTTGACTAAGAAACCTGCGCTTGGAAGGCACCATTTCGACTCAATGGATTGGTGCGCAAGGACCATGGGGCGCCCGCAAATCGAAGACGCAACACAGTTTCTAGCTCCGTCACTTCCTCGGAGAATTCGATGGAATGAGCTAATACGTTAGTGTTAGTGTTAATAGGGTCATTTCAATTCATTTCATACGAAGTTACGTTTCCTTTTTGCATTTCCTAACGGTTCAACTATGTTCAACATGTCTTTTTGGCTCTGGCTTTATTTTTTTTTATGATTACAAATCATGGGTGCAAATCTGGAATCCAGAAATTCAGCTGAGGCTCTGGATGCAAATAAACCGCTCCAGCAGTACTGAAGAATTCTGCAGCTCGAACGGGGCCCAATGCTTCCACGATGCGATCGTGATTTCCTGCGGCTTACAGGGGCAGAACAAGACCAAAAGGGTTTTGAGACTGTTTTGAGTGAAGCTTTCACAAGTCATCTCTGTCAAGCTTCGCCGCTCAAAAATGCCAAGAGTCAAAACACATGAGCAACACTATATAGATAGCTTCACTAGTTTGCGAATGGAAAGGTTCGCGTTGCAGTGTTCATACATGTTCATAGTTTATGCAACCAGTATCAACCAGTATACTGGTGCATCAGCGGATCAGTTTTGATTTCTTGGAATCGTGTTGAAGTTGCATCGTGTCCTGCTGTTACCATTTTCTTCTGATGCGGTAGCTGCTTCAGCCAAGCTAAAAAGTCCAAGAATTCGTTTTCCCCATGGCCCCATTCTGCCAGGAAGTCCCCTGCATGGATCAACACATCTCCAAATGGGACACACAAAGTGCGGTGGTACAAGTGGGTATCTGACCTTGGCGCCAGCAAAAAAAACAGATTGTGATTTGGAAAGGAAATGAAGGATGCTGATTTAAATTGAATGACATTGATTATCGAATGTATACATTCTGTTGTACCTAAATGGATTCCAAACAACGCATATCGTCTCATTTCATCCGCAAATTCCGAAATTCTTTTTGGTTTCTGCCGTGCTATCAATTCGCACAAGTGCAAAATGACCTGCAAAAGATTCGCAGGGGATTTCAGATGACTTGCGTATATTTGAAAGTTCAAACTGGAAAGAAAGGCAAACAAACGTTGATACAACTCAAGAGAAAAACTAGTCTACCGTGACACTCACGTCTTTCATTATTATCCTTTGGGTCAGTTTCACTTTCCCGCTTTCTTCTCCACTGCACAATCTGACCAGGCCGCAGAAGTACCATTCGCACGCTTTCAGGTGCTGGCTTTGGCAGCTTCGATTCTGTGGTGAAAATAGCAGTTGGATTTTCGGAGTCCATGTTGACATACTGCACGCGGCCAAAAAAGAACCACCGATTACACAAATAAGCATACCTTGGCATGGCTTCCAAGCGACACAAACATTGGAAAGCAAAAAGCATCCCAGTGACCATGGTTTTTAAGTCACAAAGTCATGTGAACTGAACAGATTCCAAGCTTGGCTAAGTTGCAGCTTGTGAGGCCACGAGAACATCAACAAACAGTCATAGTTCCAATACCTCATCTTGCTATACAATTTCCTGGGCCAATGCCTCCCCATGCCCAACACCGCTCTCACCATGGCGTCACAAAGGCACTAAAAAGCGTTGCTATACTGCAAAAAATGGATGGAAGGCTTTTAAACCTTGGGATGTTTCATATTGTTTCATACCAATCTTTCATCTTTCAAAACTTTCACATGTGCCAGAACCTAATACCGGAAATTGTAGGACACTAACGTGAGTTCAAACACTTCTTCGCGTTTACACATGGTAGCTAATGGCTGCTGAAAAGCACTACAAGTCCGAATACTTAAGATTGAAGCCCATTTACCCACAAAGAAGCTATTCTTTCATAGTCCATTAGACAGCTGCAATCATGTTAACCAAAATGGCATACCATCAACACCGTCTCTCTGACCTGGTTCAAGGTTTCCTTGATGTAGCCTGACAGGAATCAACAGCACCAGGTGACCAGTGGGATCCAGTGGGTGGTGGGATTTTCTGCCTTGGATGCTGCCACACATCTCATTCCAATTGTGCTGGAGTTCCACAGCGCCTGACGGGGGCTCTTCCAATGTCCAACATCACTATGTTTACCAGTTATATAAATTGTATATATATATATATATAAATATAATATGTAATATGTATATTATATTTTCGTTTTCCAAGTCATAGTCACAAGTGCATGTAAAATACAATTGAAATGTCAAAAAATACTGTTCATCACCATCGACACACAAGCCCCTACTTTTTAGTCTTTTGGGAGCCTCCATCAGACTTCTGGCGAAAACCATAGCTGGCGAGGTCGTGGATATCTTCCTTCTTGCTGGCTGCAATGTGCATCAACTTCCTGGGCAAAACATCGACAAAATGCTGTTTGATGCCGTTTAGAAAACCGAAGCTCTTACAGTTGACTCAAAATTTTGCGATGTTGGCGATCTCAAAGAATGATGATTCATGATACACATTGCACACATATTGAAGCTACAATTGTGTGAGTGATAGGTGATAGGTGACATGTTTTTATTCTTGTAAAATCTCATGGACACAGTGATCAACAAAAACGTATTTAACAATAACAAGCCTTTTTTTTCTTCGCCACGAGTCTTTGGGATGCATCCCACGTTGACACAGGTGCCTCCAACACCCCAAGTTGTGCCCTGTGGAGATGGCTTCACGAAATCCGCTACGGCCACTCGCTTGGTCACATCCCTGAGGGATCATCTACGACATTTGAACAACTCAGTTATGGTCATCAGCATCGCACTGCCATGACCCGTCATGAATCATATGGCTCTCTGGTCATCTCGTGTTCTCATTAACAAAATGGTACGAATGAGACCCGACTTAGGCCGCGCCTAGCTGCCTCCAAAGCAGCGGCAGCACCACCAGAGCCACCTCCCACCACGAAGAGGTCGTAATCAAAGGTGCCCGGAGGTAAATCTGCTTCCTTGTCCACCACACCGGCCTTTAGGGAAGTCAGTCAAAAAATTGAGATTCAATTGACTTCAAGGAGTCAATTGATTTGAAACATTTCTGAGAGATTCTAAGAGAAAATATTCAGACTTTATCAGGAACACTATGCACTTCCTCCAGCCAAACACCTCGGAGCCTATCATGTCACACACGAAGCACCGCCACGCTCCCGGCACCGTCTTCACACCATGTGTTAGCAATAATTGGCTATCAGGTATTGATGCAGGTGTTGATGCTATTGGCAATACGCACGTGCTTAACCAACATCAGAGCTTTACTTCAGATTTTTGCCTTGTGATCAAAATTATACAGATACGGTTTCACGAGTCTGACCGGCAAGCCAGCCTCAGAATTACCTCTTTTTTTTTTTGGGCAACCTACATCAATGACTCAATCTCGCCTGTGAAAGCAATGGTTTCAATGCATCTTGCTCTCGAAGTGCATCTAAACGGTCGAAGCATCCAGGCTTATCTCCTGGGAGATGTCGTTGTATTTGTTTCTTGTCAGGTGAGATTCAATCTTCACAAAGTGGATGACATCACCGACATCTTTGGCATCTCAAATCCCAACCTGGAATGATCTTGCCATCCACAAAGATTTGTGGCACAGTCTGGGCAGCTAAAATGAAGATGTTTGGAGTTTGGATTAAGTTGGATTCTCTACAAACGATGGATCCAACTTTGGATTTATCATGCTTTATCATGAAGGGATCTTCTATACACCAACTTGAAAACAAATGTTGGGACACGTTGGAGGCAAAGCTGTCAACTGATTTGTCCAAGTCAAAGCTTCATCCCGACTTCCATCTGCCAATTCAAACTGCTCCACACCTTGAGCTCCGTCATCCCTTTCAGAGTGTTCATGAATTCCAGCTCATCAGAGCGATGATCGGCTTCCACCACCTGGTCGGAGAATGAAACAACGAAACGGGAAATACATGGTGTTTCCCACGTGCGCGACACCGTTTCCCATCTGACTGCCTTGAGGTCCATGACACCGTGCGACTGCAAAATCATGCTGGCTTCGGTGCAAAATGGACACCATGACCTCAAAGGCTCGAACATCGTTTTAGCCATGGGAACAATATGAAGAGTTGGACATTCCGTTTTCCGTTTTCCTTTTCTGAGTGCCCCCGACTTCGCAAACACTACAACCTGTCGGAACAAACTAGGTCCCTTCCATCTCAAAGATCTATTTCTTGACAAAAAAGTGCTTGAGATCCAAGTTGTTTCCAGCTCAGTGGCCATGCGTCAGCATACTATGATATGCTATGACATGAGACTTCACGAAATCAGCTCCCATGAATTGCATGGCTCAGGGGCCCAAAAAGTGTCACCCCAAACCAAGGCTGCAGTGTTTTCCATGCCAACCTTGTGCTTCTTGATTGTATCCTCAATCTCATCCTTGTGAACCTGAGACATGTCCTGCCAACACTTGAGATGCTTGAGCAAAATGTAGCAAACTCTTATTGATGTTTCGTCTCATTTGGAGAGAACCTTTTATTGAGCATACATCATACAAACATTGTAGCAAATGGGGAAGACTCTGGGAAGCTTGTCCTCGGTTTCGGATTGACAATGCTTGGAGCTCAACAGAATGTAGCGCCCATACGTGACGCAAACGCTGCGGCTGTTGAGGCTGGACGATGAACGATACTCTGGTGAGGACTTTATCCACCCAAAGGCCCAAAGGGCCTTGTTTTACTTCACGAATGCAGGAGTTTATTTTGCACTGGCTAACCCAAAATTGTAGTCAAGAGGAACGTGTTGTTTCCCACAACATCAGACCTGGGCAATTGTGCTGAATCTAAATCATCAAAAACCTTTTAGCCTTGGCTAGTGAACACATTTTTCCTTAGCCACTGGAAGCTAAGCTTTTTACTTGAATCCGAACCCTTCGAAACAATTAAACATCAATAAACCATTTGTTAGATCCCTTGCATTTCTTTGCGCCATCTTGTGCTTATCTCTGAAACATTCTAAACAAAAACTGTAGGCAAACAACATTTGTACAAACAGTTAAAAAACATAGGTTTATGCCAAGTTATGATATCATTTTTGATGGTACAACTTGGCAATACTGGAACTCATTGAATGATTGAAACTCCAACAGTGTTTTGACCAATCGGCCAACCCTCAAGTGCCATGCCGTTCTGGAGAACTGTGCTTCTCCTTGAAATTGCTCACAACAAAATCTGGTCCAAGAGTTGACTTGTAAAATATGTAAAAACACATGGCACCCAACCAAAATTCAAGACTGTTTTTAAATTTTCTTTCTGGGGTTCATAGTTGATCATCTCATCCTGATGACAGTATAATGTCATGTAACAATGTACATACAGGCCCATCCAAACAGAGCCACTGAGCTATTCCAAAAACCCTTTGCCTCTGGCAAATTCTCCACACCTGCCCAAGGGACCAAACAAGGAACAATATCGAAACAAATGGATCTCATTGGTTCAACATGACTCGGCTACATTTAACTCCACTGCATACAGTACGATCTGAATCCAAGGACCTGCCTGCATTGGGCCTTGCAAACGCGATTGGATGGAGCTCGTTTCCGGAGTTTCCCAAAGATTCATGTAACCCCGGCCCAAAATTATACAACTCATGAACTCCAAACACTTAAATCAGTTAAATCGCATTTCCTTACAATAGCTTCATATCCTGCTGTCTCAGAGTCTCATACATTATCATGCTGTATCGGCTATATATCCACAATACTCAGCCAAGCCACGGAGAAGATTCATCACCTCCAAGACCATAAAGCCTCGAAACGAGTGGCAACATTTCAGAGTGGCTTCAAGGAATCCGCCATGTCCTTCAGCGTCTTGAAAATTGAAAAGGAAGCAATGTGAAAAATAGGAATATAAAAAGCTGTGAAAACTAACGAAAAACATCTTCTAACAGAAGGCATACATCAGAAAACAAAGTGAGAGTATGTTGACTGAACTGGGATGAAGTTGTCTAGCACATAGAAGTAAAATGAAGTAAAACTAAAAACTATCCGCAGTATTCCGGCCTCTGCATCTGCCGAATTCGCGTCCTACGTTGCCTTGGAATCGACCAACGGCAAAGGATGGTCCAACGAGCTGCAGTGCCCATATCGTTCATGAAGGCTTTGGGGTATGAGACATCAACATCAAATCATCATCTTTATCATACAATTTACATTGTGTGAAGGTTTGAAGGGCCACGCGTTCAGGCATTTGCAGAGGTCTGTGGCTAGAAGGTTATATGCTGCAATGCAACTTCAAAGATGCGACCTTTTTGTGAGAGAGTTTTCTGCTTCACCTGGGGGTTTGTCACAGGCTATGGTACCTTTTGGCGTATTGGTGGATCCTTTCCCTAAATCTGCAAAACATCTTCAAAACATGTAAAAGCACAATTACGTGGCCCTCAAAATGCCTGCGAAGTAAAACATCATTTGAGATGACCAAAGTCTCAAAGGCATCCCAAAGGCACACAGGAGGACACCAAAACGCAGCACTACCGAACTGGTGGGGCCTATCGATCATGATGGTTTGGTAAGCCCCTGCAAGGCCTGTTGATCCACTTGTCGGCTACTCCAAATGAAAGAATCAAACAAGGAACAAAACCAAGTACTCCTTGACGCACCAGAACACAAATAACATGATTTCGATTCCTGCAATTCACAATAAATCAAGTGACAAGTGAATAGGGGGATTGGGCCGACCAAAACACCATCAAATCTCACGCAGGAAAGTGCCATGTCATGTGCTTGAGGGCCCCGACTCTTCTAAGGAAACCGCCTTCCTTGGGGAACGGAAGCTAATGGCAAATTCGGCAAAAGGGACTATCCAGAAGATGATATTCCTATATCCGATGTGGGAATATATGGGATACATTTTCATGGATAAATGTCTGGATGCAGTCCAGGTCTCGGTGGCTTCCCTCCCTTCTTGGGGCCTTCGGCGTCAGCTACAACGTTCCTCCTTCCCCTCTCGGTCTGCTAGGGTGCAATATCGTATGTTATTCATAGATTCACATTTCATATACTATATGCTATTATATTATATGTTATCTATATTATCTCATAATATTAAATATAAATCATGAAAGAGGAGAATTCACTTTGGAACCCTTGTGTCAAAATGCTTACAAATGGTAGTCAAATTTTGGGCCCCAACATTCCTTAAATGAAATATCCGACAAAACATCTCCAAATCCCACCGCCTGCCGCGCGCTTCGCAGCTGCCTTGCCTGTGATCATTCAGCAAAATGTATGGTCAGAGTCTTCAGTTTTTTCAAGACATTGGCAGTTTATGTCCAAACCTTGGCTTCAGAAGCAAAATGGAAAAAGATATTTATATATATATACATAGAAACTTGGAAATTCATCCAGGAGATACGTATCATTACGTATCCATTTAAGGCAGCCATTTTTTTTTGCTCCTGTCAGTGCACCTGAGCTTGCAGAACTGCTGGATCCACCTGGAAAGGGTGATCGAGGGAGATCAGAAAACCGGTATCAAACATTTTAGCCATTTGCATCGACACATGTGGATTCTTTATTTCCTCTATAGATGTGTCATAGATTGTGATATCACATGAACAACCAGCAAAAAATTGAAACTTATGAAGGCGCCGTTTCCGTTTGATTTGCATTGCTTCCAACCTTGACCTCGAGTGCTGCCACTGCTGCTGCTGTACCTGAGTCTTGTACCAATGTGTGTGGAGCAGTGCAGGGTCAAGATTGCAATGGTGCCCAAAGTGTATGAGACACCAATGGGACAAATATGAGACAGGGATCATAAGACAAAATGACAGACTTCCAAATGATCAACAAAAACACAATACATAACCTCTTGCCATTCCATCTGCCAAGGGCCGAACGGTCTAGTGCTGGCTGTACTGCTGCCGCTTGGCACACGCGGCCTGAAAATCTTGCATCTGCAGAGGTAAATGCATACAAGGTACAAAAAGAGGTGGAATGATGCAAATTATGATGCAATGCTCATGTTACACCAAATCCGAAAAGATCCTGAAAGAAAACATATTGCAGGTAAAAAGGGGAACATATTTGTAGGCTTGTAGGTGAAAGATGTTTTTAGGGGAAGCATTAATTCGGAATATTTTTTGGAGAAGAATTCTTTTGGGATAATATGTTCCCCAAGTTTTGGGGTAACATTCATCTTAGGATGACAAATATCTTATGGAAATCATAACTTTTGGCAATATTCTGAGCAAAAGACATGTTTTTTTGGAATATGTCTTGGCCGGATGACTGTGCCATGTGTCTTTCTGTGTGTCTCCTCCACGTTTGCTACTCATGGCTGAAAAACCATCGGCCTGGCAGCCCAACGCCTGAACCAACTGCAAACCATCTCAAGTGTTTATCGATGTGTAATGGAAAAAGCAGGACATACTCAACAAAAAAAACATGGATCACATTCCTGAGGTATAGCAGTTTAGATGTGTTAAAATGGGGTAGACGTGGCGGCGTGGAACTTTGCACATTTCTTGCCCTGATCATGGTGTTTGCCATGATGCAACACTCTGCACTATCAGTAGCAGCCTGCGCTCAGATCGTTCAATGCCTTGGCGGGCAAGCAAACTTGGCATCGGGCGCAATTCCGCATAGCAAGCCCGTGACATTGCTGTCATCAAGACTTTAAGATTTTGTCACCATCATGAAAATATGAGATTGGCGATGGCTTTGACAAATGACAAAAGCAAATGACATTGATGGCAATGTTTCCATTTCAGGACATTCAATTTCTTGGGAGCCTCTGGCCACTGAAGAGTACATGTAGTCACGTAGTCTAATAAGCTTGAAGCTGTGGGAAGGTTTTTCATACTATTCATTAACAAAACATGACATGGCAGGTCCTGCGGCAACTGGCTTCAAAATACAATTCAATATCATAAATATAAAATAACATAACATATGTAGTTATAATACATAATCGCATACAATATCCCATCTCCCCTCAATTCGCGTTTGAAGCATCTCTGGTTGCATTTCGCCGACCCTGTCAACTGCACCGAAAGGTGTGCCTCCACCCAGGGCACCGGGCTGTCGCAGTAGTCATTCAACCGGACCTGACACGGAGGGTTCCACACCCGGAAACAGACATGTGGAAAGCGTTTCCTTCTTCTGCCTATGTGTTTGAATATCTTCTTAATCTATTCGTATCCATTCTATTCTGAATATTGTTCTATCCTACCTCTACTACCTGCTATTCCAGCTATTCCGTGATATTCGATCTATCTCAACTAGAAACAGCCGTAGTACTATAGATCATAGATCAATCGTGATGGACTTTGGACCTGTCCATGCCGCCCTGCCTGGGCTGAAGGGCCTGCCACATGTGCCTCAGACACGAGCATCGCGATGTGCTTGGAAGGCAAAGCGAGACGTGTTGATCACCACTGATACCAATGCATGTCCGTATGGTTGCACATTTAGCTGCTCTAGCCCAAAAACATCAGAATCCATGTCTCCTTGATCATCGATGCACGTCTTCTTTTTGCTTTAAAGATTGCACCCGGCATTTCTCAGCCAGTCTCACATGCTGCTTTGTCATGATTTGGAATCAGTCATTCTTCAATTACACTTTTCCTTCACATCGCCTTCGTTTCCTGCAGCAAAGGCCTTGGAGGAACAATGCCACCTGCATCTGACCTTCCTCATATGCGACAGACAAAGGAGTAGCTCCATCGCTGCTCCGGGCTCTCTGGTAGTCTGCACCGTGCTCCACCAAAAGTTGCACAATCTCCAAGTTTCCTTGATGACTTGCAGCCAACAAAGGCGTTGTAACCGATTCATCCGTGCTGGCCTTGTCTACGGTGGCACCTGCTTCAAGCAGCAAACGAGTAATTTCAACGTAGCCTTTCTGAGCAGCAGCAAGCAAAGGAGTGACCTCGCTAGCCTCTCCACTTCCCTTATCTAGATCTGCTCGGGCATGGATCAATGATCGAACTACTTCAATCGAGTCATTTTGCGTGGCCATATACAAAGCAGTGCAACCGGTGTATGTGCACACCTTTTCAGTGTCAGCACCTGCTGCCAATAACAAATTCACCACTTCCAAATGATTCTTTTGAGATGCTGTGAGTAAAGGAGTGATACCGGTAGTTGAGGACGCTTTGTCTTTGTCAGCACCGGCCTCCAGTAAACATTCGACCACATCTATGTGCGCCAACTTGCATGCGATGAGCAGCGGAGTAAAGCTGCTGTCATCTGTAGTCAAAATATCTTTGTCAGCTCCTGAAGCTAAAAGTAAACGAACAACCTCAGCGTGCCCTTTGAAAGTAGCAAAGTGCAATGCTGTGTCCCCATCATTGGTGGTCTTATTCACCTCGGATTTCGCTTGCAGTAGCAACTCCACAACTTTCAAATGTCCTCGTACTGATGCCATGTGTAGCGCAGTGACGCTGGCACCATCAAAAGCTGGAAGACTAAAGTGGTTCACGTCACTCCGAGCTTCAAGAAGCAAACTACAACAATCAACACTGCCAAGGGTCGCGGCAATGTGCAGTGCAGTTTCTCCCCGTTCAGCGACTATGTTTGGATCATGAGGTGCCGACAAATATGTCTCCAACTCGGGGAGGTCTGCATTTTTCGCTGCTTCAAACCACAGTGCTTGTTCTTTGGGACTGCTCGGATTTAATGACATTAGAACCAGGTACAAAGTGTCTGGGGGAGTTACCTCGACATCATCTGCCAAGATTATCCCGCTACTGTCCAAAAGTCTTTGTCTGAATCTCGGTTGCTGGATATGTCCTGCCAACTGCTGCTTCACTGTTTTCACTGTGATCGTGTTGTCGCCCTCCTCATCCGACTCATCTTGGCATGACAGGGAGACAACATCTTCACCACTAGAAAGCCATTGGATTTGCAACGTCATTCCAATGTGGAATGACTCTGTACCAGCATGGTGGCAGGAGCAAGGGGCGGTGTTTACTCTTGAGTCTGCAACATCTTGTCACTGATCTGGAGCTGCTTTCTAGCATATGGGAGGTGAGGAAAACAAACAAGCAATATACTTCCAAACACATGCCAACTTGCCTTCTGAGAACTTGTTCATGGAAATCTCTCACACCTGCTCACTACAGTTTCACTGTTCTACAGTAGCTTGATAATTGGATGCCCGACTTTAGGGACTTCTTTCGCATTCAAAAAATAGGACGGCTGAAGATGCTCAAGCCGAAAGCCAAAACCGAAGAGAATCCACGAGTCAATGACGAGTGAACATCATCAAAGTCATCAACTCTTCACTTCTGCAATGTGCACCGAGTATCCAACAGGAGCGCTTTGGGTTGACAAACCCGAAAAACCTGACCTGCTCAGTGTCAAGAATCGTTCTTTCTGGGTAGCCGCATCCTTTTAATTGAAAGGTTTTTCAATGTTCCTCATCCAAATCAAAATCCAAAATTATTTCAAAATATCCACACTACGGTAAAGTGGTGTCAACCATTGAACGAAAGAACGAAACAAGAAGTAAACTCTGTTTGGGAGAACTTTCACTTCTTTCGTAATAACGGTAAGTAGTGTCTGCGTAAACAAAGCCAAAGTGCAAACACCGACCCATTGATGCAGGTGCCTGCAGGATGCTGGTGAAGCATCACGCAAGCCACCTGGCATCGTCTGAAGGAAGAAATGAATTTCATTGCTGTGATTATCTCACATCTCACGTAGATAGAACTTGCTTTGGCACTGCATCGTGACGATTCTTTGGTGCTACTACATCATATAGTTATCATGTGTCTCTAATCAATAAATAATTTCTCAAACGCTCCTTCGCTGCTTTTGGTTGGGCAGGGAATTTCTAGCATGAAACACTTTGAACTTTTGAGAATTTGACATGAATCTGACATGTTGTGTCTTTATACTGTATCTAGGTCCTGCCAGAAGGAAGTGTAGAAGAAGCCGCGTAGTTTGTAAACTTTCGAATTTTGGGGTGCGCTTTCTTTGGTGCTTTCAAGGCAAACATATCATACGATTTCTTCTTTTGAACAATGGTCTGCGCGTGTGATTTCTCCTATTTCCGGAATCATTTCATACAAAACATTGGCACAAGCAACAATCATAAGAAACATAGGAGTGACCACAGGTGAATTTTTCAATATTGTTGTCCGGTAAAAACGATTTAAAACATCTCTTTTGTAGGGCAGCCTTTGCTCATGGGCTTTAGCTGCTAGATTTCGTAAAATTTCTTCGAAACATTCTGCATTCCCCTGCTCTGGCCTTGCCGTACCTCGCACGACACGTCTCTGGCCTTACACTTTACCGTAAAATCTCAAAGTGAAGGAAGCTTAGCAGCTAAGCATAGCTAAGCTCTACATCCACCACCAAGTGTGAAATTGGGACGCCCTGCCAAAGCCTGGTGCTGATGGTGGATCAATCTTGCAAGCCTTGGCTGGACCACCCGGTAGGACGACCTAGTCCCATTTTTGCTTGACATCATCCTTGTGTCTCCCTGCGGCTGAGAAAGAGTCAAAGCCTCCCTGCTGAAGATGGAGCAAAATCAAAGAAGCACTTCATTTCAACTTCAATGCAACTAAGACCCAAACTTGTATTCTTGCCATGGGCCGATGTACATGGCACCTGGTCAAATACATCAAGAAGTCAACTTGCATACCTTGCTATGCCTGCTACCCCTTCCATCCTGCCTTCTACGCATCACGTGGGCGCCATTGGTGGCTGTCGTTGAGCCACTGTGGCATTTCATCCGAATCGGTGCCGTGAACTGTGTGTTCATCACTGTTCATAACCTTTCAAACAAGTCTGATACAAGTCTTTGTCACATGAGACATTCAATGGTGATAAAGTTAAGAATGATTTCATGCCATCTACGGTCTACGCGTTCAATTTTTGAGACCGGAGGTGACCAACTTCAACACCTGCAATATGTGGGTTTACGATGGTTTACGATTGCAATCCCGAGGCTGTATGTGGCGACCCCTTTTTTTCACCAACTGCGGAGCATCGGCACCCGGACCGCGGTTTCACGGCCCAACTGACCTGGCATGAATCTTTCTGAACAGCTTGACTATGCTTGACTGGTACTGTATCTCTTTCATCTTGTACATCAAGGCACAAGATCATTTGATATCATTTGTAGCCCTACCCTTGGTATCACACGATGTACCCGCAGCTTCAGGATGATGAAGACCTCATATGATTCACACTCGCGGCATGCGGAGTGCTGCTAGGAGCAGAGTCTGGGAAATGCTCAATGCGAATCCCCAAATTCCAAAATTTCCCTCACTATCAAGCCGTCATATAGAATCATTGAATATCATTGAACAGTAACATTAAAGTCTTACTTTTAACATTCAAGCAATATGAATGATTTCTTCTGCAGCGAAGGCACGACGAAGACCTCAGGTGGTGCAGCCAGAGAATGCAAATGCATTGATGATGTTCGATGTTCGAATATCATGTTCTATGGTCATACGATACAATAAACTTGTGTACTATGGTAAAACACTTGGTAAACTAAGTCAAAGATTTGAGCTGAGTTGCGAGGAGCTTTTCTTTTTCTTCTTTTTGCCTGTGACAGATTCCAGTTGCCATCACAATGTTTAGTTCCGCCCACTGTGCACTGTGCACCAAAACCCTTGCGGCCCTTGCGATCAAGCTGCTCTTCTTTTTATCTTTCTTCTTTTTGTCTTTCTTTTTCCTGGGACTTGGTCAGTGCATGATCCAAACTAGGACGGTATGCGAGAAACGTCAAGTCAGTTCTCCAAAAGGTAATTACACGCAGTACATCCAAGAGTCTTATCTTTTTTCTTCTTGTCTTTCTTGTCCTGGCCAACCATTTCCCATTTAAACTTAATTCAATACGCAGGGCAACTGCCAATCCAAAAAATGACAACTTCCCACTCTCGACATCAACTCTTTTTCTTTCGAAACCATAGGATGGCCCTTCGGTTTGGGGCGAATAGGGACTGGAATCGATGCCTGCTCCTAGTCAACTCGACCGAAAAAAATGTACCAAATTCGACCAATGCCTTCTTCTTGTCTGGCTGCCTCAGATAAACCATCAATAGGTCATCAATCAGCGTTCTTTTCCGCAGTGCCTTGCCCTGACCAATGTCGTTTTCATATCATTTTCTAATTCTCGAAGCTCATTCAAATGAGACAATCGACATTCATATCATCAATGGGCAAGCTGCACCCAAAAGGCACAACAATTCCACATCCAAGTTGTTTTGCATCTGTGCATTTACAATTTTCATGTTTTTGGCATATGCAAGCCTGCAGGCAAACCTGACAAAACAGCTTGATTCCGTCGAGGCAAAGACTCGCAGCCCTGGGGAAATGAGACCTGAAGGCTTGGGGAAAAGGATAATTCTAGTGCACCTGCTAGCAAAACAGGCAGAAGCATCGAAGCTATCATGAAAAAATATATGGAAGTTGTATGGACCTCTGAGTTCAATCGATTTAAGCATGGCATGGCTCTCAATGATATGCCTCACCAAATCATGTGCGACATGATGCTGACTCGGACAATAAAACGCGTCAAGCTCGTCCACACCTTTTTCTTTGGCCGTTCTTGTGCGAACCTCCACAGTTCCCTAAACCTTTCTGCCGATTCACCCTCGGCCAAAGTGCAGGTAGTTGATGGTATATAATGTTCATCAGCGAAACAATCAATCCTAGCCATTTGGCGATAATGGTTGCGATTGGAAAATTGTGAAACATCATTGGTGGTCATACTCCCGGATACACAAAACACAAAATAAACATCTATCATTTATACATACGTACATGCTCCTCTCTTAAGAGCATTGCCTTTCGAGAGCATCAGCATGACCTTAGGTCTTGCTGGAGACACCTGCACCAGGATCTACCCATTCTTCCAACAGTTTTAGATAAAGTACCATCTACTATCATGCATGCAGCATACAACATATTGTGTCATTTCTTCTGACAAGAGCACCATGTGAAACACACTGTTGTTTTCCATGCTACTTAGTTCATTTGATTCATTTTGGTATTCTAGGAACACTTTTTTTAGACCAAACCGGCCAAACCTTCCGCATCGCCAGCATTGAATAGCTATGCTCTTTATGAAGCGACGATTCAATGGCGAGCACCTGACAAACAGAGGCTGCTCAACCGACTAGGCTGCCCGATTTCAGCAACCCAGCTGGCGGACACCTGACAAAGTGCAAGACAACCCAAGCTGTATTGTAGACCACAAGGCTCATCACTTGTTTTGTAGGTGATATCTTTTCCTCCAACCATACTCATACTGACTATCACTGGGAAGCGAAACAACCCAAAGTACACCCCTGCAAAATTCCGACAACATAGAGCGGGTAAGTCATCTCCAGGGACGAAATTGGTGAGGGCGTACTCAGGGTACCAAAAATCACTCTCCATGCTTTCAACCCAGGGCAGCACCAGGCACCGTGACGACTGTGATATACTGTGATGACATGTCACATCATGTCACCAAAGACTGCGATTTAACATTTCATATCTCACCACTTCGACAGCACCTCAGTCACTCTTGGGCACCATAGGGAAGTAGACATGATTGGGCCCAACCAACAGCATCAGCGTTCGCTCCTGCCAATGAGGTGAACTTGAAAGCCTCATCACAAGATTACGAAAGGAAAAAAAGAGGACCATTTTGGGACCTGGAAGGAGCATTAATGTTGAGATAAAATATTTTCAATGTGGATGACCAGCAAGCTCCAGGTTTAAAAGCAACCAACTCCTCGTTTTCGAAGCCATCGCAGGCCACTTTCACAGAGAAGCATCCCTCGGCCAATCCCTCCGTCTCAAAGGAATCCTGCTGGAAACTTGGATCAAAAACCGTTTTGGAGCAGTGCTCTTGTGACTTGTGCTGGAAAAACTTTGATGCAAGTAGCATGAACAACAATCAGTGCACTCGTCCTCTACGGTATGTGCTACATCTAGCTGCTTTCCATTGGTCTCCAGGGGAGTCACTTCAACCTGGGCAAATGCACGACTCGCACGACACCTTGGGACACAAGGCCGCTTCAATGACCAAGCTGCTGTCGCTTGAGGCATCGCTTCTCGACTCTCTGCGGCCCAGTCAATGATTCCAAACATCTCCTGTGAAAAGCTGCGACAAACTCAGCAGTTCACAGGATATACATCATGCAATATGAATATTTCTAAGTATTTCAGACAACGTTCAAAATGTATTTTTCTCATCCTGTCTTTCCTATGCCACACTGCAGCTTGCAAAATGCTCGAGATGAACGGGAACCCTTCATGCAATCTGGAATCAACTAAAATCAACAGTCAATTGCTCATTTCTCAGAAACCTCTGTTGCTTCTGGCATCTTCTTTGGCATGCGAAACACATGCACTGAGAGGCTTGCTTGGGCCTGAGGAGGTCTGAAACACAAACATTTCTCCTAAACTCAGCCAAAGATAGCCAAAGGGCATTGTGTTTCCCAAATCCCAACTGATCCAACTGGCCTTGGGCAAGAGCCGAACTGTCAGGGTAGTAACTCCTTCGTCCAAGCTCTTCATGTCTGCTCCCATCAACGACACCTGCCAACGACCCGAGGACCCGAATCCACCCAGCAGTCGTCGCACAGGCAATTGCGAGCCTCGGTCCCGTAAAACCCCGCGGTCTCAGCGACCTGCCAACAGCGCTGCATTTGGCTTGTGACCAAGCGAATGTAGAAACGGTTGACTCCCTCTTCCGTAGTAGAAACTGTGGCAACCACAGTCACCTATTCTGACCTTTTCTTGTCTAAAACACTTTAAGAATCTGAAAGTCAATCAAGACATTAGTACGGGTTATAAAAGAAGACAAAACAAGGCATAGCATGAATGTAGACATGTTTGCAAATCGCATACCTTTGCCAATTCTTATCATTTACACTCACGGCTTGCCAAACCAGTCCGGTGACCGTTTGCTGATATTGTGTGTGGAAATTGATGAGACGTTGTCCTCGCCTGCACTTTGTTCAAAGCTGCTGGGAGAAAGCAAATCTGGGCTTGTCCTGTGTCGTCTGATTTTGCCTGCCACAAGAGCTTCCAAATGGTGAAAACACGTCACAACAACAAGAGTGACACGACATTTCACTTGGCAAACGGATCTGTAGATAGCTACCAGAATGATAGGATGTGGTGTCTGGCCATAGGCACTAATTAAAAATCCTTTTTCCCATTGTTCCACGTGAAACACACATACGCACCAAATCCACTCAAAACGCTGAACCTTGAAGGTCAACGGTTGGCATTTGCTCACATGCACCACGGAATCGGATGCCTGGGATGCCAAAGGTACCATAAGGTACCCAGGTTGGCCAACAAGGCACCCATGGCCTTCCACATCCTTCCGCCTTCCGCGCCTCCGAGGCAAAGCCCCGCGGATGGCAGGCCAAGACCATGACTTCAGCACCGCTGAGGCAAAGTCCCGTGAGCTCTGGCGTCTCGGCAAAATCGCCTCCCGAAACGAGGCAATTTGAGCTGAACGCTTTGACGATATGGTTTCCACTATGTTTCACTGTTTTGCCATTTGCACTTCTTCGAACATCTTTGAAAGTCTTCTATATGCCGTTAGTTTTGATGTCTCAGTCTTGATACCCTTTCAAACTGCCCATGGCCTTGCTGCGGGGCGTCTAAGGCGAGCTGAACTTTCAACCAACGCTTCGCAAAAAAGGGTTCAATCTCTGCGAAGATGTCGTCCACCTGCGGATTCTATTGAATGGGCCCTGAGGGAGACGTGTTTCATGTACCGATTTTGAATCCAAAGTGTCAGTCACTCTTACCGGAAAGCCATGCCGCTTTGGCCCCTTGGCAGTTAAGAAAGCGGGTTGTAGTGATGTCACGTACTTCCATGTACTTCCATAGCCTCTTCGAGTTTGGGTACTTCTGGATGCGGCATTGTGAAGAGGCACCGGCCACGCACAGCACCATTGAATGGATCCTCCCACAGCAGCAAGACCTCACGTCCAATCAGATTCAATCCCTATCAATTTTTGCAAAATTTGGGAGCAACACCATGCAAAATCCATCAACTGCCCCTCAAATATCCAGTCAATTCCTATTCAATCATATCATACTCATACATTTATAACTTATAGATCTATGTACACTTTTCACCAATTTGCAAACATCCACCACCAAAAAAAAATCCTTCAAAACCTCCGTTTTCTTGACCAAGTCCGGAGCCTCCAAGGTTGGGAGCCTGTCTCGTCGATAGGGATGTTGTCGAATTCCATCTGGGATTTCTGTGACCTGATATTCTGCAACCTGTTCAAAAGACAAACAACTCACCAAGGCAATCAACACAGCTTCTGAAGACATCACTGATGGGTTCTGACCCTAAGATTCAGGTGGTCTTACATTTCAAAAATGAGTCAACGCTTGATTTTCGGATGCCAATGACTCCGTGAGTCAATGACTCACTGAACAATAGCCTGCCTCGTGCCCCTTCTGCAAGCTGCAACTGGTGGTGGTCTCGTGGAGTTTCTGCCAAAGCTCATGCTTCACCTTCAAAAGATGAGAAGTTCATACAAGGTGCGTTCCGGAATGGACATTCAAACATTTGCCTGGAAACTTGAGTGGAACTTGCACAGCTGACAGGCCACCAATGGTGATTTGTTCCTCGAACTAACCAGTATTAAACAGCATGTACTGGCCGAGGTGCATGTTCCAAAATGATCTCCACCATGGAACCTGCGAGAATTATTGAAAGCTTAAGCAAGACTCTCAGCTGCAACCGCTGACTCTGAGATGAGACTGATGAGACTGGCCTTGCTGGACATTCAGAACATCTCCTGATGTCCCTTTGATGTTCAATTTTCAAGCAATTGCATTTGATTTCTCATTTCCATTTGCAGTAATGTCATTGCCCATGGCACAGTTCGAGCATGTTTTTTGCAAGCACTTTCCGCAGAATCAGCTTTGGTGCACTTTCGATTCACACACCACCTTGACCAACACAGGCCATGTGGCTGAATTTAGTGCGAAAAACGCGACTTGCGCTCGGGTGTGTCATACCCTGCCCCTAGGCCACCACCATCCTAATTGATTGAGAGAGCGGCACTGTGCTGCGAGTGCTGAGTTTGGATTTTTGGATGATCAAGGGAGTAATTCTGCATCCACATCAGCACATCTTTGCAGATTCAATCCAGTGCCTTCATATGGCAAAGCCACAAATTTTACCTGAGATCTGCGTAAAATCCAGGTGGGGATTGGATCTTCTCGTAAGGAATCATCTACCAAGACAATGCGTGCCATGGGTCGTAAGTCCCTCAAAATCAAGGCCTTTTGCCCCGTGATGGATGGCACCTGATGTCTTGACTGGGACAAGTCTAAGACCACATCTGTGGGGAAAAACCGGTCCCATTCTGGAACTGCTTCCAGTGCCATGGAAACGCTGCTTGCAACACCGGCGGTGATGATGGCAAAGTGAATGCCCTCTTGGTCCTTGCGGGCAAACCATGCTGTGAGATGCTGGATTCGTTCTTCGCCGCCCAAAAAGACCTCACGGATCAAATGACGGAAGCGATCAGCACCTAAGACGTGGCTCAAGGTCTCCACGGCTGAAACCATCCAATGGACATCTGTCTGTTGAGGGACCTCCAGTTTCACCCCCTCTTTTTTGAGCCATGCATGGAAAATAGCACAATGGGGATGAGCCATAGGCTTCCCCATCAGCAAATTGGCCACGGATTTGTAAAAGTGTCGTACCGTGATGGTACAATCAAAATCCAAACCAATCAACTGTGAAGAGTCTGCTGAGTCTGCTGTCACTGTCTTCGCTGTCGCTGGATCTGCAGGACAGGTCCCATTTCTTGCTCCACTCGCTCCCTGCGGACTGCATTTCGCAGGGCTTCGGCTTCGGGAAGGCAAGGACGGATCCAAAACTGCCATGGCGATCAATGATGCGCTCCACGAAATTTCAACATCCGACAAACTGTGCCAGTTCTGAATCCTTCAGGGTGATAGTAAGGATATGTAAGGATGGCATGCTAGGCTAGATGATATCAGGAATGTAAACATAAGTCTCACTCTTATATCTTTATTATAGAATACACTGTAAAATACTGTATATAATTATATATATATATATACATATAATATACATATATGTACTGTACGTACTGTATACTCATCATCCATCTAGTAAGGATCTGTCTTGAACTTCGTGTCCGTCTCTGGGATGCGGTTTTTTGGGCTTGATTGGGCTTGTAATGGCAGGGGATCTTGTCAAAAGGCTAAGTCATGCAAACCATGTCCATGGAACACATCTGCTATGCTGCCAGGTTCTGTCCCGCCCTGCACTCAATTGAGCATGGAGGCAGCCAATTATGCAACTGCACAAATAGCAAAAAAATCAACTGGAAACATCTCAAATGTGAAAACCATGTAGTGAAATGTCTCAAAATGGTTCCCCCAATGCAGCATCACCTCAATGGACTCAACAAAAAACACAGTGAGTTGAATTCATGGAAGTTTTGAATCTGGATCTCAATGCTGTTGATATGCCCTCGTGGAATAACGATCACAGCTTCCTTCAAGAAAAAGCAACTCCCGGCCTAGTTTCTCATGCGTCTTCTGCCTCAGATCTGTCATGCATCTCTGAATCTCTGACTTCAATACACCATGAAAAATGAAAAAAATAGCCAACGTTTGCATCATTTGCTTCAATTTAACTCATAACTTCAGGTAAAATTTGAGAACATTTGCACAATTTGCTGAAATGATGTTGAAAGTCGAAACCCATTCAAATCCAGGCACTGCAATTTATGAGCCACTTTCATCATACCCGGGATGTCGCGAGCCTTGGCAGGGTGTGTTGTTCGGAATGCTGCTACAAGTACGATCTCCAAGCAGAAATTTCGGTTTCAAATGGGCCCAGTGTTTCACTGGGTGAGTCTGCATGATCGTCGCTGCCGGGTTTTGCATTTAGCTAGCCATCTTGTTGAACTACATTTGTGCACCAACCTCATCGATGCGAACATTTTGGGACTCTAAATTCTACAAAACTATCATTTTGGGACGCTGATTTGCCCGGATCAATTGATTTCCTTCCTGGCTCTTGGGACCTCCCTCTACTATTTTCGACGAGATGCCACCGTGAAGATGAGTCTACCATGCTCGAAATAGCCTGGACCAAAGGCCTGCACCAGTCCACCACTGCGAGCTGTTTTGAACACACTTGTTCCTATGGCTGGGTAGCTGTGTCCATTTCCTGGTCACAACACCTAAATGGAAATTTAGAGACCTTCAAAATGGATGAGCTCATGTCACAGCAAATGCAAATGAAGTGCAAATGATTGGATGACTAATGACCTCACCATATTTTCTACCATTCCATACACACTTCTCACCTCATCTAACTGCTCCAGCTGCACTTCGGCAGGCGCTTTTGGGGCAGACATAGCCAAGGCGCTTTTTCAAGGTTGTCAGTCGGTAGGGACGATTTGAGTGGCCCCGTGCAATTTTTGATAGCTTGAATTTCGAAACCTGAGATGTCCTTTCTGATCTTTCTTTTTTCGGACTGGCTGACTCCAGTGATGTTTGGGTGATGTAGGCTTTTGACTAGAAGAAATTCATGGCTTCATATTTCATCACAGCTTTGACTTCAAGTTTCAAGATGTTATGAGGGCCAACCCCCTCCACAGTTGATCACTTTGCATGGGTGTCGAGCCTGTTCGATCCAACAAAGAAACGCCAAAAAAGGTGATTGCGGTCTTTTTTAACTACAGCGGCCATGACATGATGCTTTCAAAGATGTTTTGCTTTCAGGTGAGAACAACTTGCTATTCTACAACCTCTGACATCCCAGTGGCTCCCGGACGACGCCCGGCAGCACGCCATTGGACATATCCTGAAACGAGATGGGTACAGGTTGCCTGTGCCTCCATGGAAGATGCACTGTATGGATGCAAAATGGCAGAAAGTTACAATGACTATATGATGCTGACCCATTGTTGGAGACATCCTACACTAGGTGAGTTGATAACCCAACCCCGATCTTTGTTCCTTTGTTGGCATAATGTTGGCATATTTGGATATAGTTTGGCCAGTTGCAGTGCACCATGCTAGCGTTTTTCCCCTCGAATCTCCACCACCCATACACAGCACACTAAGGCTAGATCCATCACAGCTTTCCCTGCGACCTGGGCAACAGCAACAAACTTTTGTCAATTCTGTAAGAAGTCTGGCATTGGATGGGAAGAGTTTTGTAGAAAAATATTGCAGAAGTCATTAGTCCAGTCTCACACCTTGACTTGAGACGAATGTGCGAGAAGTCATGTTTGGGTGAGGGAATTGCGAACGGTCCTATAGATATTATAAATAGATGGCTCAAAGATCCATTACCAAGCCACCAACCTCCACATTGACGCGGCCACCCTGCGCCAGCATAGCCTGAGCCACCTGGGCTGATGCTAGGGGGAGATTTGAGTTTGGCAAAGGGCATGTCTTAGTTGGACTGCCAGCTCATCACTCTCCCTCAGTAGAGTGTTGCAGGTTGTGACAATCATCAAAAAAGGAAAGGAATACTTTGCCAAACCATGCTGCATCCATAAACCAGAGTCGTTCATTTTCACAGCTGCAGCCCAGAAGTTTAACATTGGATAGCATTTCGTCATGAAATGTCATGAATTTCGTGTTGTTTCAGGACTGCGTTGCCTATATCTCCGAACCCTTGACTTGGCTCATGGACGGCAGAACGATTCTGGAGCAGTGACTGCGCGACAACAACATTGGCACAGCTGCATGTGGATCGAGTTAGGAGCTAGGATGGGCTAGAAAATGGGCGCATTGGAAGAGATTCCGAACTTTGGACATCATCATTCATCAACAGGATCCATGTTGAACTTGTAGGACGTATAAACGAGAGTGTATGGCCCTGAATCAAAGACAAACCCTGCAAACCAAAATTGTGATCCGTAGGTACCATCTGTGGCTTTGTTTCCAAAAATGTATAGGGGACAAATCTGCAACCTTGCTACAGTCTGCACACAATCCAGAGATGTGATTCAATCCCAAATGGAATATAGAAGTATTTATAAGCGGGATGTCTGAAATATAGCCCATAGCCTTAGTATCAGAAGCTCTCACAAGATAAAGCTCTCTTCGCAGCTGTCTCCAAGATGTCAAAATCAACGGGTTTGAGCGAATGGGGGGTCCTACGTTCCCATAAAGCCCTTTTCTGGAGTTGGATGGTCGGATGGAGTTTATTCACTTCCTTTCATTTTGTGGGAGTGTTGGTTTGCACTAAAAGCCCATTCGAACCATGACTTCTTTTTCTGTAGCGTTACTGCAGTGCAGCCATGATCCAATTTCAGACCTGGCTGTAGAAAGATTGGCGATTTGGCGATTGGCAAGCTCGGCTCCATGACTTTTGGAGCCTTGAACTTCCCGCTTCTGGATGTTTTTAGGAGATGCTTTGGCACTCACTACGGAACGTGTTCCGCCATGTGATTCAATGTAGTGGAGTCTGTGCTGCTGTCGTTGAAGTAGACGTCACAAATCCAAGAACTTGGCATTTCAAACGCAGGAAGCTGGGAGGTTCGTAGCATTGCATGGAAATTTAACAGTACTCTGTGTGCACAGGAACTGCCTTTACCACCAATTGGATTTGTTTGCAGTGCTTTCTAGTTGGAAAAACGTACAAATGTATGTCTCTCTCTCCCTCTATATATATAAATATACATATATGATATTTGCATACATATTGTTTATATATTTATATTCATACATTGTACATGGAGTGAGAGTTAAAAGATCCGGCCAACAGCAAAGCTCGTCACGTTTCCTTCAAAGTACTTGGCATGTACTTGACTAATCTCACCATTCTAGCCCTGGTGAAAATCAAATCAAACCTCACATGAACCCATCCCTAATCCCAACGGTTACAGGTCGTATATAATCTTAGATCCCATTTGCAAAGAGCTTCTTACCGTCTCGCCCACGCCTTTTTTTGCTGGAGACTTTCTTGTGGCGCGGTGCTGCATTTGAAGCTGCATCTCGGGGGTTGGAGGCGTCCTTTTTCCTTGAAGGTTCTGATGGCCAACTGAACGCTCCGAATGACTGACTTTCCATGTTCATGATGGATCACTGAGTGGCAACCTGGCAACCTACATCTTATAAATCATCTTACACCATCTTCGACCTTTCTGCGTTTCTTACCCTCTAACTGATGTAAGAACTCCTCCACATCCACATGACCTGCTTCCAATGCCATTGAGGCTGCGGTGTCGGTCATGAGGTCATCTACGTCTGCATGTTCCAACAATAATTGCACCATCTTGAGATGGCCCTGAGCACATGATGCCAATAAGGGTGTCATGCCATCTTGGCTGCCTATTTCCAAATCTGCTCTGGCTTCAAGTAACACGCGGGCAACATCCAAGTGATTCCTTTGGGCAGCCATTAGTAATGGGGTGATACCCGTCACAGCTGATGCCTGATTCTTGTCAGCACCTGCCTGGATTAAACAACGAACAACTTCTAGGCGATTTTCCTGTGATGCCATCAGTAAAGGTGTGGCTTCATCTGATTTGGCTTTCGTTGCTTTCTCTAAATCTGCACCCGCTTCCACCAGCAAGCGGACAACTTCCAAATGACCTCTTTGAGAGGCCATAATCAACGGAGTAATCCCTGCACGGTTGGAGGATTTCTCTTTATCGGCCCCAGCGGCAATGAGTAAACGCGCCACTTCTGAATGACCTTTCTGAGAAGCGACTAAAAGGGAGGTGAAGCCAGTGCTCGAAGTAGCCTTGTCCAAATCAGCTGCTGCTTCAATCAAGACCTGAACCACCTCAAAATGACCACCTTGAGAAGCGACCAGTAAAGGAGATGCCATGCTGAAATCGATCGTGGCTCTTTCCTCAAGTAAGACTGGCTGTGGCCAAGTGGGGAGGAGGGAAATATGAGGAAAATACAAATTAATGATTCATAAGTTAAGCGGTTCTAAGAGAATCAAACATAAGCAAACACCAAACCCAGTCAAGCTTCTTTGTCGGCTCCGGCCTTGAGCAACAAGCGAACGACTTCCAACTGCCCATTAAAGGCTGCAATGTGTAAAGGTGTATCTCCATCTGTCGTAGTTTTGTTGGTATCGGCTGCGGCTTGAATTAGCAATTGAACCACCTGGCAATGTCCGGAGACACAAGCCATGTGCAAAGGCGCCACGCCTACACCGAAGGAAGGCAACGTAGACTTATTAATCTCAGCTTTGGCTTCTAAGAGCAAGCGGCAACAATCCACGTTACCATGTGCCGCCAACAAGTGTAATGCTGTTTGGCCATTCTCACTGAAGATATTGGGATCACTTGGTCGTAGCAGGAATCCTTCCAAGTTGTTGATGTGGCAGGATGATGCGGCTTCGAACCAGTCCAGTTTTTCTTTGCTTGTTTGTGCTGATAGTGTCACAAGCACCAAAAACAGCGTCACGGGTGGTTGCACCTTTTCCTCGTCTGCCAGGATCTCCCCTGTTGAAGACAACAACCGTTGACGAAACCGCGGTTGACCCAGCTGTTCCTGGAGGTATCGTTTCAATTCCTTCACAGTGATGGCGGTGACACTTCCTACCAACTCGCGAAGTGCAGCCGCTTCCATGTACAACACGTCTTCGCCGGAAGACATCCATTGTATCCGCAACATGGCACAAAGATGTGACAAACTGCTGTTCTGAAATATTCTGAACACTCACTCTTGATGTTTGCAAACATTACACGCTGTGCCGATGCTCCTTCATTGTGTTTAGCTGGAATCACTTGTGACTTCAGCCATACCTAATTTCACTATGCAAGGGGGCTCTGCATTGGCTCATTTGTATTTATTTGCTACATCTATATAAGAAACACTCATCTGCATTTGAACCAGTCACCTCTGTAGCTCACCACCAACCCACCATCCTTTATTGCCAGGGTTCTCTTGCACACCAAGGGCTTTCCACTCATTTTCCTGAGTGTGGACAAACTCCATGGTCCATCTTTACATGCCAAAGGTGCATCCTAAAAACATCGCAGCTGTGTAGCTTCCATTGGATTCCTTTTGTCGAGTCTCAGAGAGTCCAAATCGTGGAGAGCCACACCCAACACGAAGACTCCAAGGAATACCATCGGGTGGTCCCAAAGTCCCTCGAGTGTCATCCTCTTCCTCCTAAACGTTTGGCAGCCATATCAAATATCTTAAGGCGATGATAGCATGGCACCTGTGAATGTGAAAAATAGACTAGATCTAATTATTGTGAAGTCTACAGTGATATGTTGGTCAATGTCGGTCTTTGGTTTTGTGAAACTTGCGATGCTGGCGATGCTGTCGTGAATAAAGGCATCTGTCCAAGATATCAAGACTTAACCAGCACCCTATGACATAAATGTGCACATTTAGCTCTCCATCGTGTTGTACATTATACAGTCATCTTTGCATCTGTCACTTCCCCAGCTCCTCAGAGCCTTCGCTGCTCTCCAGATCCGGTTTACGATCATAGGCTTTGGACGGCATCAAGGGATCAATGAGGTCATCTGCGTCCATGCTACGCCGCATGGGGCGGAAAACCAACAGGATGCACACCTGACAGCGAAACGACAGCAATTTGGCAACGGCAATCTGAGACGTGTCCAAAACAATCGCACACCAAGCAGCTGATGGTAGCCATTCCAAGAAGAGCTTGGCAAGAGCTAAGAACACCAGGCTGCTAAACCCGCCTCAAACGTACAGGTACATACAGGTACACTTACTCCAAGGGTATCCAACATTGGCCTGGAACTTTCCTCGTCATCTGGTTGTTTAGTGCCAAGAAACTATTCAAATTGAAGGGCAGGAAACCCAAAGAGTACCTGCTTGCACTGGGGCTTGCCATTGGTCTTCAAATCCATCCAGCGGGTTTCATTCTACTGCCCTGCGGCACACCATGTGATGGGCCTACCAAAAAGCTGAAGCACTGGGCGCACTCAAAGTCGTTCACAGTTCGGACGAGCTCCGTCACCGGCACAATTCCCAGGAGCAAAATCCTGATGGCTGAAGCCTTTTTAAAAACCACTTCCACCAGCACGGTTGGTTGGAAACAAATCTCACCATTTGGACTTACTTGGCACAATTCCATCTGTTTGCCAACGGCAGAACACTCAAAAAAGGGCAAGAAGCTGGTGATGTTTTGGATGTGTGTTTGGCTCTTCTTTCGGATCCACTTTATGGCCATCCCTGCTTCGGGTCCCAACTTGGAGGAAGGACAATTGACTACAATCATCTCAAATCAAACAAACAAAATGCATCCAACCACCATGCCACTATGCTGCTATCATTTACCATCTTATCCATCCCTCTCTCGACTCGATTGCACCTGCAACTCACCAACTGGACGCCCTCAATCTCTCGGATTTGATGCCTTACCACATAAACAAAGTAGACCAACCTCGGCAGGCTGCAACCTTCAACGCACTATACACGTCACTACACCATCTAACACAAACAGGCAGTATGTAAATTCGGATCTTTTCTGATACTAAATTACTATAATTACGCATCGTTGAATGCAACTTTTTGGAAGTTTCAGAGCCCGTTCCAAGAATCCAAGTCTGTCCTCGATGGGTGCAGTTGAGGGTCCCAGAAAGGAGGATGACATGAGTGCAGCCCAAGAGGAAGTAGACACTATGCCGAAAGTCTGCATATCTCCTTTCCGTTTCGAAGAAAGAAATATATGAATAACGACATACAATGGCGAAATCAAAATGATCATCAGTCACATGACAACGCCCGAAACCAAATTCAAACGGCAAAAGGGCCATACCTGGGAAAAGTGGAAGCTGCGCAAGCAGCATAGAGGGCATAGGCCAGGAGATTTCCAATGGCGAAGAGGGGACGCCAGCAGCTTGTGGGCCGTGTTGGCCGTGTGCGTGATGCTGAGCCGGTCCAAAAGGTTGCAGGAATAACTTGGAAGTTTTGGAATTCGAAGTTTCTTGGTCTTGGAATGTCTTGGTGAATCATTGGATCTATTAAATTCTGTCTCAGAGTTCCATGGCAAGAAAATCATGGAGCATGTCAAACCACTTCAGACCAAATGCTGTCACATGATGCCCCACCATTCTATGGCCAAAGGACCCAAATGCATTTCAATGATATGGAGCAGCAAAACGCTCAGCATACTGCACCTTGCCATGGCTGGTCGAAAAGTCTTCAGAGATCGGTGCCCAAAGATTGGCGGTCAGTGTATATATATATATATACATTAGGCATGTCATACAGCTCGGATATATCTACGATCAGTTATCAAATGTGTGCATGATAGATATGAATATCAGTTTCTGACATGTCATTGTGATTCAGAATTCAGATTGTACCTCCAATGAAAAAACGCAAGCATTACTTCCGTTGCTGGTGTCATGGTTTCTAGTTCGGTTGATGTTCAGCTAGTGTCAATTCGATGGACCATCCATCGCCTTGGATTGTGATGTAGGGGCTAGCCATTCTAAGCCCACATTCAACACCCCTTGCCATCAGGTCGCCAAACAAGAGTTGGGAACGAGGAGATAACGTAATCGAAGCATCTGTGCCATGCAACATGCTGCACTTGCCCATCCTCAGACTCCAATTGTGAGACTTATACATGCTACAAGAAAATGATGCAACCATTAGATACGGTGAAACGACGGTGTCATGACTCCTTTTCTATCTTGTAGCTCTCTACCTAAAACGCTGGGACATATTATGATTTGTAAAATAAATATACATAAATGATGTATAAGGATCTGCTATAATGCTTGGTGTAGTGCTATCTTTTTTGCCACCTCAAATTCCATCATGGCGGAACAAAAACGTCCACAGGTTTCGGTTCAAGAGGTTTACATGTCCGACATGTCCAACCCGTCCTGGCCAAAAAGACTTCGAAACTTGGCGTCCAAAATCAGGCCCAAGGCCCTCAAAGCATTCCTGGCAAAAGATGAGGATCTTTTTCTGAATGCGACTTGTGAACATCAGGTCACATCTTCACATAAATATCCATGTGAGGACTTGATAATTGAGAATTCTTGATTCTTGATGATTCTTGGAATTATACATTACATCAAACATGCTGTCAATTTATAAAGGTTGAACACCTTGGAGCAAAAAGCGTCTTATGTCTGCAAAATGTGTTCTCCTTCAATTGGAAGCATACAGGGAGGCAGAAATGGATTTGAAAAATACAACGCAAATGGTCAAATGGTTATGACTCATGACATAAAAAATGATGCTATAATTACTGTTATGTTGCAAGTGTATACGGACGTATACGTTCTACAGTTTATATACATGCGTCCTTTCCACTTGCGACTCTCTTGCTCCAAGTGTCGAGAACGCCAAGAGCTGCAAAAAAAGCCGTCGAGACGCCTCGGTTGCACAGGTTATCATAGATGCCGATCAATAGAATGCTATATGTTCATCTGGATATATATGGATATATGTTGAAGTACTCTCTTGTACGATGGCTTCCTTTCGACTTAGAGGTCAAACTCAATTCACCCAAGTGGGTGAGAAGCTCAAAGGTTCCAAGATGTTCTAAGGTGGTAGGTTGTAGTTATAGAATTCTCATCCAATCCAATGAAAGAGAAAAACATGATGCAGGCAAAACAGTGTATAAAAGCAGCTCGAAACTTCAAAGTGTAAAAACTCAGAATGCCTTCAAGAGATTATACGAACCATCATGGCATCATGTCATCTTTGCCGTTGCCAGGCCATGGCACCAAAGCATTTGAATCGTGACTCGCGCGTCGCAAATCTCGAATTCGCAGCTGCGTGTCGATCCTGACTCCCGACATCTCCCGACACTGTTCTTCCATGACCTTTTTTTGCACGCCTAAATGTTGCTACTGTCTTGGATTCCGCGTAGCTGTATACTGCACATTGAAATTTGAAATCTTTCATTAGCATTATAGATTACAAAAGTGACGAATGACAAGTCCAGACATGTCGAGGCTCCAGAACTTCAATGCCACTAGTGCTGACCCAAAGAAGAGCACCACATCCATGCAAACCAACACCCGTGAACGGTGCCTTGGCCGTCAAAAATAGCAACAACACCTGTTTTGTACATCAAACATGGCAATCTGAAGGCATCACCTCCTTTAAACAGCCTTGGGATATCTTGGGATGCCTTCGGGACAATCCAAAATAAATCACCCTAACCGTGACTCTCCGAGCTGAACGTAGTCAATCGCGTGACTTGTTTTCAACCTTTTGCACTCTAGGACTCCAAGATCCGTCTTGCTCAGTCATGGTCATTTAACTTTCCTTCCCATCTCAACGTTCGACGTTGTCCTGTAAATGAAATGTGAATGAATTCATATGTACAAAGAAGATGCAGCATTTCTATTACAACACAGAAAAATATGATATGTGTTGATTGTGAATATCGACAAGAATCGTATGTATGTATAGTGTATGATAAAGGGATATAAAGCAGTGTATCGGTATATGTGTCATTCTAGAGTGTAAACGGGTGCCCTCTTGTTGATGACTTCCCATCTTCACACACTACATGCTGCCTGAAGCAATGGAAACTTCGACGGGACCTGAAGACACCGAGTTGCAGCTCTTCCAGCGACATGGTGTTGGGTTCCGACGTGCCCACGTCCGCCGGTTGCCATGGAGACGGCATGGGGGGCGCCACGGCACGGAGCACGTTATAGATTGATGGTGGCTTTTCACAAACAATTTATGGATGCATCTGTGAAATGCCTTGTATAATCTCGTGCCACAGATTCAGTCTGCTTTTTGGAATAAATCGGAAATTCATGATCAACTACATGATGGCGGCGCCATGTACAGGAACTTCAAGATAGGCATCCAGAGTCTTGATTCTTCCCTCTGAAAGATTGTGAGAGGGGAGTTGCATCTGATTGATTGTATGCATTCTAGCTTCCAAATAGTCATTGTTTTCAGTTGTTGACTATCAATTTCAGTCATGCTGTCATGCTCTCTAAACATCATTCATCAATCTTGTTCCAGATGTTCCCAAGAACTCTTAATTGCTGTTAATCACCTGCTCATTTTAAGCTTCGGGTAATCTTCGGGGCAAGACTTTTTTGAGATGAGATTCAGCAATGCCTTGGCAGAAAATGATGAGATAAAGGCCGGGATGCTTAAAGGATCCCATGATATCGGAGAGTAGTGAATGTAACTGAAGCTTTCCTTGTTTGACAGCTGGTTTAGATGTTATATGATTCTATATATCATATATCACTTTAAATTATCGTTGATCTCTGACATTTTTTGTGATGTCTTCTAGGTTTCGACTGTGAAGCAGGCAAGGAGCTAGAAAGTAACACCCTTTTTGGGACTGACAGCCCGTTGCACCTTTTCAAACTGTTTGCCAGCTTTGATCATCTTCCTCTCAGAGTCATGTTTTGGCAAATGACATCAGCACTTCAGCGAAAACGTTGCTCATCAGCCTGGCCTTCTTGCCTCAAAGTCACGGTTGGCTTGTGAGTCAGGTTCAAACCTCGAGTTCATCTGCATGTGGGTCACTGAAAAGCTATTGAAGCTCTTAAGGATGTTACAACACCAATTTGAGCAAGAATGGATTCAGAAAAAAAACAAAGACACAAATCCTTTCATGAACAAATGCGGCAAAAAACTTTTTAACTCTTCACAGCTCTGAGTGTTTCAGCTCCTCCTCGTCATTTCGGGCTTCTGTGCTTGGACCCTTGGTCAGTTTAATGGTCGAAAAAAAGGAACAAAAACATGTGGAAGAAGCAAGGTGTCTTGGAAATCTCAAGGGGTTTTCACTAAACGTTTAAAAGGGGCATGAGATTTAAAAGAAAAAACAAAAATAAAAAAATATGGAGGTCAAAGCCAATGATGCACCAGATCGAGAAATTGCATTTCGCCAAATGGAACTCTAACATGTAGCTGCATGTAGCTTCAGCCTTAGGTGCCTCTACCATGTCCCTGAGGCATGCGCCAAAGCACCACGCTTGTGGGGTCCACTGACTCCAAACCTTAAAATTCTCCACGACGAAGCAGGAGCAATGCTTTTTGGAAGCAGGACATACACTGCTACTACGCAAAGTAAGATGTGATAAATCAATACACCATGTAAACTAATACCAAGCGATACAAAATATATTTATTTTTTGCACCTAAATTACATACATATCATATAACAACACTTTGTTTCTTCAACCACTGGGTTTTTGAAAAGAGATGAAACGGACAGCACTGAGTTTTCCTACATCTACTTCCTGGAACTTTCAGGTAGCCATGGATGTCTGATGTGTTTCCAAGGTGAAAACTCGGATCTGAACATGGGACATGGAAATTGTTTTTTTTTGAGAAGTTTCCGGTGGCATTGCTTGCACAATCGCATTCAATAGTAGAGTCAGGGCCTTCTACAAATGACGTGTACTAACAACGGCATCTCTTGTCCACAGAATTCCAACACAATGATAAAACATCCAATAAGCGTGTGGCCTTTGGCTTGCTATAGAACAACTGCTGGCCGATCGCAAGTCCAAATCATGTAGCACTCAGTTGCTATTGCTGGGTTTACTCCTTTTTCAACGGGGCCTAAATGGCTGCAATGGCAACTCAGATTCGAATAGAAGGCGCTTGTCCATACCAAGGCAAAACTTGCCAACGTGAGAACCATGGCCCAAGGTTTTGCAAAGTTTTCTTGACATTTTTCCGCTGCATTGGTGTCCTCCTTCCACTCCCATTGCAACCTCACCCTTCACGGCATTTTTGGTGGCAAAAGCATGTCTCACGGCATTTTTGGGAACTCCTCTATTCGGGAAACGGAGGCCTCCTGACTCCATCACTGTGTGCATTGTTCAGGGAAAATATTATATGCCATCATCACATCACTATCATCACTATAAACCACTCAATCTGATTCCAAACTACCTTTGGGGTTGACCTCACATATCTATGATTTACCCAAATTCAATTCAATCTCTGATATACAGCATCCGATTTCAATTTCAACAATAGCACTATTTGACTTTGTATCATTTCACATGTATTCATATTTCATTGATCCGTGAAGCATGGAGGCACATGATGGCACATGGCATTAAGCATGCGATTCCAATAGGGTGCGTGATCCTCTCATTCGCAACCATTTCACTACATCATGATGACATTATTCTCCGAGCACCTGATGCCTCCAATTCCCTTCCAACTTGAAGTCGCAGACTTTTTGAGAGATGATTGGAGATGGCCACTCTGCTTGCAAATCCTGAGAAAGTCTACCTGCTCCTTCGGCATAGCAGTAGTGTCTTCTGTTTTGTGTTCTATGGTGATCCACTTTTCAACTCATCCCTAGGAGTTTCAAGTGGCACATCTCATGTTTGGTAACCACGACCTCAGAGGCATCAAAGGAATCACCATTGATTTCACCTCAGAAGGGACTTGATACAAACAAAAACGGCTTGGAAGACAAAAATGACAGCTTTCCCGAAATTTTCAGGACAAACGCTTAAAACCGAAAACATCGTCAAGAGTACATTGGGATCAAATCTTTCTAAATGGTTTTCAACCACCCTTTGCTGTCCAAAGCACCCTGATATATTTCATACACATCGGTGAAGCAACGACTTCATTCTTAAGCTTTGAGCCTCATTTCTTGAAGAAAACGCTTCTCACATCTCAAATTCATTGAGCATCGTGGATTGGATGTAGCTACAAACTGCTTGAATATTTATCATATTTAAGCGAATAAAATCGAAAAAAATCTGCGTTACAATGTACCTGTTCGATTACTATGTAATCATAATGCATCATCACATTCGAGAAAGGCTATTCCAGTGTGTAAATCCTGACCAAGGATAGAAAAACAGCTTGTTAAGATCTTTCTCACTCACGTTTCGATCCGTGACATCCCCTTTGTAATTGCGAGAAATCATCGGCGGCAACATGTTTCACACCTTTTTTCTGGCGGCGCAAGTGATTCGTGGCCTGACGAAACAATACGCGAGAGTCAAAGATTATATAGGTTCCAACCCTAAAAATACATAGGATGCAGGCAATGCGAGGATCACATAACACCACGGTGATTAATTATACGAGAATGGATATACAGTAACATTAGCAAACAAATATACTTATATATACTGGATGTAAAATGTAAATAGCATCAAATGTGTACAATGTACAAGTTCCATTTCCCTTGTCGCGGGTGCCTAAGCTGTGCGTTGTTTCTTTCCAGACTGGCCATATACGGAATAGTCCACACATCGGCATTGCTTCATGCCGCACTTCCTGAGCATATCAAGCCAGGTCTTGGTTGCGCATGGATGTGCATGGTGTGTAGAGCGAAGGATTTTTCCCGGATCCACTGCTTCAGCTTTGGATACTCTGATAAGGAATGTCTTTTCCACTCCACTGATCAAAGAGAATCCACAAACAAAAATATATTGATCTCAGCGATCACTGTTAAAGGAATCGCCATGGAAATCATGGTTTCCTCCATGAATTGTAACTCTGATGCTGCCATGACTCCTGCAGAACTCACCTCGCATGGCCAGCGCCATCCTGTGGATGCACAACACGTCTTAAAGCAAAAATAATGGATGTGGAAAGCCAATCATTGATGTCAGAACATGGAGTGATTAAGTTTGGATTAAGTTCAGATTAAGTTCAGATTAAGAGTGTTTCATGGATATTTTACGATCTCTTGATGATTCCTTGAGTTTCTCCATGCTGCCCATGATGGTCTCCTCTTGTCGCCCTCTGAAACATCTTCAGAAAAATCCAAGATCTTTTCCGGCTGCGTTTTAGAGTAGGCATTGTCCACCTCGGTCGACCCAGGCAAAAATGTCATGGTCATGTGACTCATCGTGGTTCCATTCGATGATCCTTTTTCGTGAACTGAAATCTGAAGCTGTGAATATCTCTATGGCTCCAAGTTCCCTGCCAGCATGTTACTCTGCGCTGCAGAGATCTTATCCTGACAAAGGGAGTTGACTTGGAGAAGGCCTATTTACCGCATACCATGCCCATGACTCAAAACTTAAGAAAAAACACTCTGCAGAACCCGAATCCTCAAAATGGAACATGCAGCTATGCAATCACTGAGATGCAAGAGAAGGCAAATGATTCATCTGGCTTTTGTGGCATCATGTCGCATCATTCGAGCTGGTAGGACTACCAAGCCAAAACAACGGCACTACCAATACCAATTGCTGGCCTCTAGCCAAGACGTAGAGAAGGCTTTCATGTTCTCTTGGTCTAGTCTCTGGTATGACAACAACTTGAATTACAGAATCACAATTCAACAACTGCCTCCAGCTGCGTCGCAACCCCTTCAACTTTAAATTGCAAGCTGTTTCGAGAAGCTGCTTCCAGCTTTACTGACTGATGTTGTGATGCCCTAAATACGCTAAATACAGGAGCCTCACTGAGGCTTGCTCCCAAAATCATAAGATCTGCCCTTGCTCAGTCTGTCAGTCATCCTCCAACTCTTCAGCACATGGAGCCATTTCGGCTTCTTCCACCATCCAAAAGCTGTTGTTCAACATATCTCCAAACAACTTGGGATGATCCAATTTCTCCCCATCCACATAGACACTTCCATAGGTGTCGTCAATCACCCGTTTTCCATCGGCATCAAAGCGGTGCACGTGGATACCCCAGATTTCTGGAGCATCGCGGCTCCAGAAAAGGGCAGGAGTGGATGGCCAACACATCAAGCGATGCTCTGAGGACTTCCTAGGTGTGAATTTGCTAGGAACATGTTGCAAGAAGCGGTTGCAAAGAACAGATACTCACTCTTCACTCAGAATATGTATGCAGCATGGATCTGAATGAACATACACATGCCCTAGTTTATGCCAGTTGAATTCCCGGACTCTGCATCTCATCACATCTTACTAGGAATGCACGTTAATACATGCCCAGCTTCAGATGAATCTCCTTGTTCTGAGGATCAATAGCTCCTCCCACAATCTCTCGACGCCATGGCCGAGCAAAAAGCTGAAGAGGATTCCCAATGGTCAGCTTTCCAAAGATATCACGACCGCAAGTGCCTCAAAGATGTTTTTGTGCAGATTCTCCCCAAAGAAGTCTCCGATGTCCTCATGCAAAGCACCGCAATGCTTGCATTTAACAATTGCCGTCAGTTCCACTGACGAACGTGGTACTCCTTGTGACTCCAGAGGTTCAACACCAAGTTCTTTGTTCACAGGGCATTGGTGTTCCATGTAATACAAGTACTCCAAGGCTGCTGGGGTCGTCACTAAAATTCCAGTCTCAGGAATGTTGGGAAAGCGCCCCGTGCGGTCACTGATCCGAACTGCTGGCATTCATGTATATGCGCGAAAAGAAGTTGCTAAAAACTTTGCAGCAACTTCTTTGCGTGCATGTACATGAATGCCAGCATAGAAGTACTTGGGATTTGTGTTGTAGGTGTCGATGGCCGGGGCCAGACCAACCAGACCAATCCAAATACCTAATTCACAATAGTCATTGGGTCCTTGAATCTCGCCAGGTACCAAATTCAAAAAATTCAAATTCAAAAATTTGATACCAAATTCACTTGGTAACAACGCACAAAATCCAACAAAATCCACAAATCCGGCATCACATTGGATTCACATTGGAAAATCAACAGATTCGCCCCAGTCTTTCCACAGATTGGAAGCAAAGGGGCGGACTGAAAAAGGAGAAGAAAATCCATTACCAAACAATGGCCAAAAGAACTAAATCCAAAGAATCACAAACAATTTCAGCAAAAATCACATTTCAACAGATTTCAACACTTGGATGTATTGACTTTACATCGCTTGACAAACCACAAACCACCACATTCTTATTTCTCAACTAATCGCGCCTGGTATTCCAACAAGGCCTTTTGAGAATCAGTGTCCGTCACTCGAGTGCTGTTCAGGTGCAGCGTTTTGGCACCTGCCTGTCATTCACAGCAAGTCTTGCTGGGGGCCAACGGTCAACATTTGCAAGACTCCAGACGGTATTATGCATTAGAGCTGAAGGTTACCAAGGAGATTGAAGGTCATGAGAAGGGGATCTAAGGGGATACAATGTATCTACCGTAGATCCTTTGTGTACCAAACAGTTTTTTCACATTGTTAGCAACACACACCAACACTGGGTAGCCTTCAAGGCCAGAGCAGCAAAGTCACCAAACTTCTGGTCTGGCATCTTGGTACCAGACTCCTCAAGGCAAGTTTGACTGAATGTCGATCTCTGTTAGATCTCATGTGAGGAGTCATAAAATCGTGAATAAGATCAATGTGTTAACAAGATTCAGCAAATATTTTCAAAGCAGATTGCACCATCTCATCATCTCCGTATCTCCGTGTCTCTGTTTTATTTCAGAAGGATCCTCCAGTTCACTTCCCATGCATCTCACATTTGTCCCATGCCCTATGATGCATCCGCAGCACCTGGACACATATCAATTTGAAACGATCTCACTTCCAAGCACGGCAGCTTAGATAGATGGATAGATGGATGAATGGATAGATGCATGTATGTACAGTTCTATGTTGTGCCAGCCTAATCGGCATCATACTGGCTGAATACGTCTTGGATTCTCCATGCGTGCTGGTGACGCTCATCATATCCGTCATAGCATTAGATTCAAATTTATCCCGTGAAAGGGATGGCATTTCCGCAATATTCATCTAATGGCCACCAACTTGTGTATAGATTCTTTATGATCTTTTCCTCCCTGAAACATCCTTAAACATACTTTATCAATGTGCAATCTGCATCAATCTTCCACATGTATTTAGACCCAACCGGGCTCCTCAGGTCGCATGGGCGTCAGCGTCTTCTGCGCGGCGCGCGCCTCGCTGCGACGAATACGATACCTGGCGCGAAAGGAAACGAGCCGTACGGATTTTTTGTTTGGCAAACATGCTTCAAACAGATTCAATGATACGATCTTGAGGTGACTGGTTTTCATATAATTCACTCTTTATTGAAACTTTTGAGGTGCTTTTGTCAGCTAGGTCTCATTGAGTTCTCGAATTCAGCTCTGGGGGGTGGCTTGGCCCAGCTCAGGAGAAATGGAGAAAAGGCGACTGCGTCATCCGCAAAAATCAATAAGGAAATCCGAGTGTGAACTTTGATTTTGCGACCTATCTTGTTGTAGATCAATATTTATATGTAAATATATACATATTATATATGTTCTATATACAGAGCGGTGGTTCTTCGGGCATCGGTCGGAATGTCGGAATGAAGCATCTCCCGAGTCCCAACCCAAGGCACATATCTCCGTGACCTCAACGAAAATGCCAACTTTAAAAGCTCGACAAAAAGTCTGAGGAACTGAGCGCCATGCCAGTGGAGTAAAACTTCTTGATTTCATCAGGATCCTGGAGCCAAATCAACTGGAAGGAATGGGTTGGTCATGTTTTTCATCAATTTCGATTCAATGCCTCGTGTCCATGGGAATGTGTAGTCCGTTTTGACTTCTTCAGATTACATTATATTTAATACAGGTTAACACGTTTATAGTTTATATTGATTATAATTGAATTTGGTCATGTTTCAAAATTGGATATACTATACATAGAATAGTTGCATTGGTCCCTGAACCAAGGAGTTAGTTTGACCTTGTTTCACCAACTCCCTTAGTCTCTGGCTGTCATATTGAAGATTGGTCCAGTGCCTCAGGGTTGATTCTTGTGATGGATGAGATGCAAAAAAAATGGAAGTTGCAAAATTTGTCAGATATGATGCATTGAGATTGAGGAAATCATTGCCTGTCCATCTTAATAGCCCTCCAATTATACATGGCACACTTTCATATCCTGTTGGTTACCCTTTTCCATTCCACTTCTCACTTCACATGAACCTCACCTGCTTCTTCCAGCTGGCTGAAGGCTGATTTGCTCTTGGCCTGGAAGCGGTTCTGCATCGCCGTGAGCTGCAACTCAACTTGCATAACTGAGGTTCTCTCCAGGCCTTCTTGCCGACCTCAGGCGCTGGTGATTTGGATTCATCATTTGCTTCTTCCGCTCCACATGAACATGACCCAACAGCATGGGGAGTCAAAAAGTGCAAACGTTGAGTTAAGCTGCGAAATGAAGGGCACCCTTCCTGGTCGGAATTTTGATGGAAGGCTTCAATGGAAGGCTTCAGTACTTAGCTCCAAAACTTTCGACATCTCAAACGCACAACACAGGCTCCTTGAGGAAAATGGACTGTAAAGCACCACCACATCACCAGCTGTAGTAGTAGCCTAGGAAGCAGCAAACAGCCAAAGATAGCCAAAGTCATAAGCATGGTGACGTGCAAGCACTCACCTTCATATGCCCCCGACATGAAGTTCGTTTCAAGTCCGCCAACTTCTTGCTTTCATTGTCACCATCCCGAAACTTCAATACATATGCAATATAATGTCATGTCCACACTGATTAATGAGGAGAAAAACAAAGAGAAGGCTACTAAGAAAGTATAGCAAGTGGGAAAAACGAAGGTTCCAAAACCTTGCCAAACTTGAATTGAGCCTGCCCAAAATTCAGATGGAATCCTTATCTGGATCCTCAACACTTCAACAAGACACTAGATATTCTCCCGATATATTATAGAATATTATAGATATTATAGATATTTTTGATGCTATCAACAGTTTCTCTTGAAACGCTACCCAACCATGTCTCCAAAACTTGAGCCATCAGACCAAGATCTGATTCAAGTCCTTGGGCCATGCCAGTTGCAAGACCGACCTTGGTCTTCAACATGTGTGCAACGTGAACCACAGAGGTGCAACAATCCACAATGGCGAAGAAAAACATAATGATCTGAAAAACAGGGAAGCAATTGATAATTGATTGAAATTTGATTGAACTAATGAAGAAGTATGATGTTTAACAATCTCAACAACCTGTGCATGTTTCAATGGTTTTTCATGCTTTTTGTCTGTATCATTCCTGAGAAGTCTGAAGGCTTCGAAGATCAAGGGCCACACTTCTTTCCGAAGTCCAAACTCTTGGCCAAGGTCATGGTCTTGACCTCGGTCGATGGACTCAATGGACTCGCCTGCTGAATGGTTCACATGACCTTGTTATACTAAATGGAATCTAAATGACAAGTGCCAAGTGCTTAAGTGTGTGTGCGTTCTACGTTCAGTACGGTCTATGATGAACAAATGCATGCAAAAAAAAACACGGAGAGTATTTTTGCATGATTCTATGAAAGATATAAAGATCAAAGCTAATCATTGAGGTAGTGTTCTTTGCCGACTTTTGTGCAAATGTGGGAATGGGAGGCATCTCAAACAACTCTGACACATCAAGTTAAGAACATCTGAGACTACAGCTACTCTAGCTATTTCTGGTGGTTTCAACCGACTCAGGTCACACTCCAAGTGGCATCATAAACCCGCAGCGTAGCCGCACCTAGCAGCAAGGAGAGGAGAGGCATCATCCCATCGTTCATCCTCGTTATGATCAAAGCCTTCATCCTTTATGATCTTTGATCAACTTTCAGAATGAACAACGGCTTCATCGCGCCTAAGGCATTTTTGGAGAGCGATGTGCCAGTGGCCACGTAGCGACCATCAGGAGACCTTGCAGCATAACTTGTTTCGGCAGAAGAGACTCACGGGAACTAAACTGCTCCCAGCCAATGTCTTTTGATATCGTTTGTACTTTCGAAGGACGCCAGGGAGCCACACGTGCAAAGTCCTGTCTTCTCATGAGCAGTCCGGAGGTCATCAAAAACCTCCAAAAATTGAACAGAATCTCACAGTCCAGCTGAAACAAACAACACAACAGTTCATTTCAAAGTGACTTCAACAACAATTATATATATATATCATATTTTTGGATATTTTTGGCACCTTTCAGCAAGAATTAATATCTGAAAATAACAATGAGATAAATTCAGATATCTTGAAGTCGTAGAGCTTCCCAGGATCTCGAGATCGTGCTAAGTCCCGGAAGCAAACACTACGTCCATGCAGGCCTTCACTGGACCCTTCGCATCCGACATCATGCGACAGTCCCAGATCTGAGGATCCAGAGTCGGTGCTGAGGGTTGCTCAGGGTCTATGATTCTGTGCATTTTGATCGCTTTCATGATCTTAAAATGCCAAACAATCCGAAAGGTCTGGATTGTTGTTGTTTTTTTCCGGGGGACTTGTTGATACTCACATACTCACCGGTTGGAGTTGATCATAGTTGATCCCGTTCAAACCTGCAACCTGAAGCCTGCTGACCCTAGTGATTCGTTTTGGGTTATCTCGAAAACATGGACTCTTTACGGTGAACTCCAACCCAGCCGATTCATCTTGAGCATCTCTGGCATCCCTCTTGAACACAAACTGGAATGCACACCATCCACGATCCAGCCGTCCTTCATGGTGTTGTCCATTGAACCTTGGGAATGACAAGAAAGTCAAGGTCGCAGAGGCGGCGGGGGAAACTATCTGACATGGAGGACCTTGCTGCCAAAAGGCAAGGTCACGTAATGTTGCAATATTAGATACGTGTAATTTGCATGCATAAAAGTGGCTTAAGGTTGGAAAAGGAAGCTATCAGTCCTTTTTTGATGTCCTTTGTAAAGAACATCCATCATCTCTCAAATTCATCGAATGGTTCCAAGAGAACAAGGTAATCATTGATTATCTGATTTGATGCAACAGCTATTTAATTTTGTACGAGCGTGTTATTCCATGAAGCTAGATGTGTTGCCTGTAGCATGGCGACTCGAGCTCACAAAATGCAACAAAAAATGAGAGAAATTAAAGGCCTGTGCTTAAAAAACAAAGCTTTTGCCCTCTTCTGTTCCACTCTCATGTTGCGCTTTCATAGATCTCAAGATCTGTGCCAGGTCACGTGTGATCAGCAAGTTGCATTCCACACCCTCTGGCACGAAACCAACGGCAGTAACTCCTTCACTGTGTGCAGATCGGAGAATCCTGGAAGAGGCTGAAAAGACAGTTTTTGTTTGATAGACATGTTTCACCACTAGCTGCGATCCAAACCCTACTGAAAGAATTGAAGGTTAGAGTTTGTCAGCGGGGCACCAAGACCCTATCTACATCAATGAACTTTCCATAAACCTTCCAGTCTGTCGAGTCTGCCATCTGCCACGCAGGTTTTGCTTTGTTTTGGCAACGCGCCAACACGTTGAAGCTCCGATGCAGCTTCCTCGGCTGCATGACCCAGCCTTGGAGGGCAAGAAAATCAAGAAACGAACTGGCACCACATGGCACTGGCTACATTGATTCTGCAGACACGGATTCCGAGAGCTAAAGATAAATTTGTATTGTTGCATCACATCACACGTGTGTATTTGCCAAGTTGCTTCTCAGCAACTTCTTCCAAGGCGTTCCCTCGGAGCAAAAGGCAAGCTGCCTCAAGCGCTTTGGCCTTCAAAGGCCTTGGTGTCAGCTGCCAGCTAAGATTTGAGAGGGACTCTTGAGATGATCCTAAAGGACCTTAAAGACCACATTTCATTTGGAAATGACCGTTTCTTAAACATTCCTAGGATTCCTACTGCAGAAATTTGACCATCTCAAACGTCCAAGCATCTTTCAAGTCCAAGAGATCCAACAACTGACAATCCGAAAATCCACGTCCCATGAAGTTTCCAACTTGTGCGACAGCCAAGTCACAACTGATGGCCGTTCACCCGTAAGTGGCCACGGTGGAGTAGTGCACACCGTGGAGGGCACCTCTTCGAAACAATGTAGGTTCCACGGAGAGAAAATAGATGGGTTTTTAAACAGTAAGAAGATGGAATGTATAATGGCATAGTAATGTATACAATTATGCTATATCATCATGTTTTACTGATATACATATATATATATATACATATGAATGATACATATACATACAGTACTAAGTACTACAGCAAAAACGCTACCATATTACCATTGGCAGATTATGGGTCAAACTCTCGCCTCCTTTGTGACTGCAAACCCTCAAAACAAACACTGTTTTCCTGTTTTCCTCAACCGTCTGGCTCGTTCAAACAATTTGTATCGTACTCCACGCGCAGAGTAGCATAGGCCCAAATGCCTCGGCCAAATGGGCTGGTGGTTTCAGATTGTCATGGGGCTTGTTCCAACTCTTCCGCCACAGTTTCACCGCCTGGCCCTGTAGGCGAAATCATGATCAGGGTGAACCCTAATAACAGTTGTCACCTGCTTGCCAAACAAATCATTCTCAAAACGTTTTTGTTGTAGGACGACTTGCACATGAACTTCGAACATGCGTCAACATGCCGAACACTCCCTTCCTCAATCCCGAAATCGTGATCCACGTTGCTGTTGGACAGGTTTTGCGGCGTAAACTCAGTGATGACCATCACAGCACGTTGCGAGACAGCTACCATCAAGGGATCATGGAGGAAGCTAATGGTTGCATAAGCCCAGGATAGATTTGCAATAGCCTTGGAGTTGCAAGAGATGAGTTCCAAACTTGCCCCGTGAAATGATTGTGACTTCGGATGTCAGTTTCTCCCAGTGAAAAAAGTGACAGCCGCCATTAACCAAAGCTGAGTAACTTGTGGATCCCAGGATGACATCGTAGCCATGGCATTGGCAGCGATGCAGTGGAAGAAAGGCATGTTTTGGTAGCTCACCTGCCGACAAAGAGACATCAAAAGTATTCAAAAGTCATGTTGAAAGCCACATCAAACACATCAGTAAAGTTTAACTTGACGGATCGGTGCCAAATAGTGCGTCCATACAGTATCAACTTACACGGGGTGTCTAAGTCAAAGTGTATCCTAAATAACATCAATGAGAATGATAGTGAGAGTAGGATTTCACCGACATCTCCCTGCATTTTTCTGTGTATTGGCATCATGATATCTTTCTTATCCCACCGTGCAATACCAATGAACCGTGCCTTTGCCAAGGCCCAGGCTGTATTGGCCATGCCCTGCACGTTGAAATGCGTGATGCGCTGGATGGCCTCCACGGCAATCACGTCCAACAAAGGCAAATCCCGAATGGACAGGGTAGCGAAGGCCCATGCAATGTTGCCTGGGCAACTGGAGGTCACTTCCAAGTTTCGACATGCAGCTTTTTTTCATTTGCGAATCTTAAAGGATCTCATTGATCTATCAACAAAATATGTACAGCATATAGAAATCTCTGAAAATTTCTGAAACACCGATTTCATGATTTCTATGTAAGGCTGTGTGCTTCGATCACCCCGTCTTTCTTGGGGATGTGTTTTTTTCAGCCGAGGCACCAATCTCTTGGTGACCACAACTCTGCATCTTCTGACAGGCGGTCCTTGAGATTGCCATCATCAACACCGCATCTTCGATCAACAGCTTGGCCAAAGCTCACGCCAAATTTCCCAGGTTTTGTGCACCAAATTGGTCAATCTGCTTGAGGGATTGTTTGCAAATACCTGCCTGAGTTCAGAGCCGTGCTTGTTTGACGTGTCAAGAAGCACTGGATTCATCCAAGGAAAGAACGATCCATTTTCCCGTTATCTCATTTCATCTCATTTCTGGATCGCTACTAAGCTACGTATTACAAACACTTGCGAGTGGTTTTCAGGAACAAAAATACTATGTGCAAATTGTCATTTAGATTCACTAGAATTTTCAGTATCAAGTGGCAAAGAAGTTGGCCTCCATGTACTGTATCTTAGCAAAAGCCCAGGCCATGTTGGACAGGTGTTGCGGTTGCAGCTCTGACAGCTTCTTGGACGCCTGTGATGCCAAAACATTCAAAAGAGCTCCATCACCTGGAGCGCTGCAGGGTATCGAGATGTCTTGAGGGTATGTTAAGTGATGTTAAATGGTTGAAACATGAATTCAAAGGAATTCGAAGGAATCAACGGGTCTTATCGGGTCTTGGGGGTAAATGAAACTGCTAAAGACTGCCAGTCACCTACGCGAAGGGTTGCACAAGACCAGGAGATGTTTGCAAGACCTTGCTAATGAAGATTTGCATTCCTGTCCAGTATCTCAAGCACCATAGCATCAATCAGCATTTTGTTTTGGAACATAAGCTTAGCTGATGCCCACATGGTGGTGGACAGCGCTTGCTCGTCGAAATCCGCCAACTTTGGCACCGTTGCTGCGCTCAAAGCTTCCAGCAAAGGAACGTCATGGCGGCGCATCGTTGCACATGTTCACGCAGTGTTGGAAAGGCCCCGCGCATCGAAATCAAACATCGACTCTTCACAACGACGACTGAGAGCAAACCACAATTCTGGATGCGACAAATTGAGTTTGGTTAACGCTCAGGCACTGCTTGCCAGACTCTGTGGCTCAAAACTCTCCATATGATCAAGCGCCACGGAAGAAATCAAATCCAGCAATGAAGCCTCTAAGATTTGAAGTTGGGAAAAGGACCACAAACTGTTTGCAATATGTCGTGGTCGTATGAAACTCGAGTCGGTCAGAAATGCGCGCACCTGACATGAATACACAGGAATGAAACTGGATCCAAAAGAATCTAGCTGCAAAATTAAAAGCATACATCAAACAAAAAGCAAACACCCTCTTGTATCCGGAGGTAATCCAAACAATAGAAACATGTTACATAAAGACATGTTTTAAAAATCAGCAATTTGCACAGCACCACCAGGGAAACCCGTTGGCTTTTTCCTGCAGTATCCATGTAACCCGAGGAAAACAATGCCAGCCTTCTCCAAAAGCCTTCATAGTCTTGGATCTGTGGAGTATTGTGAGCCTGTGGTCTTCGCAATGCGGTGTAATGCTGTGACGAGATTCACAAAGTCAAAGGTTTGATTCGTCTCATCGTTGATGAGAAGAACCAGGATCTCTTCAGCGCTCCTGGAGTCCAGGTATGTTTAAGTTCATCACAGTTTTATCAGTTATATAATCCTTATATATCAAACAAGAAAATCCTGTCACCCCGCAGAGTGTTCAATAAATGTTTAACAGGCTGAAGCTACTGCATCTCAACACAGAATGTCAATTCCAAGTCCTTTCAAGGATGGTGCTATTCACCTGTCCAGATTTGCTGAGAGGAGACCAACCTTTCGACGAGCCCTTGGGTGACCAGCCCTTGCTGAACTTGCCCTTGGACATGGCTCAAAAATTGCACTGCCTATGAGCTGTGCTTGAGCCGATGGAAAGTAGCTACCTAGATCTACCTAGTACATTGACTGTAAAAGACTTTGTCTCATAGTGATGACCGTCAGCACTGGGCTTTGACTCAAAGCTACTTCTAGTTGATGTTGCATGATTACACTGATTACACTTCACATTCTGCCCAATGGCACCTCTGCTCCATCTTGCACTGCACGGCACTTTGCCGAAAGTGCTGCTCCTATCACCCCACTGACCAAATGTGGTCGTTCAGAATGCAGAGAATGTATTCTACAAAATGCAGAAAATTCTCTTGAATGATTGTGATTGAAGGGGTGCAGAATGATTGGCCTCTGGAAACACCACCTTTCTCAACGTCTCCCAGCAACAAAGACGTGTTAGCAGAAACACTCAAAAACCCAAAGCAGCCCAACCCTGTCCATCACGTACTCGCGGCGTGTCCAGAAAGCTGCACAGCAAAGGCGGCAAAAGTCCTAATGCAAAGCGGTTGATGGCGAGGGCTGCAGAAAGACATGTTCTGCAACTTGATACAACAGGGGTTTTCGAAGGGAAAGAATGGGAGCAGTTCATTTTCTGGCTGGATCTGCAGCACACTCTCGTGTACAAACTTGTCTATCAAGAGTGAATCAAATTGGCCAAACTCAGACACCACACACATCCCGCAGTGCGGCACCTTTTTAAACATACACTCTGTAACACTCTAACCGTGCCTGACATGCGGGTTGTTCCAGCTTGAACTAGCCTGAACACCGGCAAAACTGGTGGGTCTGACCTCTGATCGCAATCCCGAGGCTGTATGTGGCGGCGACTTTTTTCACCAACAGCGAGCATCGGCATCCGGGTTGAACGAGTTGACCGAGAATGGATAGCCAGAACTGACGAGTCGATCTGCTGAACATCAGTTCTGGCCCTCCACTGGTCAACTCAAAGGCCCAACTGACCGAACAGTTTGACGAGGAAGTCAAAGGCTTCGTAGTCTGCGCTGTAAAAATATGTAAAAATCCTTGACTTTTGGATCGCAGCTGCTGATCAAATCACAGCACAAACCCTGCCAGTATGCTCATGATCACCGAGCTGCAAATGATGCAAGCCATAGCTTGATATTAAAGCTGAAAATTGCTTGTGAAGCTGTTCCATGCGAAGGACGTGATGGCATACTTGTTTGCCCTCTTTGAGATCACCACGTTCAAAGACATGGTAGACTTGAGGTACATAGTGGCAGTCACCTAAATCCAACTTTTTTGGACAAAGTTGTCGAAACATTCCCCAGGGCAGCGAGCCTTCTCGTGTATCCATGAGACCGTGGGGATGTAATTGAATTCACTCCGTAAGCGTTCGATTGGATCCCGAACAACGCAAAAGCTATCACAGTTCTTGGTATACAATGCAGCTAAGGCAGCGTCTAAACCAAGTCCTGCTCCAGGAAACCAAAGCATTCATCCCAGTAATTAGGACTTGTTGTGGTGCTTTACCACCTTTGAGCACTCTAAGTGAGGGCTTTTTCAATGGATCCTCGAATCCTCCTCCAGTCTTTGGGATATGAATGAAGGACAAACCCCGGGGCATTATGACTGCCATGGCCGCTATGGTTGCAGGGCCGTGCCTGCAACAAAGAGGTTTCGCAAGTCTCTTCTGACCTCGCCACAGTAAGGAAAATCCCACCATGGAAGGTCCATAAGCATCTTTCCCGTCATCATTGCGTCTCAGAAGGTCCATCAGATAAGTACAATCTGCGTGGCAAACTGAATTTTCATCGGCAAAGTCTTCTATTACAGCCAAAAAGTGAATCTCCCAGAAGCCCAGTGGGAGATTCACTTTTTGGCTGGCGATACAAGACTTTGCCGATGAGAATTCAGTTTGCCAAGAAAAATTGGACCATGGAATTAGGTATAGGATCCTTGAACCAAAATGGCAAACGACGACGAGGATGAGGATGAGGATGAGGATGAGGATGAGGATGAGGATGAGGATGAGGATGACGATGATGAAAGTCACATGACTGGCATCCATCTCACACATGATCAAACGCATTGATTGCTCTCCACTGATCCTGATCATAGAGACATAATGGTATGAATATTCAACGCCCGTGCGCCATTCACCTCCTGGACATGCTTCTGTCAGAATTCGGTATCTGATCAAACATGGGAAAAAAAAACATGATCACCCATTGAATCTGAAGGTGAGTTCCTGAGATGAGTGAAAACATCTGAAAACAATCAAAGCTTGTTGATTCATCACCCTTTCACACGATGCATCGCGACGGTCCACACTGCGATGTCTGGCTTTTCAGACCATCGCAACAGTCACCGACCCCAATCCAGCATTCCTGGTGATGGGGGATTTCCTGCAATAGTAAACGTCTGCGATATAGAAATACAAACCGAGAGATACCACAACACCATTCACATTGCAGTTCCATGTTTTATCATCTCATACAATAAATGTGGACAAACTACATTCAAATTATGTACTGGGTGTATGTATTAATGTAAATGATGAAATCCTAAAGAGCCATGCAACAGTTCTCATCATTTATCCTCCTCCTTTCTGAAACACTTGTGTTGAGCATCGCACTGCACCACCGGAGTCGGCGTTTCCCCAGGAGATGATCCAACCATCCAAACGCAGGGCGTGAAAAGCACCGTAGGAACCAGTGATCTGCTGCACGTCGTAGAGCTCGTCTTGGGCATCGCAGTGACCACCGTAGAGTGGGTCACCCCACGTGACAACGTGGCCATCGGAAGATAACGCAGCAAAAGCGAAGTGTGTGGAAGAAATCTCTTGGATGTTGATCAAATAATCCTGTTGACGTTCAGCCAGGAATCAGTAAAGATCCAGTCAGGCAAATCAGAAAGAAAATATACAGTAGTTAACTAAAGCATGACTATTCATCAATTATCAGCACTATTGAAATGAGTATCAATAAAGGCGTCACGGCGTCACAGCACAATTTTCAAGGCAATATAGCTTAAATACTCCAGTCTTTGACAACCTTCAGTGAAACTTTCAGGCCACCAAACACCAAATTCCATTATGGCATTAACAGCAGGTTTTTTTTTGAGAAAAAAATCATCGCCTGCACTCTTCCAGCATCTCCACCATAGGACTTGCTCCCCCAAGCCACCACCCGGCCACAGGGACCGCAAATGGCCGCAAAGGCACCGGAACTGGCTGCCAACTGCCGGACATCGTGCAAGTCCTGGGATGAGGAAAGGACAAGATCCACGACAGAACGGTATTAACACTTCCATTCATTAATATGGTATAATATGGTCATATACTTGGTCATATATAGTGAGATTATGATGATCATTTATGATCTATGGTGTACAAAGAACTCGTAGCAGTTCCACCCTACAAACACATGATTCGCAAACGGTCAAGATGCATGGAGGCATAGTATGCAGTAGCTGACAGTAGGAAGTTCCAGAAGAATGTGTGCAAGAATTGAAGAACCAACAACATCACCATAGAAGTCACATGCACTCATCAAAGAAATTATCTCAAACCTTCAGCACATGTTTCCAGCAGGTCCTTTTGTACATGCTTGCTGTAGCCACCAAAAGAAGGATCGCCCCAGCTGACCACCCGACCGTCCGAGCGTAGTGCAGCAAATGCGAAGCCGGACGGCTTGATGTATGTCACACCTGATGAGGAGGCAAACAAAATCTTTTGTGCTTCCCCTATTTTTTAACCAGTTCTTCCTGGCGATGATGTTGATGTTCGACAACACCGGAGCCTTGCAGCTCTCGTTGCACGTCCCTGCTGTCTCCACCCGTTGAAGGCACTCCTCAGAACGGGGAGGCATCAAATGCTCCAGATCTGATGGGGTTGAGCATGAGACACAGAAGACATTGGAGAGGATCATGACTTGTCATGTGTCGATTCACATCATTCCGCCTATTGAATATCTGGTATTCTTTAATCTACTTCTAGTCTTAAGACTTAAGATATAGATCTGATTTTTATATATTTTGATATATTTTCATCTGGTCTGCAGACTTCGAACTGTTTTGCCACTTTCATCAACTCTCAATGACCCGGCCGAGCTGCCCCATGTCACGACAGAACCATTTTGGCGAATCGCGGCAAAGGCGGTCTTGGCGCCGACGACCTGCTGGACGTTCCTTGAGGCTATCCAGTGTTTTGGCCACGGTCCGTGTAGAAAACTCTGTTATCAACATGCATCCACTTGGAAACTGACTAGCTGACAGCCAAGATAATTTTGTAAGTTTTGAGATTCTTTTTAAGAAAAGCACCATACCTGGAGATTTGTTCAACCATCATTCCAACATATTCCAAGCATGTTCCATTGCCCTGCAAGGCTCTTCAATTCAGCTTGCACTGCCAGGCTATCGCTTCCCGCGCGGCCATGACCCCAGGTAACAACCCGACCATCGGCCCGCACTGCGGCAAAGGCCAGATCTGATGCAGCGATGTCGCGAATATCCACAAGTTGATCCTGGTGAAGACATCATAAGACATCAAGCATTGGAAAACCAGGAGTCTTTTCCAACGTAGATAAAATTGTTTCACGTTCGTGATAGATTGTTTTCATTCTACCATGTGTTTGGGAGTATGTATTGGTTTCCCACAGATTTAGATGTGGTTCTGAAGTTGCCAACTTGGTTTTGACAACTGGTTGAGTTATTGTCTTCTCCCCATCTGGTTATCAAACTTGGGTTGAGCCAGTCAAGTTTTTTCCCTGGAATTGCCAAAAAAAATGCCAATTTGATAACAATCGGACAGCTCTTTCCAGTATTCTCTAGGTGTCCTGGACTTGTTGCTGGCCAATTCCTTCCAGTGTTCCCCAGGTAACGACTCGCCCGTCGCTGCGGATTGCAGCGAAGGCCATGCGAGAGGCGACAATCTGCCGGACATTGACCAGTTGCTCCTGGCATTGGATCATACATCAAAGAGAGGACAAGTTAAATACTTTCTTTTTGGAAGAAACACCTCCATCCAACATTCCAACATAATCCGACTCCTGAATGGACGATCTGCAATCACCTCCAGCTGCGATGTTGCCCCACATGATGCAGCTACCATCAGATTTCAACGCTGCAAAAGCACTGCTGGTCATGGCAATGTCAAGGATGTCACGTAGTCTCTCCTGGACCTGGGTTCAACACACTTTGACCCCTCATCCGTTGTAGACATAGATCCTGCATTTATGCCTGCTCATTTCGTGATTGCCCAGAGTTATGAGATATATGTGCGAGCGATGTGTCATATATGATCTATGTTGCATGATATTTAATATGCACATTCGCAAAAGTGTTCTTACACTATCCATGTCACTGTGGCTAACAAGTATAAGATCAACTACAATGTATGCTGCATTGTGCCTGACTTTTTCCGCTTCTTTCTGCCCTAGCTGTACCATCTGCTCGGCCTCATTTCTCAGCTGGCTCAAATATCTAAGCTAGGTTACAGTAACCGAATCAATAACCACCCCATTTCACCAACCTGCGAAACCCAACGATGAGAGGAATTTGAACGATTTACCAAATCATTTCCATACCTGTTTTCCATTGCTTAGCTTCAGAAAGACCCCAAGATCAAAAGCCGTGTAAACCGTCACTGAACAAATCACCTTTGGTAGCCAAGAAACTGCACGAGTGTCCACCGCAGAGGGATCTCCCCAACAAACAACTGTCCCATCACCTGACAAATGCAGGAATAATCAAGAAAGTCAAGTTTTTAACCATGATTCATATGTATTAACAGTATGATGACCTCAATTCACCTGAAAATCATTGACATCCAACCATTTTTTGCAAGTTTTCAGCGTTCCCATCTGCCATCATCTGCCCTTCACCTCGCAGTAGGGCAAAGGACGAGGAGCTCAACGAGGAAAAGAGCCGTGCCGGTCGCACTGTGGCGGTGATCACACGGTCGCCATCGAAATGATGCTCTTCCAACAGCTGACCGTCCTGGGGGATGAAAATGATGAAACCTGCCTGCTACAACGAAAACATCGTGAAGTGAGTTTGCTTCCCTTCGCTTGCCAGGAAGTCATTGAAGATTATAAGGTGCAAAAGCACTACCAAACCCAAGTGGCAAACAGGAAGTGAATGGGTGTCTTTGGAGTACCCCCGTGAGGACCATGCTCACATCACCTCACGACACGGGTATATTCAAACAACTCACACAAATAACACTCCGTATACCACATCTCATGGCTATCCCAGCATCTAATCTCATCTAACCTTATCATCTCATCCAGTCGGATCGTCCTCTGTGATGAGTCGGTGTATCGGTAGTTGAAGCTGTTCCTCTGCTGCGCGTCGCAGCTCCAACACTGTGGAGGCCTCCACCGAGACGCTTTGACCACTGAGGAGTACCACGGTGAAGCGCATGGCACGGGACAATACGGGAAGTTGCGAGATGGGAATTTTCAGCCATGCATCAGCAGCCTCTGTCATTCAGGGATGCCACCTCTACGGAAACTTGAAGAAACAAAACGAAACATACCTATCAGTATTCAAAACATCAATTTCATGGTGTTTCGTAGGAAAGCGAAAAGTTCACAGGAACTTTGCCCAGAACTTGAGCAAAAATTCCATCGAATCTTATCCAGCTCCCTCCCAACATGGTCAGGGTGTTTTGTCACATGCCTTCTTCAATCAACAGGGAATCAACTGGAAGGCCCTTCCGCCGTTCCGCCGTTCCGCAGCTCCTGCTTCGTCAACTGAGTCATCTCCACCAGCTCCAACTCACTGGTAGAAGCTCGCAGCAAGGCACGTTGATGTGCTGCACCAGGTGCCATGCCAACATCAGCATCACCACAATCTGCCAACAACGGCAGATAAATGACGAAAACCCTGAAACGAAAAACGTCTCATATATCTAAAAATAACAAAATTGTGGATGGTAGACGGTTACCCTCATTGAAATCTAAAATCCAAGGTATACTATATTATATAATTATATCATCTATTATATCTCTTTCAACTTTCCTTTATCTCTCGGGCCTTGACTTCGAATCAGTTCCGCCAACTCAATGGCTCGACATCGCAGAAGTGCAGAGAAGTCATCCAAAAGACCTGCAGGTGCGACTCGTACGAGCTATCGGTTATCAATGGAAACGTACCCAAAAAACAAGGGGAGGTCCGGTATGAAAAGATTGGTCTGGAGCAAAAAAAATGAAACATGTCAATTTCTATACACCCCGGAAGATTAACATGGAACCCAAAAATGGAGGTTTGGAATATGATGTTCCTTTTCAATTGGGTGATTTTCAGGTTCCATATTAAACTTCCGGGGTGTATCTTGTATGTATTATGTCATCACTAAATCCCACCAACAGCGCCTGTCTCAACATCTTCTGGAGCCAGGGCTTGAACCTTGCATGCTATCGGGCACAAGGTCCACTTGAGGAGATTTAGAACGACAAGGACAAAATCCGACAAAATGATAAACATTGGCACTAGCATACATCAAAGAGACAAATGAAACTGGACAATGCATCAGGTTGAAGATGGTTGAAGTCCCTTTCCACCATTCCAACATGTTCCAACTGACAACAACTGAATGCCTTCTTGATTCCAAGATGCCAAGGGCAAGTGCATTGGCAGCAGTTGATTCAACCAATGTTCTCGAGCACCAAAAGCTGCAAAGCATTGACTTCGGCTTTCCATTTCTTCCACCACAGATGCCTCATAAATTGGCTCAAGGCTTCGACACGTTGAACACTCAGGTGCCAACAAGGCTCAGTTGACTCGACTTTCTTGCTGTTTCATCCGGATTCTATTTCCAAATGCTACTAATCAAAAAGCATAATCATCATACTGTGGTTTCATGTGGTGGAAGCATGAAACCCACATATCACATCACAACTTCTCAGTGGTGAATCGCTGTGTCAGCAAAGTGGCAGGTAGCATATCATCGCTCCCAGGATCCTTGTCTCAACCAAAGATTCGGATGAAGCTAGCTCCAAACACTTCTTCAACATGTATGAACATGTGAAATGTATCAATCATATGAATCATATTCAATCATACTAACAAACAGCCAAAACAAATGGAAGTTCGCTGAAGTCTGAACCATCAATGTCGACATGTCAGGACAGGATTTTGCAGGGACGCTTGACGGTTCCATGTGGAAGACATGTGGAAAACGTGGAGAAACTGCCCCTTGCAAAATGGCAGCAACACAAAAAAACGTAAAAACAAGCATTGCAGCCGTGAACGATATTGATATGACTTGACAGCTATGCAAGGAAACATTGAAATTTCACGAGAGAGAGATATAGAATGATATAGAATGATATAAGATATATAATACAGATATTAGCCTATATAGGCAATCATCAATCTTTATGTATACATAGGAACAGTATCAAGATGATGCAACATCTTGTGAAACATTCCTTGTGTCCCACATCAACATCCAGTTCCTTGCACCAGTGCAGCCAAGCTACCAATCGCTGTAACGTCAGCATGGCCCCCACGATGCTGCTGAGTGCCATGGGTCGTCGATGCAAGGCGATGGCCAAATGCAACGAAGGCGCCGGGACCGGTAGGGCAGCGGCGTGGTGTGGGATGCCTGGCAGTTTGGGATCAAAGCCGAGGTCGTTTGGATTTCAGATATCATCAGATATCCTTTCGTTGACAGTGCTGAATGCTTGTCTGATCTTTGCAGGCAAATTTATGCATGTTTCCATGTTTTTACAATGCAAAACTCATTAAATCTCAACTATTTCTAAACAAACTGATTCTTGATATTCTTTTGATTCTTGTGCATTTTATGTACGGAAGCCAAAGAACCCCTGGCCTTGTGGCAAATACATCACATCATTGCATTGCAAGGTAACGGAGGCTCGAGTGGCAGCACGTGAATCCTCAAGAAGGGTCCAACATTTGGATCCTGCCAGTTGCCTTGGTAGAGCTGCGCACAGATGAATGTCTCAGCTATTCTCAGCACATGTCATGTGTCCATGTTCTCAACCAAGATGCAATACCACAACATCGTGGTCATCGATGTGAGGAGGCTTTCCAACCGCCCCTGAGGACGGGAAAAATCCAATCCGGTTTGCACAGGGGAGATTTGTACACCTTCCGGGAAACAGCCGAACGGAAAACTCGTCGTTTTACACTCTGCACCTGGGGGTGTCAAGTAGGCGTTGATGCCACCGCTCAGTCCTGGAGAACCGCTTCAAGCTCGCAACACACGTGGAGGTTCACTGTCTAGCCTTGGATGTAACTCAACCCAATAACACACACACAATATACACCTCGTGCTTAATACTACAGTCAGGTTGCAAAACTGATGTACCTACTGTACTTAATCTACCAGCCTATACCATTAAGATCCATCAAACATATCTCAAAATTACACCAAGAAGTAGTGATTTGGGTTTGGGACGCCGTCACACGAGACTTCCTGTGGCTGCAAAAAGTCTCTGATGCAATTGCGCCAGCGCAGGGATGCCCTGCAGCTGCGACACCACCAACGTCCAACCTTCGCATTCCACAAAAAACTGAGACATCTGTTGTCCTGAAGGTCATAGATATTCATAAATAATTACTTTTCATGTAAACTCCAACATAACATGAAAAAATGCGATGACCCCCGATGACTCGATGACTATTGACAAATTGAAATGATTGAAATGGACTTTGAAAAAGTGACCTGGCACCCAGCCTTCACCCCGCTGGAGCAAATCCTCCTTACTTTTTAACTTGGCGTTGCACAGGAATCGTTTCACTTCTTCAGGTTTCAGAGTCTCCTGAAGGGCCAAACTTTGGCCAAAGGGACCAAACATGGATGAAACATCAAGAAATTCCACTGGCTCAAATCAGACTCGTCATTGAAACCTACATCCCCGAAGACCAACATGGAACAGGATCCAGATACCTTTTTCATCCCTTTTTCTTGGAAAAGATGCGAAAAGAAACCAACAAACCACCAGTTCTCGGAGTTCTTCGCTTCGAGATGAAAATCTCTTCCCCCACTTGTCCCCTGCGGCTCCGTTCCCTGGACGCGTCGCACCAGCACCACATCCCATAAGGCCGCGGGCAAGCTGGAACCCATGCGCGCCTGGGCGATGGAATGGAGGAATGGAGGAATGGTGAATAAAATGATCAAATGATAGGTTCGTTTCTGCTATTTCACCATGGCTGAGGTTCGATGATCGGAAATTTGGATCATGGGTGGAACGGGACATCAGCACGTGTCTTTTACACGCTGTCTTGTTTTGAGACGATGCTTTGGCCAAAGGTTGCCACCTGTGAACTTGTGGCCAAACGTGGCGCACATCTCATTCAGGGAGAACAGTGTAACAGGGCAGAGATCAATAGAGGTCAGAGGTCGTCTGGCACCAGGAACGGCTTCATCTTCCGGAACAAGTCGGCCGAGCCTTCCAACTCTCCTCGCAGGCATATTTGTTTCTGGGATTGTTTCTTGTGAAGGACATGAAAGTACCTGTCTGCACGAGTGAAGCTTGCATCAACTTTGCCTGGTTTACCTGGACCTGTGCAGGCATTGGAGGCAAATCAAAACGCATCAAAATCCGTTGTGTTGCCACTTGTTTTCAACTGCTGGGGATTCTGTGCTTCAAACAAACTGCATTGAACTGCACCATGAGTTTTACTTAGTTCAGCTTTCAAACAGCAAAGAAAATTGCCCATGTTGCACAGGTCGCATGCACACAAGGTGGGCAACTTTTCTGAAACTGCTGCTGTCAGGACTGAGCCTTTAGCTCTGGAATGACAAGATGTAAAGCTATTTGGGTGGATCGAATATGTCACATAATGGATGTCAGTCTTCGTGCCCGCCAACCGGTTGGGGCAACAAGCCCTGCAAGCGTAGTAACCCCTTGCGCTTTTCCAGTGCCTTCTTCATGAAGATCAGCTGAGGATCACGGACCAATGCAATTTTCATTGCCTGCATTTGCATCCAGTAACGTGCGTTCTCCGGAATGAGGCCCTTCCCAATACCTGGGCATCCTTCCATTGACCTCCTTTCCATCCAACACTCCAAGCCCTTGGAAGGCTTTAGACCCCAGAAGTGAATGATAGCTGGAGGCTGAGGATCGTTTCCATCCCAGAAAATTCGATAGTTCCAAATTACAGACCAGCCAGAAAGGCCAGTATGCTTCTGGTAGTAGCGCTCAATGATTGCCTGGTCCAGTCCCCACTCAGTCGTGACTTTAACACTTGACACTACTTTGGGCATGTCTTCCTGGTAGTTCTTCAAAGCCATCAACAGAACTCCAGCATTCTCAGGACGTTGATCTTTCACTTCTTGCCCTGAAAAAGCCAAGGAGAATTTGTGACTAGGTATGTTCGCCATGAATTCATCCATGGATACTCTCCGCCACCACATGATATCACAGTCTGTCCAGAGTACATAGTCTTGATTGTGACGTGGCTGCAACAAATGTTTTTCTGCAATGATTTTGGGGAGTTCAAGGCGAAGAAAAGATCCTGCCACACAATCTGCCTCCAAATCCCCCTCTGGTCTTAGCTGGTGAAGGTTGCTTTTCAGGTCGTCTATGAAGGACAAGGTGTGAAAAACCACTCGGACACCCAGCTGCTCGAATCGTTTGATACGTCTGTGACTGAACTCGGGCAAAGTCATCAAAGTCATGTTGCGTGGAAGATGAACTATGAGGTGAGGATCGAAGGCTGAATTGTTAGTTTCTCGCCATGACAGCACTGCAAGCTCGTATTCATCAATGTAAGTCTCCGCCTCCGTGCAAAGTGATCCCAAGGACATTGCACTGAGCCACATAACCTGCTTGTCCGAAACCAAAACCTTCTTCTGAAGCAAATTTGCAGCTTTTGCAGAGCACGAGCTACATGAATCAGTTGAAGCATAGTTCGATGGATTGCCAGCACAAACAATGATAAGTGCCAGCGGCATCAGGTTCAACAAGGCGGACATGAATAGCAACATCAACGCAACACTGTGACGTAGTGGACGTAGTCAACAGTAAGAAAGTGAGTAAAGTCTGAGCCAAGTTGGCTTTGAAGAGCTTGGAATGAAGCCTGTGAGAGGAGTTGTCAGCGATGTTGTGGACCAAAAAAATCAGCCAAGTTGCTAACAAACAACATGCTCCAATAATAAGTACTCTATGATAATCAATGATAATGATACTCCATGTTCTGGTGTATGATTTCTGGTAACAACTGTGAGCATAAGGCCTCATCACACACTTTTTAGGGGTAACGCCGCATTCCAGCTCCTGCTTCATGTCGGGAAAGCACAAACTAACAAACGCCATTCTGATGCTGCAGGTTGACCTCAAACACAAGTGGCTTGTAAACACAAGGGGAAACTGGGAAATTGGATGTTATGTCCCGAAGGGATCTAAAAAATTTCCTCAGGCAACGTGGAAGTCACAAACTCAACACATCGGTTGTTTATCCTCTTCACATTTTTCATGGTGAGTTTCTTCCGTACATTTTGTAAGGATTTCAGTCTCTACAAAATGGTCGACTTTTACAAAATGCATATGTGACCCTCACCCCCAAACCCACAATGGCTGCAAAATGATTCTGCATCCTGGTATGCCATGTGAACAAGCCGGGGATCAAATATGGCAAAATGGTTGCGATTGTGTATTGCGCCGTTTTGGGCGTGTGCAAAATTTATTCCCGGTCATTCCAACCAAGTTGTGGAAGAAGCTGTGCTTGTCACAGAGATACTGTTTTTTGTAATGCGACTCTGGCTTGTAGAACCCTTCCCCTCCACCCCTTCAAATTGTTTGGATTCATTCTTTGGAATAGTATAATCATTCTTGAAGAGTTAATTGATGACGCTTAAAGCTCTGCATCGTAGTTGTCAGTGATTCTTAGGCAAAGTGGTTCTGTTCCATCGATGTAAATGGTCTTCAAACTTTTATTACGCTCATGGAAGGGTTGGAAGTTCCAATCATTGCGCCTCATCGACCAGCATTCCTCATCCCAAGAACGCCAAAAAGAGGCTATGGTTTGTACTTGCGCCCATTTACATATCATTTACATCATCTACTGATTGATTACCATATTACCACGAACCAGCAAGAGAACAATCAACCATGCTGTGAAACCTTCATCCGCAAACACCAAGTAGATGTAAGCCATGAAAGCTGTTCATCTGAATGATGGAAAAAAACATCTATAAAACATCTAATTTTTTTAAATGAATGAACTTTGATCTTGAATCTTGATAGTCGTATCCACGTGCCTTCTTCTTGAAGTCTTGAAACTTGAAAGTCCTCATTCGCAAACATCACACGATCTTTGGCCAAGCATTCCTGCAGGTACTGGAAGCTAGTTAGAGTTAGTTTAAGCTTTGCAAGGACATGAACACTGCGGATGGAAACGCGTCTACTGAAGGATGCACTTCAAAACAAATCAAACTCGGCAGGGTGTCACCAACTTTAAACGGTTTGTTCTTCGTTTTATTTAAAAAAATGTACGTCTTAGCTGTGAAATCGCAGCCTCACATGAAACCCAACTCGCAATGTGCGTCCACTGTCCTCGTAAACTTCCCATTTTGGCCAACCCGCCATAGGGTACTACGATATGCTACGATGTTCGAATGCCACGATCAGTTCATCTCCAAGTTTTGGCTGAAAATCTCAATGCACCCATCAATACTAACACTTTGTCCCGTGAAAAGAAATGCTGGTAGACTGGAAGACCGATCCTTTCCTTCTTGGGGGATTGTTGCATCTGAAGCAACAGCTGTTAGTTTATGATGACACGCGTTGCGAGGTTGAGGCTTCAACAGGTCTTAGCTTCAATTTTGTGTGCACATGTCAGCATCCAAACATCAATTGCGTGACTTCGTGACGCAAAACTTTTCGTCTTTTTTCGATGTCAAAAACCCAGGTAAGCAGCCAGAAGCCTACGATGGGATTGTCCCATGTATTTCTGCTGCAACTGTTCGGACACTAGGTTCTCGCAATCCACTGACCCTTGAAGCCATCCGTCAAAATCCAAATCTTTCCAAACCCCGCTCTTGGGTATGGAAAATTCAGATAACTTGGCTTAAGGGTTGTCGCACTCAGATCTGCAGGAATCTGACCAATGGCGCCAAGTTACTCAACACATCTACCAATGCATGAGATCCTTTCAGCCGCGTGTCTGCAGTGTCTTGATCGTGCTGGCCCTTGCAGGTCTCCGGATCAAGACGATACAGCAAGCGGATGGGGCTCATGGCCCAGTGAAAGATCCAATGATGTCGAAGCACAGCATAACCTGAGAGGTCACAGAAAGGTCACAGCTTCATGCATTGACACTCAGGGCTCTAGGGAATCAAGTAAAGTACATCAACCAGGTTGCACATGTTAGATGAAACATCGGGACATTTTTTGAGAAACTGTCTGGAGTTTGGTGCAACAACAAACAACCTCATAAGTCCTCTGGTACAAACTCAAGACTCAAACCCCCTGGAGCTCCTGGAAAGTTTCTTGTGCCAATATGATGTTAACAAGAAAAATCATCCCTCAAGGATACATCCCACATCTTCCCATACAGCTTACCAAGTCGCAAGATGCTGCGATCGAATTCACGATAATCGTCCCTTCCATGGTAAAGGGAGCAAATAAACCGCGACGCGTCTCCTGTCGGATGGCCACCACCTGTCAGAGAAACTATTGGAAGGTTCAGGTTGACAACGTATGCTGTGTTCACATCACTCAAATATGTGGCCCAAATCGTTGGACGATTTCATGGCGAAAATAAGTCGAAATGATATCGCAAGGCGGAAACTCCTTCCTCCCAATGCTTTCCTAGCTCTGATCTGCAAACATCAAGCTTTTTCTGAAGTCATTTTATGGAGAAAAAAGTTTTCCCTCTTCCCTACCCTAACCCATCCTTAAATTCTATGCTCTTCCGTGTCTTTTCCCTCACTCTCCCCGGCCTGTGCTGGGGCCAAACCATCGGACGAATTCACCAAAAGCTGCTCGGAAATGGAGACCTGCAACTTTTGCGGGATTTTTGGGCGATTTCCATGGGTTTTGATGACCTGCCGATGTCGCTTCAAAGTTGCGAAAGCGAGTTGATAGCAAGTTGATATGGGCAAAACGGCTCTGTTCGACCACCCGGATGCATTCAGGCGTTACGATGAGAACTATAGAAAACAACTCGAAAAGTCAAAAAGCAGAGAATTAAAAAACATCATGGCACAAACTCTAAAATTCACACGACAATTCGAAAAATAAACCACGTTTAAAGAAGTACGTTCTCTTTAATGCCCATCCAGTGATCCAGAATTTGCTGGCAGATAGGTAGGATCTCAGGGCCTTCAAAGCTGGTTTGGATATGCTAATTATCGTATTTTTTCAGGTTTTTGGAGTGGGCTCCAAAGCTACGGGCCTTTGTTGATGGGAATTTTGAAGGGTTCTTCAAACATGTTGGGGCCATCTTGGGGCAAACCAGGAGCCAAAGAACAAAAAAAAACACATTTTACCAGTACCAAATGTGTGTTTTCAACTAGGCCTTTGTTCCAAAAATAGCTTTTATCATACTTTTATCTTTTGACTTTTTGGCACGAAAAGTTACTTTTTGAGTCTGTTCGATACTTTTTGACGTTTTACGCGAAGAGTCACGTTTTGACTTCATTTTTCCCGAAAAGTTTCCCTTAGCAAGAAAAGTATATGTTCTCAAAACTCAAGGCTTCTGCGCGCCGCGCGCGTCACTTGGAAGCCATTCCGATCATCATCATAAAGAATGAAGCAGTTTCTGTACCACGCACGTTTTGTCCAGCTAATGTCCAACTTCACTTAGATGATTAAAAAAACCATTTGAATTTGGCAGCAACATGAAAAAGACCAGAGCTTTCCACCTATCAACCCAACATTCAACCAATCCCGTATGCATGAATGCAGCCCATCGGCCGAGGAGGCAGGAGCAAAGCCACGACCTTCCACCCAGAGCAAATGCTCGTCGGAAAGGATGAGCTCGTGACCTGTGCCGCGGCTGCTGCTTTGGACACTTTTGGGCGGATGGAAGACATGAATCATTTTGAAGCTCTTTTGAAGTTCCGACGAATTGTTTTGCTGTTTTGTTTTGGAGTGGTGGCTGATGGCATGCTTCCCACAGACCCGTATCATTCGGTGCAGCTGACAAACCTGTCTCAGTCAACAGCACACAAAAGCTTGCCATGGCCAGTGGATCTCGGTGCCCAAAAGCGTAGAGCTCACTGAAAACACATTGCCCAGACGATGTCATGGACATCACTGAATCCCCAATCTTCAGATCCTACACCGCCAACATCCAAAGCAACCATGTCAACATAAATGGATGAGGTGCACCGTTTGTGGGAGCGAAGTTAAGAAAGCACCAACAAGATATGACAAGGTTTGGTGCCCAACGAAGATTGTTCCTGGATTCCATCATTGCTCATCATTCGTCGTTTGAGTTGACCCTGTCCTCCATGCTCTTCCAAGCGCCGTTGCTCCACACAATGGCACTGGCTGGAAAGCACGTCCTTGGAGAAGCCATGGCTATTGCTTCCCCTCACAAGTACATCAAAATGAGAAGGAATCAGCAGGTTGCTTCAACTTGCACTGCAGTTGAAAGTTTCTCAGGACTCGGGACATGAATGGGAAGATGGAAGAGAACTCAAATCCACAAGTTCTGCCGAGCATCTCGTTTTGCGGCTGTGTCACTCGCACCTGCTGCGGCTGTGTCACCTGGCGCTGGCGAAAGTGGAGCTCGTTGGCGGCGCGGCCTTGCTCAGAGGCCCTGACAGACGAGGGCAATGGCGTGACGTCCCGAGTTGGCGAGGCAGCTGACTGCGCGTGACATGGCCCATGTCACATGGCTTGACAAAGGTATGACATGGGGAGATGTACAAAGCCTTTTCCGGTGCACATATCCTGACAAAATGCAAGCAAGATTTGCTGGCTCTTTCAACAGATCTAGTGATGCTACAAGGACTATCATGCATTCGTCTGGTCAGCGACTCTTATAATTAATCGTTGATGACAGAAGACTTCCCAATCCCCGGGGTCACCTCATCTTAGTAGTAAATGGCTGCCATGCTACTGACTTGTCCAAGATTTGCCCGCCTTTCAGAGCTTCACAAGCCAACCACCCCATCCCGGCCGAAACCTCAATGCTTGCATGCTGTGGAAGGACTCAAAGCCACCCACGCGACGGAAACGCAATGCCGTCACTCTCCAAGGCTCGTAGACTGCATACACCTTGGGTAGGAGGTGAAGCGGAAGAAAAATGGATTTAAGAGACTGTAAAGATGTGGAAGATGGGAAAGAGGGTGCCTGGAGTCAGGAAAGGGAGGAGAACACGTTAACACGGTGTCATCATATTATTGTCCCGAATGGCAACTCGACAGGTCTGTGCCTGTCTACCTTATTTGCTCGTCTGCTTCAGCGGGAAGTTCCCCACAAACCCATGCAAAAGCTGCCACTTCTATCAAACATTTCCCTTTGCAGAATATGGCATGGTTTCCCTCTGCCCTCTTCCCCAGAAAGCCCCGCACGCACCCTCTTCCCTCTTCACCTTTAGAAAATGCTCTTTAAATTGCAAACAAAGACACGTCCAAGCCATCGATCTTCACAGAGTCGAAGCCTTTGCGTTGCACGTCCTCCCTGCTGTGTATGACGTGCTTCCCAGCTTCAAGGCATCGGCCAAGCTGCACGTTGCACTCGATGAGAATCTCGGGATTTCCACGACCGTTCTTGTACTTCCGGCAAGCACCGTCAGGAGATCTCGAAAAGTAGATAGCGCCCCCTGCAAAACCTCGATGGTGCAAAGCGAGGGAAGCTGAAATGATGCCAAAGATCAAGAAGACATTTCAACACGTAGCACCAAAAATCCAATATATCATATATATGATGTCTGCACCAAAAAAAACTTCCATTCTTTGTCAAATGGCCATGGTATCCAGGTCGAAACTGCCCTTCTCGATCAATCGAAAGTGCAGCAGCTTCGCTGGTTGCATGGAACAAAGCCATCGCGGTCAAGGTGCGCTCTTGGCCCACTTTGATGCTACGAGATGCTGCGGTGTCATCCGGATTTCAACAAAAATACACCGTGCCCAAAAACGAATGTTGCCATGGCAAATCAAAAAGGGTCCCATTCTGATGTTTTCCAGTGTGAAGCCTGCTGTTTTTTGATTGAACAACTGGCAAAGTTGTTTGTCATGTTTTTATCATCTTTCGATATCTTTCGAACCAGGTATCGGATTTGGACGTCCACCATATGGGTTTGAATTGATTTGGGTCACGTTGCACAAAGCAAGTCATTCTTGTGCAGCAAATCAAATTTCAGCCTGCGATTTTTTCTTGGCATGCTCGTTCATTTTGTTGTGTATTCCTTTCAATTCATTTCGTTCAGATTTGGTTCATATCTTTTGATTTAATGTTCTTTTTCATGTTCCTTTCATTTCCTCTTATGTTTTGTTTTTCATCTGTGTTACTTCCTTCCATGTCCCCCACATTGTTGCTTCGTTTCTTTTCATGCAATGCTTTCATTTTCGCGCTTTCATACTCCTTTACTTCTTTTTCCGTAATCCTTTATTTCGACCTCATGTTGTCTTGGATCTTTTCGTTTCTTCCCATGTTCCCATCATTCTCGTTTACAGTAATTCCTTTTCCTTTCATTTCTTCCCATGCACCTTTACCTCCCTTCACTCTGATTTGTGGGGCAGCCCTTGCCCCGGAGCCTAAAGTTGAATTTTGGTGTATCTTTCGGGTCCCGGTGCAGAGGCTTCGAACACATCACTCTTCTTTTTGCAATATATAGAATTGCTGTTTCAACCCAAGTTGTATAGTTTCTCCCTTGAGGCGTGTATGTCGTGTGCAGATGTGTCAAATGTATAGTGGACATTAGTGGACCAGGTTCGTAACGAGTGGCATGCTGTCCATTCGGGTATGATATCTTCAAAATTTTCAACATCCTCCAGGCAACCGCACCAAGTACTCCTTCCGTGCAAGGACAGGATCATATCCCTGCAGCAGCTGCAGTAGCTCCTGAGTGGCCACGTATCAATGCCTCATAGCCAAATCGAAAAAGCCATTCCAAGTCATCTTCATGGAACAATCTTGAAATCTACCAATCTGCAAGGCCTGCGCATTAGTATTCTTACATGTTTTTTGTTTGAAACTGGAAGAATTGACAAAAAATGTACCAAAATGCCTCCCTCTCTCCATACTCACATCCATCCATTACCCCCTCCTCGATGCCGAAGTCTAGCTGTGGAGCAGTCCCAGAGCTATGAACCCAACTTTGACCAAAGGCAGTGGCCTTGAGATGACGAAAAATCCACCATGGGAGTTTCTCACTTCCAGAATTTTCATGGATTTTTTGGGAGAAGGATTTTTGTAGAGTCTGGCATTCTGCAATGGCACACCCACAAGATGACATTAAGTGAGTTTCTAATGAAATCTACCATCTCTTTTTTTCAAGTGCAGACTGAGAAGTCTGAGCACCAAATCTCTGCCAGTAGGGACCAACAGTAGGTAAAGACAGGTAAAAAGGAATAAGTCGAACAAATTGTGTGTTGAGCGGGGCGTTAAAAATCTACCATCTCTAGCATTACGTGGTTTCTTCATGTTTCTTCCCATCTTGGCCTGCAAGAAAGATGCATCTCCATGCAATAAGCGAGCCAATGGACACGCCAAGCTCACCTGAACTCCTGCAACCGGAGATTTTTTTAAGACGACCTAAAGTATTGAAAGCTGATAGCTCTCTCAAATGTATGGGCAATGCAAACGTCAATCTATTGAATGATGATTTTTAGCAACAAAACGTGTGGGGCCTAAGTTGCTGCATGCAGTAAAACACTCTTTATGAGGCGGACCTCCATTCTTGCGGGAAAATGTGGTCAAAGCGCCAACACTCAACACTTGGAATTGAGTCACAACAAAAGATGCATGATGAGTCACGATGTACCGACCTTCCACCTTCCAAGGTCCAAATGTCCAACATCTATCAATAAAAAAACATACCACTGTCACCTCGACCTCAGCCACACATTTCCTACCAATCGTGCCTTTCGGATGCTCATGGAGCAACCCACCTAGCCTACATCTGCCTAGATTGTCGAGACAATTTACTGTAGCCAATGCAACAAACAAATCTGGTGTGTCTCCTGAAATGCCATTCGCACGCCTCTTCCTGCAACAAATCATTTGCTTGCAGCAATCCCTGCCCTCGTAGTCTTCCTGCAGTCCGTGCGCGTAGGACAGCCTAAGTCTTACTCCGGAAAGCTGTCTCCCCTGAGACCTACCATCCGCAGAAATGAGCTGAGGTCAGTAACAATAAACACAAGTCTTCACCGTAGAACATCCACAGTACGTGAAGTGATGTTTATTGGTTTTCTTTTTTCTGGCTTTTTTGGGCCCTTTTGCTTATCTTTGAATACAGTCACATCTTCCCAAATATCTTTCTTCCTCACCAAGCTGCACTGTACAATGTTCCGTCAGGGCATCCAACAACTCGTTGGGACGTAGCAGCCCTTGCAACGCCTGAAGCAATACAAAAAACACGGTGGTTGTGGCGGCACCAAATCTTCAAACAGCTCCCAACCTTAGCATCCTTGGCCATGGCATACTTCTCATTGCCTTCAGCCCAGGATTCAAAAATCAAGATTCCATCCTCCTTGAGCAGCTTTGGAAGCCTCAGCATAGGACCAAAAAAACGAATTGTCTTATAAATCACTTGGAGGTGGGGTCAGTCTATGCAAACAAAGCGTGAAGTACATGTTCTTGCGCTGGCAGCTACTGGTAATATCTCAAAATATGCTTGCACATGCCATACTATACTACAAGCACCGCAGGTCCACACACGAGAATGCAGGAGTGCAAATCCGAGCTTCTTAGGAAGCAAAGCCCGGCAGGCAAAGTTCACCTGAGCCAGCAGTATCTCTATGATGCCAGTTTTCCAAGCAATTTCATGCAATTTCAACATGGAAATCTAGAAGTTGTGTGAAATCTCATTCCAATCTTTTCAAAATGACACATGACCCGAACTTCCAATGGCTGATTCACCTTCTCGGCTTGAAAGACAGGTACCAGGGTTACCAGCACCAGATTCTTGTATTTCTGTTGCAGGATCTACAATCAATGAAGATCAAAATGAGATCTAAGTTCCAGGCAACCAATATGGCGTCAAAATGTCCTAAGGAAGCTGTGGAAACATCCTCCGCCTGGTCACACACACACTTGGAGGACATTCTGGAGATGCAAGATAGGTCACATCTCTTTCCAAATCTTCTCCCCTAAATGGACGTACTCCATGTCTATCTGAAGTCAACTTCCATATCTGTTCATTACCATTCCATGCCTTTCCATAACATCAGGCATTTTTGCTAGTAAGTAGAAGGCATGACATTCTAGTCTTATCCAAAATATCATTAGATCGAACAAGTTGAAAAATAACCCTTCACTACTTTGTAAATTCCTAAGCTGATGGAAAGTCACAAGAACTTCATAGCAAATTTCACTACGGAATTCCCATCAAAATCTCCAAACCTCCAAGTCCATCTGGATCATCGTCAGTTTTCCGCCGCCACGTTGACGCAAATAATCCAAGCTAACAGCGTCACAGTCGATAGCCGTGACCTCCAGCCAGAGGTTGCTAGGGGATGTTATGCCAATGTAGCAAAACGATTTTGTTGGATTGCCCTCGGATTGACCAAATCTGACATAATTCTTCATCATCATTTCTTCACTCTCTTAAAGTTACATGTGGTTTGTCAATAATATGTATAATGTATACTATATAATTATGTGCTTTCTATTCATTAATTGTATTTCATATCATTTGTGTGCGTTTCTGCTTGCAGTCTCTCTACGGATGACTGATGACATACCGCCCAATTGCTCATCACACTGCCTCGAAGCCCATATCCATCAGCAGCATAGCATGGCGTCCTTTACCGCAGCCCAAGTCCAATGCCCGCGAGGTAGACCGGCTCGCCAGGACGCTCAGGTGACGGTGTTGTGCCTGGCAAGGCTGTAGCATTCTGTGGCTAATCAGTTGGAAATCTGCACATCGGAAAGGAATCAAAATGATGATAACCACTCAAGAAGACTCTGGTCAAAGCAGCTAGAAAACCAAGCTTTCAATGTGTAACGCAACTCAGGACTCAAACATACTTAAGCTAGGGGGGTATTTTGCGAAAGAATCCGAATCTTGGGCTCTACCACCAAGAACCTGCATTGCAAAAGGAGCAGCATTTTCTGCAACAACTTTCGTCGCAAGATGTCGCAAGTGTCGATCTCGGCGAACACTCCAATAGCCCCAAAGAGGCAGCTGTCTGGAAACGCTGCACCAAACGCATCAATCAATTTCTTGTCAATATGACTTCTGCATCCCACTGTCGTACTACATAGGAATACATCCATCCGCTAAAGAACCTCTAGAAATTTCATTGTTTCCAGGCATCAGCCGTTGTTTTGGGCATCCAATGATGGGAAATCTCCTTACAAATGGCCCTCTTGCTGCGCTGTGTCAAAAACCCAAATTTGATGGTTCGAACGAGCAAAGGTCGAGCGATTGCAAAAATTATTGCCGCCCAGGGTGGTGGAGTACGAAGTGGTAGGAAAGCAGCACGAGACTTGTAGAATTTCATTTTTCTTTTTTTAACGATATACCGTGTACACCCCCCCATTGACGGTTTTCTTTAGGGCTGCTCTACCACCACATTGCCTTCTGCCCCCTTAGTCTGCCCATGACACAATTCTGCGTGCAGTTGCATACGCAGCCGCTGTCACACTGCCAGACTTTCATGTGGCTCGGTTGATATTCTTTTAGTCTTGTCACTTATTTTTCCATTTATGTTCATTTGTTATTCCATTCAGTTATTTCGTTGTTTTCTCAGTGGCCTTTTTCTCGCGAGCAACATGAAGTCAGGGCAGCTTCAAGTGGCGGCATGGCTACCAGGCCACCATGGCGAAAAGAATGTAATCAATGTAGCACTAGCCAACAAAACCTTATAAAACACATCCGCAACACCGAAACACTGTAGACTTCAAAAAACGGTTGTCATCCAGAACCGTGGACTTTGCACAACTATCTCCAAGCAAAGAGCAGCTTGCATAATATTTCACCAGTAGACTCATGTGAGTGGTATATCAACCTCCATATTACATATAAAACACTGTATCATGAATAATGTGATTTATATAATTCTAAAAACTCTGGCTCCTGCTACTCATTCACTCAACGTGCCGCAAATCGGGAGCCATACAAATACAGCCCGACCATTCTTGGCAGTTGGTTTTGATGGTTTGTGGCTACAAGGAGAGGCTGTGTAGCGTGTAGCTTCCATGAATGAATAACCTCTGAAGCTAGCAACACAGGCCTTCAAAAATATGACACATCATTTTGTGCTGCAACTCTCACGAATCACATCGCAAAGTGCCCCGATCTGCCAGCTAGTTCCTGAAGCACTGACATCCTTGGTTTCGCATGAACCAACGATGTAAAACTTGCGGCAAGCCCGCATATGCCCGAATCAAAGTCTCAACAAACTGGAAAATCACTGATCCTAACGAAGTGATCTGAGGGAACCAGTCTCACTATGCAAGTTTCTTGGGTTGGTGAAACCCACCCCGTTTTCACCATCATCATGAGCCAAGCTTCATCCAGATGTCTCCACGGTCAGCAAACTAACACCCTTGGCCATCCCTGCGGGATAGCCTGGGGATGGTGAATCACTTTGCAGAAATATCTTGTGATTCAAATTTGGTGCACGGTTGGATCAAATTCGATCCATTTCGATCCTTTGGTCCTCAAGCTTGACCTTCACAACACCCAACTGGTGATGTTGTAAGTGCCCACTTACCGACCAAAAATAGGCAATCTGTCAACTCAACGTCGCTGTTGTTGCGACATCTGAGAAGACATGAAAATCTTGAAAGTGATCCATGTTGCCAAAACGCACCTGCCATTCCTCTGCAGTGTATGCTCTCACCCGCGAATACACCCAGGGCGTTTGTGACCGTAGTGCCCAGCTGCGGTTCGGAGAGCTGTGACCGTCGTTGGGATGGCTCTCGAGCTCTACTCCTGACGTTCGGCACGACAAGCACGGGCTCATCGGGCTCATCGGGCCCCTTGAAGGCCTTGCATGTGTGGCCGCGGCCGCGTCCTTCGACACCTTCGCGATGCTTGCGGCGGATCCCATTCCGAAACCCGTGAAGCTCCGAGCCGTAAAGAAACGACTGCAGGACCAAACTTGGAAAGTCAAGGGCAAAAGAACGTGAGTGAAAGAACACTTGAATGACGCTGAATATGTCAAACAATATTCAAACAACGCCTTTGCTGAATCAACCAAAACAGCCAGATGCCAAATATCCAAATGGAAAACCAAATCTTGGAATCAAATGTTTCTGACAACCAATCCCTGCCTCCACCCATGGCGATGCAAAGTAACGCCGCATAGCGATGCATGGGAAGTCGCTCGGTGATGGGATGACTGGTGTCGTTGGGGTTCCAAGGTTCCAAAAAACCATGAGTTTGTTAAATGATTAGTGCTCCAGAATTCAGAACTGAACTGCGAAATTTTGAGTCTGAGAAATAGTTCTGCACTTGTGCGCCTTGAGAATTTAAGCTAAACTTGTCCCTGAATCTAAGATAGCTGCAGCTCTACATGCTGCATGAAGCTGAATGGCCCCAGGAAGGTGACAAAACCAAAATGCCAAAACATGTCGGAAACCCATTCTCTGCTTGCAAAACAGATTCGAAACGTTGTGGATTAAATCTTTGCAACATGCAGCTACCATGCCCAACCAGCCATGCTGTGGTGCTGTGTCTGAGAGCACGTGTCCTGTCTGGTCGCATGAATCGGGCCTGTCGCGGGCGGTTTAGATCTTGCCAGTTGGCCAGAAACAAAACATGGATAGTCAGTCTAAGGATTCAGCACATCTAGATCTGTAAAAATACAAGGCACAGGTCATAGACATATTGCTGTGTACTAAAGATCTTATTGTTTCAATTAAGTATGCTAAACCAAATGACAACATCATTTCGCAACTCAAAACACATCAGTCAAAACCTTCTTGTTGGATGCCCGGATGCTTCTTCTCCCGCCTTGTCGAAGAAGAGCTGAACAGAGCCGTCGGAGCCTACAGTTGCGGAAATCACCAAAAGCAAAACGATTTTTCTGGCAGTCATGTTGCGAAGAAGCCTTGCAAAATGAGTGGACAATTTTATGAATTTGGAATGACTTCACGCTAAAACTTCAATCAAGGAACATCCAGCGACAATCTTCTTGGCGTCAGTGGGGGAGTAGGTACAGCAGGTGGGGAAAAGGCCTCCCTGCCTGTGAAGCTGGCGAAAAGGGGAGTGAACTGAGAAGCAAACACATGCCATGCGTTGCCATGCTATGTTGCTAGCCCTTTTGAATATCCACTGATTTCCCACTGAAATGCATGCCAAATGGCATTAGTTATGCAGCCGAGGGGCTTCCCTGAACCACCTCCCACACATACATTGCGCTTGTCCACCGTCTTCAGGACATGAATGCATGGCAGTTGTTGGTCCATGCCAACAGGATCGGCTGTCCTCTGAATCACAGAAAATTATCAAATCGAAATCAATGTGATGGCACTAAGAATAATATAAACTAAAACATTTACCATCAGCGCAGTCATTGCCATGATCATTTTGGGTAACACCAGCTGCACATTGACATCTCGCCAAGTTACATGTCCCAGATTCTCATGGTACCATCCAAGGAGGATGTCAGAAAGTGCTCACTCCTGGCAAATTTTCAAATTCTCTGAGTTTTACTTTTTGGCCGGGCAACTGAGCCAATAGCATGCAACAACCAATCAGCACCAACCCCACCTGAAAGGGTGCCACATTCCAGCTGTCAAAGTCTGGGTATGGCCCTTGGTGTGCTCCATTTGTCGGACATACATATCTCCTTCCAGGAGTTTCTGTTGGCACTTTTGGGTCGTGCAAATTCAATCTGAAATTTTCAAATGATTCGAAACTGCGTGCCTAAGACGGTCTGCTGGATGGGTGTGGATGATCCTGAGTCCGAAAATCCCGAAAACCACTGCACATCACATCCGCACATATCTGCACTGCGTACTTCACACCGTACTTCCAACTCAGAAAGATATCATGAATAAGTAACTGAACATCATCCGAGTACTATATAAAGGAACTGACGATCCTAAACATCCCAATTGATGCATGGGTATTGGCTGTCAACAGTTTTCTTCAAAGATCTGCCAAAATTGAGCTCAAACACCGTCTCGGTCGTAGATTCGCGCTGACGCATCGGAACAAACGATGAGGACCTTGCATTGGATGGAAGATTTCATTCAACGAGGGCTACAGATTTCACAAGCCAAATGGCCAGCTGACAGATTTTCACAAAATGAAGTTTCAGACAAACCCGATCATGACATTATGCATTTTTTGAAATGGCACACATAGGTTCTTTCCCACGAGGTCAAATAAATCAATCTGAAAGGTACATTTCAGATACCAACATTAACCGTTGAACCCCACGACACACTAAGGCCATGCCTGGCCACCAGTGGTGCTGAAGGAGACGGAATGAACCATCTTCCCAACCACCGGCTCCAAACTTCGGAAAGCGTCCTGTGATGAAACATGATATGAACCTAAAAACATAAAACAGTATCAGTTGATATCAATCAAATCAAATATAGAAACAATATTTGAGTCTGTTTTTTTCTTTGATGACTAAAAGAAGAAATTTACTTTGAGAGTGTGACAATTTATTTGGCTGTAGTTAGTGCAAAGTAAACAACGACTTCTTTTTCCGGAATAGGCAATTGACAACAAAGAATAGCTGATCTAGTAAATTGATGTATTCTCAGACTCACATCTTTTCAGTCAGCAGATATGTCTGTACCATAACACTATATAGACATATCGGCACTATATATTGTAGATGTGCTATTGACTGACACGGACTATCACGGACTGATATATAATAGGACCATAGGAATTGATGAACGAGCCTCTTTACAAACTTAGATTCCTGTGGCATCCAAAGCAGTAGGCTGCTGCACAGCTGCACCCGATGCCTTCGCTTCCGACATGCCGTGAAAGTCGAAAAACTTCAGCGTGCCATCCAAACCACCTGGCGGATGATGAAAATGATGGAAAGGAAAACACTCATTGACTCAGGAGTTACCATGGATTGTGTCACAATGGAGTTTTGTAGCATATCAGCTGTAGTCAGCGATATGGCTATAGGTAATAGGTAATAAGCCTGTATCCTCAACAAAAGGTTGAGCTCATCAAGTCCACAGGCCTGCGATCATCCGCGATCCCTTGGGATCCAATCCTGGCATCAATGCTGGGATATAGAGGTTCCTCCGACATTGCGCGACAGAAACGCTTCCGCCACACTAAATGGGTTCATGATGTTCATGCCTTAAATTGATGTACCGCAACTACCGACTATATCCTACATATATCCTACTATCTTCACGTATCTTCCAAAAAGGAGCATCGCAACTCCAGTGCAGCCCTGCCTATTGCCGTGGTCGGTTTATCCTAGGTGACCACGCAATCGCGACGACTAAAATACCAGTGCCTGGAGGATGCCATCCTTCCATGTCCGATTCCATTTGAAAAACCGAGATGCGAAGCAAGGGATATCCACTTCGTGTGTCACTGGAATGACTTGCAATTCCTTCCCTGGCTCTGGCAATTCATCCGGTTCTTCTCTACCTGCGATGGCTGGAGATATCAGAGAATGACTGCTGGCAGTGGCACCAAGGTCCTCCTGTCCTGCCTGTCTGTGGCATCACGGGTCCAACACGGTCTTCCTGAACAAATGAGCCAAAAAAAAGGAGATGGCTTCCAGCACAACTTTGTGACCTGTTGGCATATCCTAAAAGTTTCATGGATATCTCCATGACAAAATAGCTCAAAATATAAAATACTGTTGATGGAAGAAATCCTGCACCACCTGGGACGTATAAAACCCTGAAAATAATGGGATAAACTACCTATCAACTGGTGCAGGATTTCTTCCATCAACAGTATCACTGTATCACCATCTAGAACCCATCTGGAGCACCTCTTCACTTGCATCTTCCTCTGGTCCAGGCTGCGCTTCGACTGCTTTGATTTGCCGCGCTTGAGCACCTACTTTGGCTGCCTGAGCTGTCACCAGCTATGGTCATTTCCACGGCAACTGGTATGTCACATGGCTGAGGGCCCCAACAGTGTCGGTGATCCTGGGGCCAAACTGCACTCCCTTGGGCACCGGCTTCTCACCTGCAGCCAAAAACAAATACATCACCTCCTAGCAAATTGCTACAAGTATGTCAAAATAAGTTACAAAATGGATGCAACAGTTGTGAGACACGGGAAAATCTCAACCTTCCCTGCCATTGAATCCACAGACTCCAGGATACACCTCGGCCTTTCCGTTGGGTAGCATTGTGTGCATTTGGGCCTGCCTCGGAAGACATCATTCTATTCGCTGATGCAATAAGGTGAAATCGCCCTGATGAAATTGATTCTTGATCGTATTCATCAACATTAATCTCTTGGGGGGTCATGATGTGCAATATTTCATGAGATGTCCTCCTACATTTCTGGGCCTCAAACAAATACAACATCCGTTTTGCTGCTCACTCTGAGCCCAAAAGATTCATGCCCACATGTTTTGCCACAGCCCTCTGTGGCTCTCCATCGCTCTCCTAGTGTTGAGGCCCCGCGCTGTTCTCACCGGCTTTTGCTTCCCAAAGGACCTCTGTAGAATTTCACTCCAAGAAGTTGGCTGGAAAATAGGGTCAACATAAATCCATCCATGTCAAGCCAGAAGCCATTACAAAACATTAAAAATCATTATAACAAGATCAATTTATATCATAGATCTGACTAGAAATCTGATGACATCTACAAAATTCTACTTGGATTTCTGCTTCTGCGGAGAAAAGCCGTGGATGCAAGTGGCGGCCGAGCAACAGAGGCATGTTAAAGCCTTTCAACTCTGACATTTCCTCGGGTGCCATCTCTTCATCAGAGTCACCTGGCTGGTCCGACTGGTCTGACAGGGCTGCATGGCTGCGTGATGCATGTTGAATCATGTCGATACTGAAACTTCTGCAGGTCTTCTTACGCAACATTGCTTGTGTCCGATCCACATCCTAGTACTTCGATGCACTTGATGTATCCCTGAAGATGCTGACTAAACATCATAATGGAGGACAAGTACAACCCCGTCGAAGGCTTTTGACGCATACAGATACGTGTGCTTGTGCTCTGTCAAGCCATATCCTGCAATCTCTGTAAGCCTTAAAATATTCCACTCGACAGTCCGATTGTTAATCGGAATCATCATTCCATTTACAAGTACATATTTGAATCTTGTATGCATGATCTGAATAGTGAAAGTATGAACAACTGTAGATATAACTTTATGCATCCATGCAGGCAGGCATGAAATGCAAGTAATCAAACATTGTGTAGCATACAGCATACATTAGTATACCGTATGTCTGAATATCCTGAGTGAACATCGCCCTAACAAGACTTGCACCTCTGTGGGTCGCCTCAGAGTTTTGTGGCAACGACAAGTCCTACAAATGTGGCTGAAATGATGAAATGTGTTTTCCAGATGCAAATGTTCTTTTGATTTCTTTTGAAAACCTTGCAATCATTTCACCCACATCTTTTCAACGTCCTCTTTCTGACTCGGTGCTGGCGGTGGCTTTCGACTGCTGCCCGTGTACCTCTGGCTTTTCTGGCTCTTCTCACTGTGCTGCAGTCTATGAGTCGACAGAAATGCCTTTAAGTAATCCATCATCTTCACCCATCAAATCACCGACCAAGATGGCGTTTCATTTTTGTCTCGGCCGGGTCAAGCTGCGGAACGCGGATCTGCCTCAGGTTAGGACACAAAACTTCATACATCAAAGATGTAATAGTCACGTCATTAATTCAGAAAAATAACAAATATGAAACAGCAACCAACAAAAATAAGGTCAGGGATGCAAAAAGAAGAATGGTGCCAAGCATCATCTTTGCGAAATTCTCGTTGAAAACGAAGCGGTCCACCGAGTAAACATCTTGCAGCCTTGGGAATCGGATGAGGGCATCACCGTCATGATCTCCTTAGTCTGAAGGGTTGGTCCCTTTTTTCTACAATAGCAGCATACAAGACTCGTCAGGTTGATGTAAAGACCAACGAAAAATCGTGTGAATCACATGATGTGTGACAGTGCTTTCATGATGTCTGGATGATCCAAGGCACGTAATTTCACGATTCCACACAACCCAGCAGGAAGCTTCACGGGGTCGTGGTCGCCTTGTGCGAAGCTTCGATCGAGGGGAAGAAACGGATTGATCTGAGATCCATCATAATCATTGACTGCCGCCCAATTATGGCATCATCATACACCGAACTTGGAGTTGGTGGTATTCCGCAAATTTCTGTTGTATATGCCGACAGTTTGGGGAGCAACAAGTCTCATGTACTTCGTGCCTAGTGGCTACTGAGACTCTTTAACCAGCTGCAACATATGCAGGGAATGATCACAGGCAATATAACAAACCTACGTGGACTAGCAGCAAACATCTACAGCAATTATGCTAGAATTCAAATTCTCCATCTGACGAGTCGTTGGCCCTTATGAGCCTATTTGCCCTCCACCATGAGATGATAGGATTAAGGTCCATCCTTTTACAACATGGGAAGCTCCACACCACCATGCCTGATTCAAAGGTTTCAGCGACCTCCAAACATGCGAAGGTTGAGCCGTTTCGAGGCCGTGCCACGGGCAGGAAACGAACCATGGAAACAAAGGTTTGCCACAAACGTTTTGGCTCAAACTAACGAACCAAACCCATCGAAACAAGGTTTGATTGAGGAGCTTCTAGACTTGCTCGGACGGAGTTTGTTTTGAGTTTCCTGGGAGACAAACAGTTTTTCACTGATGTTAGTTTTCTTGTCGGAAACAAATCTTTTTGGTGGCAAAAGTTTAGTTTTCCTGCAATTTGTTTCTTAGAGGAACTTGTCCACAGTTCAGGTAGCCGTTGGATTGCCATCGACCCAGGGAAAAGGTTTGTTTTGGGCAAACTAACCAATCGCGGCTGGCATCCGTACTCTTCACTCACAAGGTGCGCTCTGGATAAAAGTCAGATTTTGTTACAGGGCATGACTTGGGAATTTCTATGAATTTCATCTAGAAAAGAAGAACCGATTCCAGTATCTGCCGTGTCGAACACCTCACCACCCGGCCTGAAGAATGTCGCCCACAACAGCGTGGTCAGCTTCAATCAGCTTCACAAATGGCTGATCTACCAGTTGATGGTCCTATCGCATCAGGTCACAGAATCCCCACATGCTTTGTCAACATGCTGGTCATGACCCCCTTCAAAATAAGATGCAAGTTGCTGGTAGAACACATCCACTTGTAAATCTTATGCTGTCAGAAGTCTTATGACTCTCCATCCATGTACGTTTTTAGATGTTTTTAGAATCTAATTCTTGCTGCAACAACGACAGTGCTGGTTTGGCCACCTACGTTGCTCAAAGAAGCATGACCAGAATCAGCCGAAAAATGCCGAAAAATCTGTCCAGCAAATGCCCCCTAGTTGTAACATGGTGCAACCTTCCCATCAAAGGCAACTTCCCAGTGACTCCTCTTCAGTGACACCAAGTTTTAGATCCCTCAACATCTGGGGCCACCTCAACTGCAGGGACTCACAAAATCTGCCAAGTCCTAACCAAAGTCGTCATTTAAGGCAGAATCTACGGAAAATACAGTTACTGTACAACAACACGACTCTGACTGGGCCTTTGGACCCTTTTCTATCCTATTTTTATCCTGCCAGAAGCATGATCCCAAAAAATATCAAAAAAATGATGCTGTCTTCATGGCAGGGTGCTGTTGTAGTGCGTCTGAATCGGATTTCTGGAAAACATACCTCAGGCTTGTCTCAGCATCTGGGTCTCAAAGAGGGAGGAAGGATGATGAAGGGAGGGTACCGAACACATCCTCTAAATCTCTAATACCCCGGTGGGGATTCTACAACGAAAAAACATTCCCCAATTAATCCAACAATGTGTGGATTCATGTTGAAGTCATGGATGCTCACCATCGAGCTCCCGATAAATTTTAAATCCTCTGTGGGGAGAACACAACTTGCCAAGTAACAAACTGTTCTGACCACCTGGCGCAGAAATGCGCCGTGACTCGCGTAAGCCTTGGGGGATAGCCAACAGGGCCAAGACTCATTGGGTCTACATCGCTTTAGAATGCTCTAGTCTTGTCTACCATAATCTAATATCTCCCCTTTTGCGCTACCCCTGGCTATCACTGCACCAGGTGCGCAGCCTGTGTGTACCCACACTCCCAAAACACGCCCCGAGACCGAGTGAATCGAGGGACGAAACTTCCAAGGCTCATCTTCCAAATGCTCAGCGCGATCGTGGTTGAAACTGATGCAGAAGAAAAGTCCCTGCAACTTCAACACGCGATGCACCTGACAGCCAAGAGAAGGGTCAGGCATGAATCAGATCTATGGGTTGATGCAAAAAAATCGGTAAACATCACTGACATCACCATGTCCTCACGATATCCTCACCTCCTTCAAGCACTTGGCCATTTCCAGTTTTGCCTCATCCATACACGCGAGGCAATCTAGAAGACCTGGAGGCTGGTCTCGATGATAGCACATGATGGGAATTCATGCTGGGTCGTTGTTAAACACCTCCACTTGCACCACAAAAATGGCCACAGAAAAGTCTGGACAAATTCGGCCACATGACACATGGCCCATGGCCTTCGACAAAAATAGAAAGTCAACACGTCACAAAAACACGAATGCAAAGGTAAACGTGCCCCCGGCTTCCCATCCGGCGTTGGTGCCTTTTTCAATCACCACATCGAAACTTCCATCATCAAAATTCATCTCCTTAGGCGAAACGAGCTGTAGTAGCAACATTAAAACCTTGATCATATGATAAGCCTATGAGTCTATGAGCCATTGGACATTGGATGAAATTGAATGAAACTACACCAGGTTTTTGGTCCTACCGGCAATTATAGGTCACAAACCAACCTAAACCCCAAAAACAAGGTTCCGAGGGCATTTCTTAGAGTTTTCCAAACTATCAACGGACGTAGTTAGATACATGTCAATGTTTTGAGCCCTGGCATGCCCTGGCTAAAAGTAAAAGTCGATAGGGTTCCCTTCATAAAAATGGATAGATTCTTTACCCACTGCTACAGCATGGGCAACCCCCAACATATCTCTAGAATTTCTAGAGATTTCAGGCCACCATCTACCGTTACGGTCAGCCCAGGTGTCGCCACAATCCATGCAGCACCAGTCCAAGGTTGGAAACTCTGATTGCATTTGCGCGATCACAGCTGAAGAATTGTCGATGCCTTAGACCGGAACCCAAAATTCGTTGAGAAAAAAAAGGGAATCAACCGACACCCCTCCAAGAAAACCAATAAAAACATACAAAAACTAATATAGGCTGGAAAGTCCATTCCCTTTTTCAAGGAAAACAAAAAGTTTATTTCGAAATGTAGCAATGATCAAGTCACTGGTGATGCGCTCATATCCAGCTCGGTACATCCTGAGTTCAAACGGTTGAAGAGTGTCAGGCGCTGAAAGCCATTCCGTTGACGGTCCATCCGAGTCCGTAGTAAGTCTCTGTACCAAGAGTCTCACTTGTGAAAGCACTATTCCCACATCCAGCATGAAGGATTTTCCACTGATTCCTCACACTTCTCATGGGGTGATTGTCCATACCATCGGGGATGGACATTTCCCACACGTGGCAAGAATCCAGCTGATGTCATCGCCAGAAAATAATACGAAGGAAAAAACATGCAAAAACAAATCCGAACAACTCCAAAGAAAATCAAATGAAAACAACACCACATCATAACACTATGAAGCACAAAGGTCAGCTGCCAGGCCTGTGTTGTCCACAGTAGGTCTCAAAAACATCTGCCACTTGCTTCCATGTGAGCAGCCATTCATCAGGTGAAACCTTCGTCAAATAGCGTTGGTCCCAGTAACGGCTGCCATCTCCATAGCCTTGAAAGCCAAGTTCCAAAGTGCTGTGATTTCAGGGTTTGAAAGGAAGCCAATGAATTGAATGAATGGAATGAATGGATGTCAACCAAAATCCGTTGGATCTAAGGTGTGACTTGATTTTGGATGATTTTGGTATATCAATCAAATATCAAGATGCGAGATGGATCGCGGGAAGAGCCATTCAAAACTCACAAAGCGGAGGCAGAAATCTGAGTTCAAAACTTAGTTGTCCGGTGGTAGCCATGCCAATGGGAGAGCCAACCAAGCATCCACTTTCACCGTACGTTTGTAAGTTGACAAGTGATGTGGATAATCTAAGCCAGCGTGGAACCCGGAAAAAATGCCAGGAGATGAGCCTCTGAAACGAAATGAGGCAGTATGATGATCCAATATGTTATTTGCTGGGACGAAAAAGTTATTAATTTTTGGATGCATTACCTCCCCCCCCAAAAAAAAGACATGCAAAATCCAGAATGCCTTGCCAGTCTCCCTACCTGTAAGCATTCCAATGAATGTGATTGAGTTGATCCTGAACCTGTGCAAAGCACATCTTCTTGAGCCAGTGAGAAAGTTGTCATGCAGTGCCATGCAGCTTGCACCTTGCACACGCAGCTTGCAGTCCCTTGCAGCACAGGGATAGGCAAAGCTCTGCAGGGCTTCTTGCAACTCATGCATAGGGACTCACTATACTCACTACTAATACTTAATACAGAACTCACGAAGACTCATGTAAAAACCGCCGAAAACCACACAAAACTGCATCTCAAGGCTCAAATGCCGGCGCAGCATGCTCATGGACTCATGGTTTTTGTCAACTCTCTGGGCCCTTGGAGCTTGCGGAGCTTGCTACATACACCAAGACACCCGAAATGACCACCAGCAGCGACCTCATCGCACCCGACACACACGTCTCAACACAACAACTCACATCTTCACACTGTCGTAGTTTGCTACACTGAAACCGGGAAGTCCTATGGTGCTGAGGTTCCAACACACCCTTCACGGGCGAAAAACATTGAGATTCGTCATGTCTGTCAGGGCAAGTGTCAACACACTAGTTTGTGAAGGAATGCGTGGCTGCATGATTCTTGATTCAGAGTTCTTAACGGGATATGTCAAGATGCAGAATCACATGTGGCACAGTGAAAACTGAAGCTGTATAATAACCCCTGGCAAAAGTCAAGCAGTTCAGTCTGAAAAGGCGCACTGGCAGTAGAAAAGGTGCGACAGCACAAAGACGAGGACTCCCTGCAGCGCTTTTGCCACTCCTGTGGAGACCACGCCCACCTGTCATCGTGCTGCATGTTGCACATCGCTATGACCAAACTGGTGGACACCATGGTGTGGTGCCACCCTGCCAGCTTGTTCTTTTGAAACGTCCAGGCAGCAAAGTATTGGGATGTTTCCACACCTGGCCCCTCCCAACAAACATCCAACAATACCCATACCTCCATACCATTCAAAACCACACCTTGGTCAGCAAATGAAAAAAGGATCCAGCCTCGGATATGAGTTTGCAGTGCTCCAGTGCTCCACAAATTCAAAACAAAAATTAACGAAAGTAACTCAAAATTCTCAATTCTTCGAAGCAACATGCACGAAGTTGCTCAAAGCTAGAGCTGTCAGCAAGGTAAGGCAAAAGGCCCAGCTGCTGCCAGCCTTAGGAATCAAGGCTGAAAACACTGGCGCCAATCGCCGCATTTTTTTTGCGCACAATGCTTGTGTATGTTCGCCGTGTTTGTCGTAAGATGTGCAATGTCAAGGGCCGCCTCCTCTACCGGTCCGGCAATGCGCTGCCAGTGTGAAGTAGTAAAGAATAGTTGCCAAGTGCCTTTACAAACGTTGGTTCTGCAACCAACTGCAGGGCGCATGTCATTTTTGCCACGTAGGACTGCATCGCTTGACGGATAAGTCATCGACATTCATGGTAACATCCAACAGAAGCTTACTAAACATCACAAACATAAAACCCATCAAAGACTGTACAAGTATATAATACAATTTGTGCAAGACATGAAGTGATTTCAAAGCTATAATATATAATATAAAGACCATCAGGCCCGCCTACCACCATACACCCAGTGAGCCCTTGAAGGCAAGCATTCAAATGTGCAGGGATCCTGCGGCTGGACCCGGTCATTGGCCACTTGGGTCACGACAACACAGTTGATGCCTTATTTTCTCACAATGGCATGGTCCTTCCCTTTGCCAATGCACACACCTTCCATCATCTTGCATCAACTTTCATGATAATGGAATGATTTAGATTTAACATGTAATAAAGAAATGGCAATAATGATATGATATAATGATAATGATATTTATAACAACCTTCTTGAAAGTGTCAGTTCCATTTGCCACATTTCTGACAAAGTAGTGGGAGTGTCAAGTGAGAGTCAAGGAGGTTGGAGGTGTCCTGTATCCACGAACAGAGATTAACTCCGACAGCGTATGGCATGTGGCATGCAGGATGGTGCCTGCCCAAGAGTTAGCTCTGCCGAATCACAACAGCTGCGTGGAATATCGGAGTGAACTTTGAGACTATATGCGGCTATAATATGCATCTAATATTGCACTGTTAGCAACCATGAGGGGCCGCAAAGAGTGAGTTCAACACCAACACCAGTGTAAGCTTCCATTGTGGGAGGTGGATCGTTGAATACATTTGCAATTGAGTGAAGTTGCAAAGTAAGTCTGAAAACTCAGAGGGAAAAAAACACACACAACATGTTGGGATGCATGTTGGAACAACTTTGAGCCTAGCAGTGGGTCCCGGCGCCTGCTGCGATCATGAGGCTCCCTGCAAAGACCTCTGAACCCAAGCTCTTGGCGTCGAGGCCCGTGAGGGCTAAGCCGCAGAAAACGCCCAAAATGCTCAGCCACTGCCGACGGCTCAAGCGACGCCTCGGGTGTCCCGAAAACCTTCGGAGGATTGGATCACCAAGTTGGATGAGCCCCGAATATCACACGAAGCTTTTTGGCCAACATCAATGACACAGAAGTTTCACTTGCAAGCTGCTGAAGCAGCAGCCGTGAGAGCAAAGCCGACCAAATGGTCACCGAGGCGTAAACGACGGCAAAAATGGAGCTTCCAGCCTTAACATCAACACATCGCTTGCAGGTTTCAATCTCATCACTAAGGTTTACAAGTTTTACAGTACATTTGCAATGGTTTTTTGTCATATTCAAACCCTGGAAGTTCGATTGAGGCTCTGCAGCTAAGCAACTCTCATGTTCCCAGCCCAGTTCAAACTCTGCGCTGTTATGCCGAAGAGCGCAACCAATGCGCATGGCAACAAGGCTGTCAAAGAAGGAACTTTATCAGTAGATTTGGTGCACAAGTGTAAAAGACCAGTGCAAGACATGCCCAAATAGTACGGCACCTCAGCTTCCCCGCCACTCAATTCACAGAATTCACAGTCAACATCAACATCTTTTATATATCACAAGTACATCACATGAGAGCTGCATTGTTTTCAATGGTTTCCGACCCGGGTTTTTAAGAAAAAACAGATCCTTGATGTGTTTCATTCATTTCGTGCCAAGGTGCCATGTACAGCTGACATCTTGAATCACCGAGCCCGGCTGAGTGCAGTTCGCACATCAACAATGGCTGGCAAGCACCACTGAGAACCTCATCCCGTGACTGCAAAAAATATGAAACAACTAAAACGACTATACCAATAACGACCAATCCACATTTGAACATCCGAGAGTAGGTCATGTAACTCTGAATCTCATGAATGTTAGAAAACCTTTTCATCATGTTTTATGCAAGTGAGCAAAACATGCACACACCCCTCTCTGAAATAATGACCAAACGTGATTCGACAGCTTGATGCCTGAATCAGGCCTGATGAGATGGAACCCTCAGATTTCTGTTCCAAGGACCTTATCAAGACCAAACTATCAATCCAAGAGGTAAAGTATCTTGCAGATTGATCAAAAAGGGTGCGGTTTTTACTTTGTTGGAATCTTTGTAGAGTTCTGTGCAAGTCTAATGGCAAATATGGATATCTAGGAAGCTGTCGATATTTCTAGTACAAAGATAATCTACATATTGTAGAGTTTTAGGCCAACCCATTTGTCGGTTGCTTGCCGAGCAACATAGAGTGCCAAGTAGGGCAATGTGGTGTCCACCGAGCGGCGTTTCAACGGATCCATGGCGGTTTCAACAAATGAAGTTGACTCAGTTGACAGTATTGAAGTTCAGCTTCCGGACGCGAAATTCAATTGCCATTCGTTTCGACCTTCATCATTGCCGAATGCTGGACAAAAAAAACAGAGTACGCCAGGCTCCGAAAATGTGTTTCGTCGTGTTTCTTCTGTTCGACCCCTCCTGTGTCAACCAGTGGTTGCCTTCACATGTGTCCGTCCAGCGACTGTTGCGACCGTACTGCGATATGTTGCCTAGAGCCTAGGGCTTCGAAATTCGTACCCTTGACGCATGACAAAGGTCAAGCATATCTAATAGTCTGATAAGTCTAATACCTGCATGTGGTGAGTAAAAACTGCCCGCCATCCCTCACATTCCCTTACGACAATTCGATCACAATCAATGATTTCACATGATTTCCAAGTATCCAATGAAATTCAATGAAATTCACTTCATCTTTGATCCCAAAGGAGGTCACCGGTTGGAAGAGCGCATGGCCCGCATCTCTTCCTCATCGGAATCCATGGCGGAATTCTAGCCGCAGCAGCTCGGTGGAATCGGTTAGTAAGGATCAAGTCAGTGATGGGTGGTGAAGTGTTGGTTGGTATATAGTTATAGGATGTTAGATGATGTGTGTATGTGTTGTTGTTTTCTGGGATGACTTTGGTATCACAAAACAGCCAGAATGTTCTTCTCACCTTGCACTTTGTTGACAAAAGATCAAGGAGAGTAGCGAATTCTGTTTGAAAGCCATGAGAAATGCTGGTCTTGGGATGGCATGCTGACAAGTGCCTGTACCATCAGACTACCTACAAACACCTCAGAAGCCAGGATCGAAATAAATTCGAGAGCGGAGGATGCCACGAAAATGTTTGATTGAAGAGCACCCTGAGTGGCATAACTAAAGGGTTATGTAGTTGGTGTATGTTATATATAGAAGTGTCTGATCAACAAGAGCCAGTTCAATGCAGGAAGGAAGTCATTTGTTTTATCATGTTTCGATTCTCCCAGTTCATCCTGCAAACAATCTCTTACATGGGTCATAGCCTTCAGTAATCTGAATTTCGATAGGATTTGGATCACATCCTTGGGGTAAGTTCATTGGTCCAGCTTGCGAATGATTTGCGAATGGCCAGCACTTCAGTGGTTTGACGAAGCCCCCCGAAAAGTCGGTGGTGCCCTTGGGCACACCAACGTGGCAGCGAACGTGAATCTATGAATCATTGATCTATGTACAGCTGAAAGCTGAAAGCTGGAACAAGGAGACCACGGCGAATGGCCAGACTCCTTTGAGCAAAGCTTTGAAAATTTCACAAATCCATGAAAACTCATGGTCACACTGTGAGTTGTTCCATCCCAAGTGGATGGAAAAAATTGAAGAGATTTGACTTAGGCTCCCTTGTAGGGAATCACCTGGAAAAGTCAGACTAGGGAAAGCTCCAAGCCGCGATCAGAAACCTGTGCCCGAACTTGCACTTCGTCACCTGCGGCACATGATCTGCCTTTAGATCTCAAAAAAAAGGACGAACTAGATAAAGAAATTAAGCTGAATGATTTGCGTGTAAAATGTCATGTGTCAATCAATATCAAAGAAGATCAAAGAACAGCCATGCACTATGCACAGCTATGCCAGCAACACCAAGTTCTTTCAACTTTCCATGATCCACGTGCTGAGGCCTTCTCGCAGCATATCTAGAGCCCCTTCGCCCAGCTCATCAGCAAGGAGGGATGCAAAGTCCTACTGTCAACTGTCAAAACATAGCTTCGACAAAGACGACGCAACATCACTGGATCAACAACCAAACACTCTGAAAACCTTACTCAGCCTGATAGGATCTTAGAAGGTCTCTTTCATTCAAGACTTCAAATCCCCAAAATGAGTTCAACCATAAATAGATCGAACAACCACAGTGCATCCAACTGGGCAAAGTTGGTTTAAGGTCCTGGTGATAGAACCCTCGGGGCATTTGCGTCATGGACAAGGAGAGCTTGTACTTCTCCACGTCGATGTCAAGAATCGTCACCTGCACCGTTGCCAGGACTCTGTACTCAAACAACTTTACAGTTTCATTTCATAGGCGAAAAAATAGTCAATGATAAGAAACCGAACTAGTTTTTATTCACATCGTACAATCACGTACTATCGTGCCATGGTTCCATGGTTCCACCTCAATGTCTTCTCCAACTTGCAGCGGCTTGGAGCGTTTCACTTGACTGTTGGACAGAAATCCAAGCACGCTGCCCGTCTGTGGATGTCGCACTTCCACATCCGCACCAAGCTCCTGAAAGATCTGAAAGCGTCGTAGTCGATGGTAGACGCCTATTCTTGTTGCCTGTTCTAAGCATATGATACCTGATCGAAAAATGACATTTACCTTCAACATCTTGAACTTTAATATCGTACGGTTTAAACATAAATCAAGTGTTTAACCCGCAGCCTTATTTGTTCTTACTGGGTCATGGTTGTTTATTTTTGCAGTTCTTTTGCAGGAAAAGGAGCCAGAAATTCTGACACGAATCGTTTCTTAAATTGCTTCTCTTTTGGGGGGGTGGTGTGTATATACTGTAAATTTATATTGTAATTATTGTATGTATAGGTATGGCCTTTCCCGGTTTACTTCCACTGCCCAAAGCTCCTCCACTGCAATGACCCGAGCCGCAAAAATCTCGTGGGTCAAATTTTGCAGCATCGCAAAGCGCGCCGATTTCCGGGCCGTTTCTTCGGAGCGCATTGACAAAGCCATGCGGTTCAAACGCAGATCTAAATCCTGCACCCTGACTTTCACCTGACTGCATGGCAAAAATGGTAAGTCGCTGCCAACAGGATGTCAATTTTAATAATTCTAAGCAAAATGAAAATTTTAAGCAAAATGCCTATATATCGTCTTTAAAGAATGAATAAAACGGCGGGGATCATTTTCCAGCCTTCTTTTACCTAATCACCAGGCCGGAAATTTTTCGGCGTGAATGCTCTTAATTGCTGAAAGTCAGGGCTATCCGCTGGACCAACAACCTTTTGGATCTTTAGATTTCATGCAAACACTATCATGAAGTTTCTTCATATCTCATCTTTCTCAACCATATCTTTCCCAAAAACATGATCCAAAAACATGACAAAAGCCATCCGATAATCATTTTTCATCCACACCTCGGCTGCAACTTCCAAGTCATCACCTTGGATCTGGTTGGTCTTCACCAAGCCTTCAGCCCAACCAGATCCACTCTTCACGGCCACAAAAGCACCATAGGGCGACAGCCGCAGGACGATCCCCGTGTACCAAGAATTGACGGCATAGTCCTGGTGCCATGTGAAACCACCACATGTGTGCTGAAATTGGCACATGGGACCATGTCAATTTAAAAGCCACAAGATTGTGGAACAATAGTGTGTGCATAAGTTTCGATATATTTTTCATGTTTTACATGATGTGTTCTATTTATGATTTATGACATGGTTTTTCCAGTTCCGGCAATCTTTTCTCGGCTTGCTGCACATTTGAACTTCTGCAGGGTCTAGCTCTGTCAGTTCTGTCAATTCTGGCCTTCAACGATGCTGCAGGACCCAGCGCCTTCAGGCTCATGACCTTGTCACAAACAAAACGGTTCATGGTTTTTCTGGAAAAAATTACGAAAACTTTACATCAAGATGAAACTGCTGGCATTCAAATTATCTTCCATTTCGCCCTACACATCCCAAAGGAACTTTGGGATGATAAGGTGGGCGTTGTCACCAGGCGTGCCTTCTTGGGGTTCGTTGCCAGGATCACACCTTTGGGCCGAAGCTCACTGACCCACACCTGCAGGCGATCGCCCACATGAACCTCAGCAGACCGTGAGCTCTACAAATTCGCATGATTCCCAGACTTAGGTACACCATCTGGCAGGATATAGCTCAAAAGGCTCAAAAGAACCCGAACAACCTTTTGAAAGTCAAACAAAATGAATCTACTTATTCTTTCAAATCATCTTTCCCAATTTTTATGCTGGTCGTCTAATATGTTGCCGGTGTTTGCATCCGCTCTTCTTGTATTTGTGGTGAGTTGAGCGCTTGTTCTTTGCAATGCCACCGCATTTGCGATCTTCGATCAAGGACATCACAGGAAGAGACCTTTATAGGGCCCACACCCCAAATTGCATAGGAATGCCTTCTTCAGACATGATTTTGAGAAAATTTTGAGTATGTATCCATGTCAAACGATGTGAATACCAAGAAAGACGTCATGTATTGAAAGCTAAGGGACTTCCGTGTCATCCGCCATCTTTGCAGGAGGAAGCAAACCACGCTGTTTCAAGCCCAAATCCACCAGTGTAATTTCAGGAGAGGTCCGCACTACTACACCTGGCACAGGGGGATGGGTCAGCAAACGGTTTCCGCCCTAGCAATAATAATCGAAGCTGGATAAATTGATACGGACAAAGATGGTCCCTATCTTCTTTTGTAAATAGTGTTGAGTGTTGAGTATCTCAATTCCCCGGCTTCTAGATGGCTGCTGTTTTTTGCGTTATTCTTGCCACCTTCAAGTTCTTGCCCAGGCTTCAGCTGCTCCAGCTTCCCAGGGCGTTTCACAGAAGCCTGGGCCGAGAACTTTTCCATAATGAATCCATCTCCCACATCTCAAACTCTAAAATGAAGTGTTTCACGACGTAAGTACGTATAGTCACCATTTTTGCCTTATTTTTCCCACACCTCCCCCCCAAAAAAAACGAACGCAGTTAACTGTTGCAGCTTGTCACCCTGTCCCCCCCCCCACCTTGGGAAGCAAGCCCACCGTGACGTTGGCTTCCTCCGATGGCTTCACCGCCACGAAGACCCCGAATTTGCCGTGCGACAAGACTTGTCCCCGAAGCTCCTTCGATGTCCTCGCAAAAAAACTCAAAGATGACATGCATTCCTGCGGTGAGATGAGGGAGATGCATAAAATACATAAAATAAACACTGCACAAACTTACATTTCATCCTATTCCATCGTTTCATTTTCAGTCATTACATTTGTGTGTTCTGTAAGGTGTTCTGTAAGGGCTGGTGCTGAAGCCACCAAGCATCTGAAAAGGTTCCATGGCATTGCGCGCTGCTGTGGCGGCCTCCAAGGTCACAGCGCAAAGGTTTGGGGATTGGCCAACATGTAACAACAATAAGTCATCATTCCAAGATGATCCTTAGAAATTCCCGCTGCTTCTAGCGCTAAAGAGCGCATAAAACTCCATTCTCACCATTTCAACGTATTTCACCTCTCAAAATCACATCATGACCAGAACCTTCATGGACAAGGAAAGCTTCTGCTTTTGAAGATCCAGATTCAAGATCTTCACCTTCACCTCTGTTTTTTGAAACACAAAGACAGCAACCTAGATAGATTCCTTTCATTCATGTTGCAACAATGTGACAATGCGAAATGTACTTTGTAGCTTCGTAATGTAATTATTGAGCAAATCTTGGTAAATTCTCAGCTCTTGTCTTGGTTACACACGGCCAACAACAAAAAGAAACATCATCTGTTCATGCCACTTTCAATGTGATGCCCATTCATATGGAAGCCAAATGCGGAGCCCAAGTCACTTCGGATCCCACATCAGGTGCTCCCTCCACCTCCTTCCGGTATGCCAAGCCGATGGCACGAGCACCCGCACCACGTCCCTCTGTTTCGGGAGGTGCCACGGAGATGAGATAACCAAAAGGTCGCTTAGCCACGACGAAACCTTTGAGCCAAGTTCCAGGGTCTAATTCTTGAAGTGCCTCAAGTGCCTGGACACAGTGATTGAGGATAATCCACCTTTGAAGTGATTCTGAGTTCAGCATCTTGAAATATTAGGATGTCTCAGAAATGTTTCACATTTCAAAGCTGTAAACTCTGGGTGAGAATGCTGAACATCTCTCCAAGCACCGTGACATATGCGTGACAACTTGGAATCTCCATCTTCAACTCCCCAGCCTTCAATTTTTCTGGCGAAGGGCTAAAGACTTTCTCGGAGTCGCTGGACAAGACCAGCGAACTGTGCCGCAAGTTCTCTTCGTTCTTCACTTGCGATACCCAAAGTTCCACTTCCTCTCCTACAGCCACCTGACATTCCAAGTGGCCCCCTTAGAGTCTTAGAGGCCCTCAAAACAATCCCTGATTTAAAGTGACTTAGTCCATGAGTCAAAAGTCTATAGCAACATAAGTGACATCATATCATGGCACGTGCAGCACTAGTAGTACTGGTGGGAAAATGGTAAGTTACAACAAGTTGCAATATGCAACAGTAATATGATCGAGATAGAAGTCCCATGATCATAACTCATAACTTGTAACCATTCTTCACCATTTTTCCATATTCATCCATCTCTTAAGAGACCTTGGCCGGGTGGCCACCATTTCATCATACTCCCTGCCTCATTGGAAATGCCTGAGGCCATCTTCGAGATGGGTAAGACACCTTCTTTCTCCACACCAACGTCAACCAAGGCTAAAGTGCGCGTGACATGAGACACCACACCTGGTCTCAAAGGGAATCAATGGGAGAGGGAATCAATGGGAACCAATCGGAAATCATGAAATATCATCAGTATTCATCAGTCACTTCAGCACAAGGTTGGATTTCTCGAAAAAGAAAGGTGCGCTGTGCTAATGCGGCATGCTTTACAGCTTGCTGTACATTGCGCGGACAAATCGCTACATCACTGCACAGGTCAAAAACATCAAAACAACGACATAAATGCCAGGAAGGCACCAAACACTCTCTCGCCAACATGCAGCTCGCTCCTGCATTCAAAAAGTTAAACCGCATCATACATAGGGATTGCTGGATCAATTCAACAACCAGCGTCATGATCAACCAATATCTGCCACCAAATGGTTTTAAAAATGTACACCCTATCCAAACTTCAAGCCCAACAAAACATCAAGTCTCCAACTCCGTTTGAAAAGCATCCCAGCCCCAACCATCCCCCCCAACCTCCACCCGTTACATTACCTACCCTTCCCCTCCAAAAAGAAAAAACAAAAAAATCCGCTCATCTGCCGTCGTTGGACTGCAAAGTTGGGCACCTAGCAGAGTTGGACTGCCAATTGCTGTGGATTTCTGACTGCTTCCCTGCAACAGCTAACCAAACGTAGCCCGGAAAGCAACTTCCCGGAACCTGTCGCAAAAACAGCAAAGGTGTAAGCCATAGCAGAAGTTTTCGGCGTGCCATGGCGATGGGAATCCTTTGGTAACGTCTAAGATTTCAATTGTTACGGTGTTACGTGTGCGATGTTCTCACTGCAAAATCTTACAGAAAAGTCTTTGACTTCGACCTTGCTGATTTCATCACATCTCTGTTGCTTTACGGTAGGGAGCTGCATGTGACCATGTGTCTGCGATTTTTCTTTGAAGGGTGCAGGGTGGCTGAGCAAAGACCTCCAGTTAGTAACGCATATGGGGAAAGAGCATGTTTTTTGAAACAACAGGAAAGAAGTGTATCAAGGAGCTTGCGACTTACCGCCTACAAGCTGTGAGGAGGCAAAGGCTATCTTGTTTCTATTTTACAGAGATTTTAGCTGCACATGTTTAGAATGACTTTAAACAATATTTCTCACAAATGTTGGGGTTGCAAGCACTCGACCTACAAGTTTGGACAGAAAGCTTTGCCATCTCGGGAGGGCAAACTTACCTTCGTCTTCCTTCGTCCTTTTTCGAGTTTGCCGCGTGCCACGTCCCTTTTGAGGAGCCCCGGCTCGCGAACCAGCGTTGGCCTACCCAGGGTTTTCCATCTGTCAGACGTCTGGACCGTCAGACTCCAAAAGCCCATCTGCCCATTGGTGCCTCGGCCCCTTTGCCTATCCTGCGGTGAGGGCCTTGATCTCGCCCTGTCAGTGGCAATCTCCGGCAATCTCTTTGCTGAGTTTGTGGGAAAACATTGTCCTTTCTGTGATTAATTCATCAATGATACATCTATGCATCATCAAGGCTACTATCTAACACATATGTCACATTTAAATAAAACTAATATGATGTGTAATGCGTACAGTTTATGTATACATCGACATTATCCCGATATATACACTGATTACATGACGATTATACATCCAAAATCTCTCTCTCTCTCTCTCTGGTGATCTCAATCCAACAAATATCATGCAACGTTTTTTGAAACATCTTCAACAATAAACTTCTCAACATTAAATGCCTTTCCGGTGTCCATAGTGAGCTTTTCCTCTCAGTTGGTTTGAAACCATGTAGATGTGATCATGATCATTCATGATCCACGCATTTATCGTCTGGCCTGCGCTGCCCGCATGGCGGCCTGCCAATTGTTAGCGATCAAACACAACAGCATACAACAATATACAGTACAACAACCATCTTTCCCTTTCCTCATATTGTGAGCGCAAAAATGGAATTCACGCAAACCAGGACTGCTCATTCTTCTGAACTCGATGTTAGTGGGCTAAGATGGGTGAAAGCGAGCACTCTGAGCAGCCCACTGATCGGTCATAACACCAACTCTCCGGATTTCGCGGACACTCCGTGGCGATGTGACCATCTTGGTGACCTCGGCCATCCATAGCAACTCCACTGACATCGTGACAAAAGCCCAACTGCAATCCTCCCAAACCCTTCGATCCTTTCGGCTCCACACAGAAGAAGCACACTTTCGGCTCCACTCCCATGGCCAGACGTCCTGCGGGTAGGTGGATTCCGTGGGCATATCCGTGGTATGTCCAAGCGCTTGGAGTATCCGGAGGTGGCTCTCAACACGATTCAAAAGGCTTGAGGCGTGAAACCTTCCTTTCCACACCGCCAGAGACCAGAAAAAAAGACATGGCCATTGCCCCACAAGGGATTTCAATTAATGACATTCTACGTCTTCAAAACCTGTTTTTGATCTATGACAGAGGCTGGCATCATCTACCCTCAGCTTTGCCAGTGGTTTAGGAACAAATGCATGTTTAGAATCTCGATTTCCCTTCGAACCTTCGGGATGTGAGTAGAGACAGTCAGCTCGCGCCTTATCTGACATCGGTTGGGTGGAGTTTCGTGAGTTTTGCGTGGATTTCTTCACATCAAGCTTCATGTGGATAAAAATCATGCGCAAATAAAGAATGGTAAACATGTAGTGCTGGGAACGCCCCAAAATCGATGCTAACTGGATCACTGAATCTACTGTGAATATTTGGAGAAGATTCATTTATAGTAGACCACCTTTTGGGGTCTGGTCGGCTGAGACCGCTATAATCAGCAAATGTGCCAAGACGGCAGAAAGTACATTGCGGACACTGGTGGACATTGGATCCAGCACTCAATTGGTCGTTGAGCCCTCACTCCGCCTTCCTCTTTTCCCCTCGTCCAATGCACGCTTGCATCTCCGGGATCGTGGAGAGTCTTTTGGGGGCACGCTTTCCAAAGGCTGTGAGGAGCAGGCATCCTTCAAATCCGGAAGCATTTCTGCAAAACTCTCATCCAACTCAATTGATGCAATCTCTTCTTCCTGTGCCTTTTTCAATGCCTTTAAGGCTGGCCCTGGTGGCATACTTTGCTCCAAAGACTGTAAGAAGATTTCAGCATAGATGGCAGGTGCCAGCAACCTCTGCAACAAAGGAGGCCACTGTGACTTGTTTGTGGCCACCTGGTCCACTGAATCTCCGTCCAACCAAACCGTCAAGAGCCACCGGCCAAAGCAACGACCATCTTCAGTGGGTGGCAACGTATAATGCAGCAGTCGATCTGATAAAAAGATGACCCCACGATTGAAGTGCGGAGAAACTTTCACAGGAGATTGGAGAAATGGTTGCAAAACCAATTCAGCGCCATACTTCTCCTCATAGTTTTCTCCCAAATACAATAACAAGGTCACCTGTCGCTTTGGCGCAGTCTCTGAGGTGTCATAGTGACATGGTGCACTTCCTTGCAATCCTCGAGTGAGCTGAAGCTTCACTTGGACATTGCTTGGTCCTTCCTTCAGTGCCAGCTGTGGCATTTCTCGCACCAGTTCCGTGGCCAACAACGGGGCTGCTTCCGCGGCGAAATGCCTCAAGCCCGGTGCCGCAGCCGCCACGGCAGCACTGATCCGTGCAGCTTCCAAATCGACAAAGCTCCGTCCGGGATGTTGGTATTCAGCCCTTACGCCAGCTTCATCAAACTCAAAACGATGCGCTTGGAGTAAACCTTTCTGTTCCAACAAAAGGCATTCAGAGGCTAATGCCTTGGCCCAATTACTTGTTAAACATGTATCTAAAACATCCCATGCATCCCTACTTAGCTTCGACCCGCAACGGTGCGCAATAGAGGACACATTTGACAAATGACTGTTCCAGGGTTCCATGGCGATCACGTTGCATCACGGTGTGGTGTCACCGTGTCTCAACCAGACTCTGGTGCTGTGTTATGGTATTTAGTGTGTTGCTTTGGATGTTGCCTGTTGTCCGGGAAATGGGGGCTATGTGATGCTGCGTCGTTGAATATGCTGAAACAAAAAGAATGTGCAAGCCAATTAAGGACTGTGATACATTGAAGGAAAGATTTGGAAGAGGCAACCAAGTTGGCTGCCTGACACGTGGAAAACAAGTGCTCTTAGTCCAGAACATGGAATTCGTGGAACCGCGTGGCTAAGCGGTTCTACACGTCAACTATTCAATGAATAAAGGTCATTCAAATTGCCATGACAGTTGTCAACTTCTGCTGTCCAAATGGGGATGGAACGAGTCAGTCCCTTCCACTTGTAGTAGGATTTCTTTTTATTTCTCAGTTTCGGTGGTGCACATATTTTGGTCCTGCTGGAGATGATGGCTGGGAGGCAAACATGCCCCATGCTTTACATCAATGCTATACTTTTTACCATCAATTCTGTACATTCAGCAGGTTGGCTTAGCAAACTAAATCCATATGATAAGCAGGTTGGCATAGCAACCTGAATCCATATGATAAGCAGGATGGATTTGCAACCTGAATTCCTGCTCGGATTTATAAGATGCGAAACTCTTTACTGTGCTAAAGTGTTTCGCTCAACCGGGCCAGCAAAGATGAACTCAAGCTTCTGAAGTATCTGAAGTGCCACCCACCAAGACTCGCTTCACCAGGACAAGGGTGGATGATGATGTCCTCGTCTTGAGGCAAAGTCGATAGATCCATGTGAGGCCCAGGAAAGATGCGAGGTAAAACACCGTTCTGTTCATCCACCAAGGTGGATCATTGTCGCAGATAATTAACCTGTTTTGTACGCCCGGAAGCTCATAGTCAAGCTGAAACTTGACCCAAGCATCTGTGCGGTGTCGGCCCTGATGGTCTTCCTTGAATTGGTCATATCTGCTGTCTATGATCCTCAAGGTGTCTCTGTCCCCTGCACAAATGATACTTTCAACAAAGAGTGTTGTCACACCCCTCTTCGATGCCCCAAGGACATCACCGACGGAAAGATCACGCCAGTGCCTCAGAGGGATGAAATCCTCAGCAGTACCTGTGACCTCCTTTCCGTGAAATGTCCCGAGATAGGAGTTGCCCCACACATCTGTCAATGGCAGAGGTTGAGTCTCCAAGTGAAATTTACAAGCTTGCATACGAAGCTGAGGCTCAAGAGCTACCATTCTGCCAATGACTGTGCTGGCCTGCTGCACCTCCCTTACATCCCGAAGAAACTCCTTTACCGGGGAAAAGCAAAAGGATTCCACGAGAACGGTGACATAAGAGACCAAAAATGCACCAACTACAAACCCATGGATGCCTCCCCCAGAGAACATGTCACGACCGTCGAGTTCATCGCGGAGGCCTGAGACATTCTCAAAGACGATGTAGACGAGGCAAAGCCACATATAGACATTGACACAAATAGACACCACTTGGGGAGCATTGAATTTCTTCCGTTTGTAATAGTGGAGTAGCTTTTGCTTTTGTAGAATGGTTTCTTCCACAGAAGACTCCAAACTCTCCAAAGACCTTGGGTCGTTGCAGGAATCCGGCAAGTGTTCAGGCGACTGAAGAAGTTGCTTGATCTCCTCAAGGGTTTGTTTAACCTTGGCCTCCGCCATGTCGTCTGTTTCACCGATCGCATATGCGAAGGCAAGAAAGATTAACAAAGAACAGGTGAAAAAGACCAACCCACCACAGAAGAGGGGACCGAAGTACTCCTTGCCCCTCAACCACTCGGCAGCAAGTTCAGCAAAAGTAGCTTCCTGCATGCTGATGTTTCTTGGAACTCTTTTGACTTTCCGAACCGAGTAAATGGGCTTGGCTTCATAGAAGTGAGTTGCGTGGTGAGGGCAGGTGGCAAACTGAATCCCACTTGTAACTTCTACATCCATATAGTTCCAGTTTTTATAGCCCTTCTTCTTCCATACAATGATCCAGGTTCCTCCCACGTCACCATCATAGTCCCAAGTTGAATCTACATAGAACAGGTAACAGTCATTCTGATTCCTTTTGTATACTGGCCTTCTTTCGTAGCTCGCACCATCTACCCTTGAATACACACCAAACATCGATTCAAAAAAAGGGTGGCTACCTGTCTCCAAGTTGGACACCATGATGTGGTCAGGGCAAATTACCTCCTGGCAGTAGTTTACCAACACCTTTCCTCCGAAACTTGAAGTGTTAAGATCACAACGTGTAGCTGCTATGTAGCACGCTTGAAGGTCAGCGTAATAAGTAATGGCAGCACATGCTGATGATCGGCAACGTGATATGCAAGCTTCCAGCGAATCGGATCCACTTTTGTGGTCTCCACTCAGACCCAAACAGTAAGATCCACGGTGCTCTTCCCAACATCCGTTCACAACACCAACGAAGCAAGCAACTAGGGCCAAGTACCCCAAGGAGCTGATCACACACTTCACGCTTTGAAAGGTCATCTTTTACGGTAAAGGCAAAGGGCCCGCCCAGCGATTTGCAAGCTGGAAAAACTTGAGCCACGGCAGTGATGGCTGAAACATCTGTTGAAGCCTATGCCGAAAAATGGGTCGGCTGTAGATCACTACAGCTGACAGGTACCATGCTGCTGGCCTACCAACATCTTTGAACATGATGTTCATATTTCATTTCATTCTACTCATGCCATCTTATCGCATCTTATTCCCATTTTGCAGGTTTCTCAGGTTTCTCCAGTATGTTCGGCTACACATCAAAGACAGCCTCAAGCACTTGCAGCCTTTTTTTCCTCCGCCTCCATGGCCAGCACAACAACGCCGCCAACAATGCCATTGGCGACGCCGACTCCAGCGTGGGGGCGACTTGACGCTGCGTTGCCGGGAAAACCCCGTGGCACAAGCGATGGTGGACCGCTTCTAAGGAATATCTCAAAGCCACGTTGCTGCCATCATCATCCAACAATTGCCAAACCTGGCGAGGACCAAATGCCAACAAAATTCAGCAGCGCAACAGATCAACATTGTGCAAAACACGTCCAGCTCTCGCCTTTTCATTTAAGCCGCCAGGCGTTTGTTCATTCAGCAATCTCTGGAAGGTGTCAGTTTCTGCAGTGGCACTATCTGCGGCGAAGGCTGCATAGCTGGCTCCAATCCAAGCCGAGCTGATGTCAGCTTCAACCCCATGTGACCTGTCAAGTGAGGAATGAAACCATATGAATTCTCTGGTTTCTTCGGTGGGGCCAGCATCAGGCAACACTAAAGTCGTCTGCATGCACATTGGGCAGTGTCACAGTGTTGCATGACGACATCTAGAAAAACCCGGCATTTTCCAAATAAGTTTCAGACTTCAACCATTGTTGCACCGTGAGCTGCTGCTTGTAGAAGTTCCCCATAAGTCCCGAAACCTGAAGGCAACGATGGAATTTTCATCAACTCATTATAATTCACATAATCATCATATGAATCATATGTGTTCCCTCCCTGTATGAGAAAATCCAAGCAACACATGCCAAGTACCGAAACTTTTCCTCACTCTCCACTGTCACACATCGCCCCAGGATCTCAAAAATCGCAAGAGCAGCAGGGCTTGGCTCAAGGAGCAACGCTGCCCCTTCGCCTCGCGCAATTGAACAATACCTGCAGGCATCATATACACTGAATACATCCCTACCAAGTTGAGTATCAGCTTCCAGCTAATGACATGTCCTGATTATCAGTAAAAAACAATGCTCTGTGCAAGCGTGCGCGCGGCTGTGGTTGTGCGGGGGAGGATGATGTCCAAGAATCAAAAACTCAAGAAGCGTGCGGTTTGCAACTAGTATCAAGTTCCCCTAAAAAAAATCGTAGCATCGGATAAGGATATGTTAAGGAAGCATCAAACAGTTGAAGTAACATAATCAACAAGTTGAGACGTTGAGCCTAATCCGAATGGTGAGACGACTAGTGACTAACAGCCTTAGTTTAATCTATCTATGTCAATTCCCGTGGGAAAGAACAATACAGTATTTGGAGTCTATCTCTTCCAATTGGCCATGCTACGGGATGACCACGGAAATGGGCATGTCAACAGCACAAAGCTCCCGTAGCTGTCGTGGGTATAGCCCAGCCATCAGTGACACCAGCTGCTGGCCAGGACGAAATCTCAGCTCGGACAACATCGCAGCTTGGGAAGGTAGAACTGCCACCAGGAGGCAGTCAGATGAATCGATCACCTCTTGGTTGCCTGATTCAAACATGGAGTCTTCGAACACAAAGATTTGTCTTGTCAAATCACGGATGTTAAAAACGCATTCTGATCAAGATCTCAGCATTTCTATGCCTTCCTTAAAATAGCATGATCATTTGCGATGCGTCATTCATCTGAAACTAAAACTGCTAAAAAAGCGCTTTGCATCTCCGGTGCTGTTGGCCACTCGAATGATTTCAGGGAACTCGTCACGAAGTTTTTCTGCTTTCTGCGCATTCCGCGGCGAAAGCACCACCGTCAGCGGAAACTTCCCACGGAGACTGCATAGACCTGGAATGCAAATTGATGCAAATTGCATCTGGACTCTGAAAGGGTTCCAGGCTCTAGACACTTTGTTCCCTATTGCTACATCAAAACCTGCCCTTGTTGTGATGTTGCTTTAATCTCTGTGATCTCCGTTTGACACTTTGGATTCAACGTGCAGTGACAAACAAAGATCAACCCATCAACGCCATCAACCCATCCACACCTCGAACAGTTGCAGAGGCAATGGTGCCAACTCCCAAAACCCCAATTCTGGGCATGTTCGCCATGGCGGGAGTCAAACAATTGAATCAATTCATGTGGTGTTTAAATGTCCTTTACTAATTAAGGATGATGGGATTACGTGAACATCAAAATCAAACGGTAAATTGCTGAATCGCTTAGCAGTTGAGGTATCAAGTCAGTAGGAACATGAGACATGAACTCAACAAAGTTAATTACGGTAGATTCTCATAGACATCAGATTTTACTGGAATGTTAAAAAACACCTTTCGAAAACACCGGGGGACTGTGATAAAAAAAATTGTACAAACTCTCCATCTGAAGCCTCACAAGTCCAGCGGGCAAACCAGTATCGCACTCCGACGTCAGCAAACGTCGATGGAACGACAAGGCTGAAAAGACTGGGTTTCCCGAACACACTGGGCGCCAAACTTACATTGTCCCTTGGTGGGATCCTGTCATGTCACGCCCGACATCTCCGAGTCCATGCTTTCGAACACATACGTGACAATGGTGCGGGCAGAAAAGGCACTTACACAACAAAAAACACCATTGCTTAGCACTTATCAACTTATCACCCGCATTCGTATGCTTATGATAATACTAGCACTTCAGCTTGCAGGCATTTCTTTGAAACCTTGGACCTTGTTTTGAGTGATAGTTGTGAACTTTCTGTTTCCTCTATCGGGAGCTACCTCTTTTTGATCCTTTTTCAGGCCTTCAGGCGCCACAACCGCTGAATGGCAGCACAAGTTCAAACACCTTTTTCCAACGTTAGCCAGGTGGACATTATCGATCAACCGCCCTTCTGGATGGTCATAGAAGCAGCCTTGCCTGGAACCAAGGGCGCTGTTGCAGAAACAAGGAGTACTGGAGCGAAGAAACGGAAAGTGTTTTGAAACGTCAATCATGAATTGCACAATCTGAATATTGCTTCCTTTGACTCGACAGCATGTTAATTAATTGTTATCATATATTTGTTTTTGGCCAAGGGAAGTTTAGAAGTCAAACTTCCGACGATATGGGGAGATGAAAAGCAGAGAAGAGAGACAGAGTCAGAAGAAACAAGATAGAAGAAAGACGATACGGGTGCGCAAGATGTTAGGAAAATCGAAGCACCAATGTGGGTTGTGAGGGTCGAAAAATAGGCTCGTTACAACGGCGGGCCTGGAGACATCTGGTCAAATGGGAAATGAAAAATTGCGCGCGGCTGTGGCGCGAAGAGCGTGTTCAAGTCAAAATGTAACACACCAGCTTCGGACCACTGTTCAAAGTTCCCGGCGCGAAGCACATTTCCAATTCCAAAAAAAAGAACCACTGCTCTTTTTCCTTGCTGCTACTACCGCTACTTCCCCAGCCCAGCCCGAGCGTGCCCCACTCCCGCCCCAACTCCACAAGCACATCGGACGTGCAGGTCTGCACCCGCACGTATGTTTCTTTCCCCCCTGTGCGGGCGCGCGTGCCCTTCGTGAAGGGCTTAAGAAACAAGGCTTGTCCGAAGACTGTGACCAAGGGCATTTGTTAGCTCTATTGAAAGGCATCGTGATGTTCGACCAAAATGATTTTGCCCACCACCAGCAAAAGCTATACCTCTATATGGAATCTAGAAAGGTCGTGATTTTCAAGCGCCTACCACATCCCCACCGCATCGGCCCAGCGCCCAAGCATGACGCCCGCCGAACTTGCGGCAGGGGGCGCCAAGCCAGGGACGTCAGGGATGCTAGCCAAGCCGGTAGGGCTCGGCCCGCCCCGTTTTACAACAGGACCAGTTGCCACCTGGATAAGGCGTAGCTTTTCAGAGCATCCACAGCTTTGCTAAAAAGCTTTCTGTGGTGGCTCCACCCTGGTCCGCTGTTAGCCTTTTAGTGTGTTTTGTGTTGTTTTGTTTTGATTGTTTTGTTTTCTTGTGTTTGTTTTCCTTTCGCTTGTTTTGTCATGTTGTTTGCTTGTTTTGCTTCACAAAGCACACGATCGATCTATCGATCTATCTATCTACCTACCAGTTCGATCCATGAGTGTTTTGGCCCTGCCATTTATTCTTGAAACTTCCGCCACTGCCTCGTGTGACACTACTGGTAGAATTTGCGCATGTTTTGCTTACTTGACAGCTGTTTCTCCATTTATCCCGCCCCAAACATGCAGAAAGCTGCCCTAAAACCGTTTCCCATCAGAAGCCCTCCGCACCTTTTACACCGTTTTCCGAAGGCACAAGGATTCAACTCTGAGTCGATCTCTCGGCCTCAACATCAAAGCGATCAAGATGTTTGCTGAAAATCTCCAAGAAATGTTCCATCCCCCCAAAGATGGGACCCCCGTTTCCCATACACATACCACTCCCACAACTCTGATATCGGAAGCGGACATGGGAAAGGGGGTCCCTGAAATGCTGCAGTGTGCACTGCCATCTCAGAGTTGGCTGCATTTCTGGCCGTAGATGCAAACATAGTCGAAGTAAATCTCAGCTACTTAGCTATTCCGAACATTCTGCAAGTTGCTCTTTGGCTCTTGCGTGGGAGGAGTGATTCCCCCTCCAAGCTACAAAATATGACTGGCACTATGCCTGGGTCCACTCACAACAACTCGCACCAAGTGCCTTGGAAATCAATTCTCGCAAATCATCCGAATTCGGCATCTGGACTTGAAGGTAAGTCAATGCTGCTGCGTACTGCAGGGGCAAGCCATTTTTTTGGGGTGGGAACAAGCACTGGATAGAATATGACACAAATAAACTATTCACTATTCATTCTGCAAGGACTTTTTCCACATTGAACCTGTCCATCATTGAACCCACCTGTTTCTATCCAGCCTTCCGGAACCCTGAACAGTTGTGAAAATTCAATGCCAACAAGGACCACTTGACGATCCCATCACTTGCCGCCAATTTGAATTCCATCCGCCCAGCCCCAACCAAAGCACCCAGCCTTTGCCCACTAAATTAGACGAGTTACGATTTTTGATCTCAGCTCACCCCCAAGCTTGCTTCCAAGCATGGGCTCTTGCGAAGCTTCGGCAGCTCGCTCCCCTGGAAATTTGGATCCAGCAAAATGATGAGAAAAATTGGAGAAAGTCTAGCTACCTTTAGGTCTGCAACTGCGGAAAGCACCTCATGTTTGGCTGCCCCTTTTGTTTGATAAGAAATCTCAAGTTTCACGCAAGTCTTTTCAACAAGATAGAGAGATCTATGTCTACGACCTACTGTAGACATTCTTTTCGGAATACCAATTGAGCTAGTCTTTGTCCTTGTTAATTTATAAACATTCAACCCATCACTAAACCAGCAATGCCCTCCAGTTTTTGGGGGGTCAGCCTTCCCATAAGCATGGCTCAGGGCCATCGACAGCGGATAGCCATACTTGTCGGGTGATGGAACCTGATGCGACTCGTGTGAATCTCCTGAAACTCCGGACGCAACTCCAGGTGTATCTGGGTTTCGGGCAAGGTCCCAAATGGAGTAGACCTGTCGGAGTTGACCCACAGGGGCGGAGATTGATGTGTGGGGACCAGAACTCCCGGAGCTAGTGGGATATAGTGGGATCAGTCACGCCGATAGCTCTTGGGGATTGGTTGGTGAACATTGGACCCAGCAAAGATTTGACCCGGCTATCAGCAGTTTGGCAAACTCTGAAGCAGGACGTTCCTTCAAATCGTTAACATCTTAAGCTGCAATACCTTGGCATTTTGGAAAGAATGCCCAAGCCTGCCCGCTATAGTTCATGTCCAAAAGCACACAGTCACCTCGAATCTAGCATGTGACATAACTCCATCAAACTCAAAGTCATGGGTACAAGCATCAACATCAACAATCAATGTGACAAGTTTTGGCAGTGATGGCAAGGATATTTGGGATAATTGACATGCCAGATCCGAGTTGAGTCCAAATTGTTCAATGGTCTTGGTAGCCAAGTTGCCATAGCCAAACATTCCAAACTTTTTCTCACTTCCGCCCTTGTCATAGCGCACGGAGAACCTTCGCAAGGAAGTTTTTGTTAAACCAAAGTTGCAACCGAAAATCTTCACCCGAACATGCTAAGTCTCCGTGCTCAAAAAAGTTGTACCCCAGGAAGAAGGGATAGTTTTTGGACAGAGCATCGTCCACCAAAATAGGAAGATCATCCTGGAAGCTAGGCGGCACTCAGAACAAGCGTGGCAAGAAACACGTGTCTTTGCCTTGCAAAAAGTATCAAACACCGCGGTACTTGCCTTAGCACCGACATGGACACTGTGGTACTCACCGATGAACAAGGGGATCTTCATCTTGTCGGACCAAAAGATGCCCTTTTTGTACCTTTGCTGGTTCCCAGCAGATCTGTTGTCATGTTCCGTGGAAGGGAGAAACGGTTGACCCAACTGCCAAGTTGCTTGTCCAAAAAGAGTTCCTGCGAGGAATGAGAAGCTGGGACAAACACAGAATGGAAAAAAAACACATGCTACCTTTTCACCGCATAGCACGGTCTAGATTTTATGTATCATCTAAAGGCCAGTTGTATCATTATATGACACAAATATAGAAAAATTCATATTAAAAAAGAAAAAAAAGATCTAAGTATAATACCCATAAGTGGCCGATATTGCATGAGAAGGTAAGGATAGCAGCAAGATCCAACCTCCCAAAAAATTCCTGGACCCGCCTCCACGACATGTCCCGGAGCTGCGGTATTGAAGCTGTGAACCCATCGTTGATGGAAGGCGCTCAGAACATCGTTTTTCCTTAGTTGTTTCACACGATGGTATCAAAAGCCCAATGGATCGTGTCTACAAGAAAATGTTGCTCAGCATATCGGAAGGAAAAAAAATAAGATTCCCCCAAAATGGCCAGGGATATTACTTTTGTCATTGGCACGGAGACACAGCAAATGGCTCATTGGTGGTTTTCCAAAAACCGGGCTGGAGGATGTCATTGCAGTGGCAGAAGTGTCACCAAGGACTTTCTGTAGCGTGAGACTCTGAGATTGAGGATTTATCCAAGAACAGGCAGCCTTGTCAATAATTTCCCTCAAGTCTTGTTTTGATGCCCTTAAAATGATTGTTCGATGATGCGGAGAAAGGAGTTGCTTCTCACATCCAAGTCTCGGTCGATAATAGGTTGGTGGTCCTTCGGGATTCTGAAGACATTGGTACAATTCCTGCATCTGTCCAAGCCTCAGTTCCGAGGCAAATTCACCACACAACAAAGTGTAGCTCTGGCAGTCTGGCAAAGAATCTCCCCAATTCGGGGGCTGAGAGATGTCAGAAAACTATCGCAGCTGAAACCTTAACACACATGTGAGGCTAGAAGGACGACATTTATGTGTGGGACATAGTGTACCATATGTCATAAGTCTTGGATGATTTCCAAATTTGATAGACACTATATGACACCGTCATATATCATTATGTTGGAGTGCAGTTCAAATATTGTCAAACATGGTCACAATGAGTGATAAATGCAAAGGTTGCATTTTTGTCTCCTTGACATTAACAATGAATTACAGGGAATTCCTGTTGCTAATACCTTTTAGATTGTTTCAACTTTTCAGTCGAGTCATGATCAGATCACAGCCAAAGGTCCCAGGTGGATTCCTTCCAAATGCAGCAAAGGAAAATGTCACGGTCAAAGCGATTGGATTCCTCAGTCACTAAAATCAGCGTTGCCACGAATCAGGAGTAAATCGAGTTCGAGAAAGGATGTAAAATGCTGAATCTGATGGTTTTGGGTTTGATTTTTTTGAAGTGTTCAAACTTGCTCTCTCTGCTTAATCTACATATATTTCTGCCCATGGCTTCACACAAGGACTTGACCTTTCATCATGCGTATCCTTTCGCCACCAAAAAAAAATGTCAGTTGACAGAGCCTTCCATTAAAATGCAGTGAAGCTTCTCAGTGACATTGAGGTCCTGCAACGTAACATTTCCATTATTCAGACCCTGGCATCCAGCCAACCGAAGGTGCCCTCTGCAAACCCCTCATCCAAAAATGCTTCTCGCAACATCTACCTTCAAAAGAAATCCATGCAAACCATTGCAAAACCCACCATCCTCCCTCCAATCCAGTCCTTTTCTGCCTGCAAAATGGCATCCAAACTGCTAATCATCGCACGGCACACCTCAGGATGTCAATCTTTTTCAATCACCCAACGACATCGCAGGAAATCAAGGCAAGGAGCTGAGGTTCGTGGGTGTACCTGAAAGGTCAACACGGCACACATCTCTTCACTGCATGAATCCCCTGCAAGGTAAAACATTGCCCCATGGAGGTCAAAAAAAAGGACATCAGAAATCCAGAGGTTGATAATATCATGTTGTAATCCTAAACGGTGTTTGCTCTCTGGCTCACTTGGAAAAATGCATGACAAACAATCTGCAGCTATCTTTTGCTACCAAAAACCAGCACAACCGCCATCACTTCTGGCTTCAATGGGATGAAAAAAGGCCCGGCCCAGTTTTTTCATGTTTTTTCCCACCTTCAAATCAGGCTCATTGCTGATGATCAAACCTTTCAGAGCTGGATGATACGTAGTGTAGTTCCTCACGGCGACAAGAACAGCTGGTTAACAATGGCCATGAATGGAACACTGAAAGTGTGATTTCTGTGATTTCAGCCAAGTCAAGTTGATGACTTGGGAAACAAATGGAGCTAATTGAATTTGGTCACTTATATATGCGCTTCATCTCTGCCTGATGGTGAAGCCCTTCATGAGGTTGCTCTTATAGGCTTCATAGACTTGCGTAAAGCACTCATATCCATTCCTGCCACGGGGGCACAACCATTTCATAGCATCTGCATGACCATTTCCATGACCATTTCCATGACCTTCTATATCTTTCAAGTTATGTCAGTTATGTCAAGATCCTCTGCAACCGGCCTGTCACATGGGTCTGGCCCTTGGATGAAACCCCAATCACTAAGGCCAACAATGATATCCATGTCTCGCTTCCAGGCGCCATCCAAAAAACTCCGATGGCTGTAGTTCCTGGGCCATCCAGCCATCCACAGGTGGCACTGGCGGTGCGAGTTGCTGAGTTGCTGAGTTGCTGCCAAGAAGCATGTCATTGCCATACATGCGAAGCCTGGGTTCAGAAATTCATAGGTTTGCACCGTTTCCGTTAAGTTTTTCCATCCGAAAAAGAAAATCAACAAGAAAAGTGTGGCAATTTATCTATCAATTTCTCCAAGGCACGTGTTCACTCCCATGGATTTCAACAAATCCAAATCTCCACGACCCCAGCTGTCCCACATGGCACCCGTGATATCCTGAGTTGTTTGCTTCATCGCTTGGCGTTTCGTTACAGGAGCTGGTTGTCGATGCGTTCCGGACATGGACTGCATCTCCATTTGCTAGCAAGAATGACATTGACATCATCTATAAATCGGAAAGAATACATCTATCATCCATCTATTGTCTAAAATGATGAAAACACCCAGCATTCCACACTTTCACGCTGAAGTTGTCAACCCTTTATTAATCGGACCCTCCGTCAGACTCTGTCAAGAAGCAGTCATGAAATCGTCATCGGTGAGACGAACACCAGTGCTCTTGAGAGGTGACCTGGCAGCTCGAAACAGTGAGATGATGGTTGTAAGGTAAGGTACAAGCAATAGACCTTGATAAATGATGTGCCAGGTACAGTACAATTGTATGCAATTATTGCAATGTACCCCAGTCTCGGACATATGAAAATCATACTTCTATGCCGATCCCGTGCAATCCGAAAAGTTTCAGCTGGGCAGACGCTCCATATGAGACTCCCTTCATGGGATATTGGTGGTTAGAACGGTAGGTTGGCACAGAGTAGAGCTTGTACCTGTCCATGGCAAGGTATGACGCCATCAATTTCGATGGATTTCAACCCCTTAGGCCCTTGCCTTTCCATGCAAGGCTGTGGGCAAAGCGTTGTGTTCATCAAGTGCCTTGGCCCAAGGGCTGTGCGAAGTCGTTACATCAAGTCTCCCGAATGACATTCGATGTCAGCAATTTTTCAGCATCCTTTTTCATCCTTTTCCACGGCGCCCTCCTATCGGACTTGTAGCGAATCTGCCAAACCCATCTTTGGCAATTTTCATCTGTTTTCATCGGAATTAATTTCACTTCTGCCTTTTGCAGAACAATTCGGCTGAGAGTTCGCTACCCTTCGGCTTCACATTGGAGATCTTTGATCTTTTCATCTTTTCGACTCACCTCCCGAGTTCATGGGACCTTCACGGATGGGGAACCTCGTTGGCGTCGTTGCATTGTTACACGTCAGGATGGATGTTGTGGCAATCAGCTCAGGAGATCCACAATGTCATCATTCCAATAATTGTCATGGGCCAACTTTAAAGGTGTTGCACCATCCTTGGTGACCACCATTTTCACGGCACCAAAATCTAACAACAAACGTACAACTTCTAGGTGTCCATTCCAAGCTGCAAAGTGTAGAGGTGTCCAACCTGTATCTCTACTTCTCTTCTCCTTGTCAGCTCCAACTTTCAGCAAATGTTGCACCACCTCGTCACAAGGGGAGAAGGAAAAAGGACAGATAAAAAACGATCCCAAGATTTTGAAAGATGTGTCCACCCACATCCAAGCATTCCCTACCAGGACCAACCATGTGAAAACTCATGTAACACTTGTATCATCTTGTATCTGATCGTTTTCAATTGTATGTCATTGTACCTCCTCATTGTTCTTAATTGTCATGAACAAACAAAAGCATCCCTGGCCTGCACTTTCCCATTCAACGCAGCAATGTGTAAAGGTGTTTGGCCGCTACCTCTCTCCCATGCGTCTTTGTCAGCAGATGCTTCCAGCAACAAGCTGACACATTGTCCGTGACCCGCAAAAGCAGCGCTATGCAAAGCAGCTCGGCCATCTCGGTCGGGACAATTTGGATCCAACGGTTTTTGAAGCAGAACTTCCAAGTCCTCAGGGTAATTCTCTTCACATGCCCAGATCAAGTTCTCCACATCCTTGGATTTTGCAGGCCAGAAATTCAAGATCACCAATTGAAGGTTCATAGCACCCAAGACATCATCATCATGCATCTCGTTTCCTCCATGTAACAATCTTTGTCTGAACCTGGGAAATCCAATCAGATCGCCCAAGCGTTGTTTCAACCTCATGGCTGTACTCTTTGCCTCCACCAGGGCTGAGGTTTCAGTTGCATCCAGCTCCAGAATTGCATCCCCCGTGGTAGCAGAGGAAACACGGAGCATCAAAGTCCACCCGGTGGGGGGAGAGAGAGACCTGGATTTGGACCTGAAATCAGCGGAAAGTATTGTAATCCAATATGGTTGCGATGCCAAATCCACTTACAGAAAAGGTCAGCAGCCGCAAATAGCCGAGAAACTCTTTCTAGCAAGGCAAACAATCACTTAAGATAGGAATCCAATAATTGGTGTACTATGCATCGGTCACAGACAACTGGTACCTGACAGTGGAAAATGATGACAAAGTCATCACACCATCCCCTCCCTTTTTTTGAGAGATCTCCAAGTGATCTCCAACGTCAAGCAACTGATGAGCTTGAAATTCTTCGAAACTGGATGCTCCGGGTTGGAGCTCGGGCCACCACTCCGGATGCTCCTCAGAATGCAAAAACGTGGCAAGGATTTTTTGTTGGCGGCAACCGATAAACCATGAAAAAATGATGAAAAAATGGCTGAACCCAACTGAGAATCTCATGGAAGCAAAAAAAAAGTCAAATAACTTTGAAATTCACTTCCAATTCATTCGTGAATTCACTTGGTATCGATTTTCGCCCTTTTTTTAAACACAAACCATCCAGCTGAGGGTCATAAATGCCATCAGTCATCGCCTGAGCCCATTTTGTGGTTGTGCCATCTCTCCACTTTGCAAAATAATCCGCCGACACTAAGTGTCAGGCCCAGCTTACGGCGACCCAGCACTCATCTCCCCGCTTGGCAGTTTCACATTTGCCATCCTGATGTTTGGTTCAGTCAGTAACTGAACCCCAAGCTATATTAAATGCCTGAACATGTGCAGCGTTCTGATATATGCAGGTAAATTGCATAGCAATGCTTCTATGATCTTCTATGACTCTCCTATGAGCCTATGAGTGCAAGTATGTCTATAATCTCAATGTCTTTACATGCCTTCATCGATTAAAAAGACTAAACCTCCTGTTGCATTTGACATCGAATAGCTCAATCAGAGTAATTTCCTTGGAAACAAGAATCGTTGCGAAACACTCATCTTGTTCCGATTTCATGGAACATGACATGTGTATTTCTTATTTATGTTTGTGCAATTGTTCGCAAATACTACGTAGTGCGACATGTATTCACCATAAATTATGTCTAAATGCATCTGCCTTTCTCTCCATAGTCTATGATTCTGGGATATTGCCACAAGGGTGCAACTTCTTCCAAGCATCTATCTCATCCTGATGAATCCAATCATCATTGATGTGCAAAACACCATCTATGGTGTCTTCCCAGGGACCATCATCAGCTCCTATAGGGATCGTTATCATCACAATCATCAACTACACTTCCACAGTGACAGGTCACATGCTGCAGGAAAACCTGGTTCACGTGTTCAGCTCCTGTCTGTTCCGTCGACTTGGCAGTAGTCTCCTGAAGCATCGTGCGTTCGTGTTCACCAACTTGATTCCATCATCAATCAGATTCATCGTGGAATATCAAGGTTTTCATGAACCACATGATGCAACACAGTTCAACATAGATATAACAAATTCAATGTGCGCTCATCCTATAATCTAGTAGGCAACATATTCCTGAAGGTTTAAAGGTGCTTCGAAAATCTTGACCTTTCCTTCTTTCAATGGCTGCATATCCAAAACTCTCAAAAGTTTGACGATTCACCCATCCTCAACGGTGGTGGACGTGCTCGTGGTAGTGCTCATGGTCGTTGTTTCAACCTGATGATTGCTCGGTCAATCTATTGAGACAAAAAAGGACTGAGTGACCAAAGGTTCACATCAGAGAGCGTAGCATCATTCTTTGGAGGAAAGCTGTCTTTTTTTCGGCAAAATTCGATGACAACCATTGACAACCTCCATCTTTGTTGAATTCTGTTGTCCACAGTCTGCATAGCTGACATTCACCCCGGCCTCTGCTTCGCTGGTGGTCAAAACGGTTGTTGTCTCCGTTGTCTCCTGGGGGTATGTTGAATCATCATGTCGAGGTTATAGTATACTGGGCTTGCTGGTACACGCCCCACCTGGCTGTCCTTGGCTAAACAAGCATCCTTATAATCGGAGCCTTACTTTGAAAAAAAAAGCAGTTGGCTCGCAGTGTTTCACGTTCTCCCTTGGGACCTTTTTTGCACAGTTTCATATGAATCCTTCAGCAAAATCTGCGGCTCAGTCCACCTGGATCCCTACATGTAAAAAAATCACATCAGTCTCGCCTATGAATCATTGCTACCATAAGCTTCCAACAGCAGTTGCCAAAGTTGCTGCACTTGGAAGTGCACCTGGAGCAAAAGACTTTAAAGTTAAAGATGAGCATAATACTCCTGAGTGGTGCTTGGATCCTGGTTACCATCATCATACATCATCATACATCACCCATCAAATCGTCATCAAACATCCTAAACTACCCATGAGCCACCATCACACATCCTACCTCACTCTTGTCAAATCACATCATATCATATCAGATCCTTTCACATCATGAACCCCATGACACTTCTGAAGTTCCCCATGCACTTTTGCTGAGCATCCCTACTGACAAGGTTGGTTGGCTTGGTATTTGCTGGTGCAGCCCAAGTTGGCGCACAAGGGAACAGGCGCTGCCTGACCAAGTTCTCGATTGCATCCAATGATTGGCCAACATTTGTGGGAAACATCGCGCCTTCAACTTTTTATTGGCTCCTTCACAAGTGTCTTTGTAATCCGAGCCTCAAAAATAGGTCATTTGCCAACATCTCCCAACACTTTCATTACGGTCGAGTTCAACCTGCAGATGGAGAAGAAATTCGTAGAAATTCCTTGCTCAGCTTCCAACAGCAATTGCCATATTTGGCACATTGGGAGGTGCATTGGCATGATCGGCCTCGAACCTCGTCAAGACACTCAGAAATTGTCTAAGTGGATGTCACTGCATGGGCCGGTTCTCACCGCTGACATCTGATCCACACCTTCACGCTACCTTTCCTACCTTAGCTACCTTCATCCTTTGAAGCTAACAGAATCGTCAAGCAACAAACTGTCCACAGCCATAAGCAGCACAAAGGGGAGCTTCGGCTTCGACATCCTCACTGTTTTTCCGGACTTGACAACTTTCCAAGGGCCAAGTGGAGAAAAATTGTTACGATTCTGGCAGGCTTACTGAGTGGAAAGTTGCACCATTCTTTGTAGCATTTACCATTTTTTTCAACAAAGAACATCTTCTTGAAAAAAACATCTCTTGAAATGGCATGTATATTCATATACTGCAAATTTTGACGTATCTCTCTCTTTTTCTTTTCGTGCAGTACGAATGTTGCTCTATTATTTGCAGAAATGACTTTCTGCCAAAGGCACCAGGCGCAGCCTTTCTCCTCGGAGCTGTCTCAGGGACAAATCGCAGATTTCACCTTCGATCAACAGATTTTGTGGGAAAAAAACCTGAGCCTTGAAGGATTGATGTGATGATCATGATGATCCATATGTAAAATTAAGTAAAACATACTCTGAAGAAAATGTGTTGAGTTGAGATATTACCTTTAATTATTGTATTGCTCGAAAATGTTGAAATTTGTTTCACTTTTGCTTATGTTATGTATAGGTGGAAATGCGTCAAGGATTAAAGTGTAGCATACTCAGCATACAGTCGTAAACTCATTGGAGATGGTAAATGGAGCGTGAGTAAACTAAGTTGAGTAAACATATCCACTGCGTACATTTTCACATGTACGAATGGGATGGTACACCTTATAGGATTTGTGAAGGAAGCACATAGGGGCTTGCTGCCATTGTCAAAGCCGTGACAGGCTCAGTTACCCTCCATTGGTTTGCAAACATAGACGTTGGCATTGACAAGAGTACTTGACGGCATATTGATGACATTGACATAATGCCGCAATCAGGTCTGCCACTTGCCTTCGTCCGGGCTTGAACCCGACTGGTGTCTTGAACCTACCTACCTGCCTACCTACCTACTGGCATTGTGTCAACCTATCATCAGGTTGTCTCAAAACGTCTCAAAGATGAAATTGTCAAATTGCCATAATGGCCCAAATGGCAGTCATTCTCTCACTTTCTGGATCTCCTTTCTCATCCCTATAGCACCCACACCCACAATTCATCCGACCAGTTTGGATAGCCTGTGGGGCAACTGTCGTCACTTGGCAGGTCCAAGATTTCTTCAGCGACCTGCTGTACTGATGGAAGGAGAAAAAAATCTTGCCTTCAAAATGATTGCTATTCCCGGATGCACTATCATGGGATCCAAAGCCATAAAAGTTGGAGATCAGGTCACTCAACGAATCTTTCTAAGGGGAGGACGAGTGTTCACTTCCATGATTGGAAGGTTTGATCAACAAAACCGAAACAAGGCCCAGTGTTGAGCATCCAAACGACACAAAGCCCCCAAAGGGCCAAAAGTCGGACAGCCATTCCTTAGTTCAAAGTGCCCATTAACACGATCTGTTAGGGTCTCATGTCTCTGTAGATACACAATGTGATACAGTATGCATAGTATGCAAGGACTGCACGTTGCCAGAAGTAAAAATCATGTGGCATGCCAAACCTTGCCAAATGCGATCCAAATTTATGCCAGGCTGCTTCAGTTTTCTCGCTTTGAACAGGACAAATCTTGAGCCACAATCCCATCACCATCTGTTCATGATGTTCATGATAGGCATCAAAGTCAAATGACCCCCACCAGATTTCACTGTCTTTTGTTCCATTTAAAGACTTATATAGTACTTGAAAAAAAAACTTGAAACATCTTGAAAACGACATGTGTTTTCAAAACCGCTGGCAATGCTATCTGAGGCCACCGTGCCCTCAGGATGAGCGTTCGGGCAGTCGCGCTTCTTGCATTTCTTGCCGAAGCGGCAGGGCCTCGACGTGTCACCAAGTCACATCAAGCCTTCAACCGGTAAGGCAAACCGTGAAGATCGTGTTACGAAATTTCACTTTGCCGAAAAATCCATTTAAAACACCACAAAAAATACAAAAAAAACCTTCTGAGCACACGGACATTGTGGCTTTCAGTTGCAAAATGCGCTCTTCTTCCCGCTGCCTAAAGGCTCCACAGCTTGAGATATGGGCAGGAAACTGAGAAAAAGATCAATCCAACCTTTGCCGCTCTTCTACGATGTCCTGTCCACGTCAAACAGCGATCCAAGAAGCGATATGATCGATATGTTGAAGGCATTTGAAACGTCATCTATCCAGCATTGTCTCACACGATCCAGCTGTCACATGGGAGGACTTGCATTCAAAGTCAAGCATTCTAGTCCAAGCAAAGTGATTTTTTCCCACAGGCACTGGCAAAGGATGCCAACTCGAAAATCGAAAATCCTTGACTACATGCATTCAAATATGAGTTGCTGCTCCAGCAGAAATGATAGCTGCGGCGCACCGCAGAGTGCAGAATTCTACAGATTCTAATCATCATCGCTCCTCTCTGAAGTTGGTATTAAAATCCTTGTACTCCTTCTGCATGTCAATCTTGATGCCCTCTGGTACCTTTGCACACCGGAAGCTCTTCACAATTTGCAGCAAGGTATCCTTCATCTCCTTGTAGCGTGTTGATACCACACCTCCCCACAGGATTTGTAAAGCTCCTCCTGGGCTCAGTTGTGTCATCACCGCAAAGCCATCACGGTCAATCTCAAATCCAGCTCCGGTGAACAATGTCCAAGTCATTTCCACCTTTGTCAACAAAGTTGATGTCAGAAAATGAGAGTAACCAAAGAAAAAAAAGGACCTGCAACAACATGGTATGCGGCATGCACATGTTGAGGAAAATCATAAGGACATGGACGTGACATCATAAATCATAAAATTGTTGCCCAGCAATGATAGGTTCAATGGGGAAATCAACAAACCATGGGCTTCAACAAATTACAAATTGTCTCAACATCTTCTCCATGACAAGTCCATAGCCCTTGGCATTTTTCGACCACTTTGCAGCTTAGTCACCAACTTGTAACCTGGTGCACCCTCCAAATCTGTCACCTTGCCAATAGACAATCCTTGCAAAGATCCGGAGCCTTTCAAGGTTAAGGCGCGATAGAAGGTCTTCTTGTAATCAGCAGATTTCATGTCTGACAGGTTGCCCTTGAACTCCGTATCGATGAAGATGGTAGCCGAGTCACCTGAAACGAGTTGAACAACGGGGCCAAGGAAGCTGCGCTTGAGGTGGCACAAAAAAAAAGGGCGGGGGCTTCCTCAATCCACCGTTTCTCAATTTTTGTGTTGCCATATCATCAATAAGTACAAACAAATCGTATTAGAGCATATCATAGTCCATCACAATCCCATCCTGCCCACCCTTCAAGTCAGGTGACCCTTTCCATAGTTGTTGATCTGAATGGTTCCCGAAGCACCGTTGTAATCGATCCTTGGGGTGGCGACGTTCCAAAAGGGTGGCGCCAAGAATCGCACAATGGTTGGTTCGGAGGTCAAGAACTTCTGGTTGTTCATGTAGGCATCCTGATCTCACGATTGAACGAAAGGTGCAAGCAACAAATTCGCATTTTTATGCATTTTTCCCTTCCCGTAGTGTGTCTTCTTCAAGTTTTTTTTCAAAACAATTCAGCTTTACCCCCAACCCACCAACCATCACCAACCATCACCAACCATCACCAACCGTCGCCACCCGGCAGCTCCTGTGTGAGGCCAACTCCTTCAACCACCCATTGCCAACCAGAAGGCGCATCTTCTGCAGGTGCAATGTCTGCCATGGCGTAGGATTTCAGCTCTTCTGCCGCTTCCTGGATGAAGCTGTCACTTTCCATCAAAAAAAAGATCTTTGATTCTTTGATCTTGTTCTATCATATTCATATTTCTCTCTCTCTCTCTTTTTGCTTGCGATCTTTTCGTGTCAGAATGTACTACGTATGTTACATAATCTCACCACCCCTCCAAACCCCTCAACCAACATACATCTCCTGCTTCGTCTTTGCCAACGCCACTTGAGGCATCAACGCACTGGCTGCACCTGCACCACCCAAACGCAGAACTTCGCGCCTCTTGGCTCCGAGCGCCACCTTGGCCACCCGCGCAGCTGCCATGGCTGCGAAGCCCAGCAACACGTGCCGTGCACCCGCAGAAGCGGCACCGAAACCCACGTTGCTCGCTGCAGCGCCACGGAGCCGAGGGCCGGGCACGGCGGCACCGGCACCGGCACCGGACGGTGCCAAGGCAAAGGCGACCGCCATGGCGGCGGATCGAAGAGCAAAGGAGTTGAGCCAAGCTGCGAAGCGTCCGGAGTCGAGAAGTGCAAAAGTGGAAAATGTTGAGAAGTTGCTGCAGTTGCTGGTCACGGATCTATCTTTTCTGATAATTCACTTAGGAGTCTTAGGAGTGCAAGGTGTCCGCAAGGTGTCCGCAAGATGTCCTCTGGAATGGCACCAAAGCCAGGAGGTAGCCGGTGTGGTTGCTCATCATCCGACCTTGTAAGAACCACTACAAATTGTCTCCAAAATGGATTCCGAAATCGACATGACAAGTGCTACTCCAGTGCTGCTCTGTGGCTCATCGTCTTGCTCCATCTTTCCTTAGGATGTGACAGACTTTTCAGTTGCTTTTAGCGATTGGATGGTTGGTTTACCATAATTTATCATGGTATCCAATGGTGGTGTATCAACCACCTGAAAACATGGGCCCCCTTGCTTTTTGCAGGAGGCTGATCACCAATGCCAGCCTTCAAAACAACACACACTCAAAGGGGATGATACTTGGCACACAATTTTACCGCATTGCAACTCTGGGTTCCTGATTTTGAGTTGTAGATACTAGTAGATTCTGAAACCCTGCAACCTTCAACTGCCCAATGTCTCATGGTCCCCCACCTCTGTTTTTGTCCGCTTAGGTCGGACCTGGTCAGGGGCACCCCGGGATTTGATGGATGAAAAAGGTAGAATTTCGCTTCTGGTGGAAGCAACCCACCTAGCTGCCTAGCTCCCACCCTGAGCATCTGGCTGGAAAAGGTGCAGCAACAGCATTCCCCTCAGCTCCAGCTCTAAAACCAACACAAATGGATAATGTAAACGATGGAAATGAAGAAGATAAGAAATATGACAACTTATTAACATATAATATTACTTTTGAAACACTTCTGTTTTAATTTTTCGTCTATCATCTATAAAAAGTGTTATGCAAAATATTGCGTTTCATTGTAGCATGTTGCGGTAACACCAGTCATCCGTGGTCCTCCACGTTTCCTCGTTTCCACTCCGCATCTCAGCGCCCGGCATCTTCCAAGTCCACCACCTCTGTCTTCACCAAGCGCCGCACGGAGCCTTCCGTCTTCACGGGCACCGTGGGCAGGGCCGGGACGGGTTGCCTCGGAGCACGAAGTGAGGCAAGTGGGTCACCACCCTTTTTGTTGGAGGATTTGAGGGCAAATGTCAAGAAATCGTCAGGAACAAGGACGGTAATGAACATGTGCAACAAGTCTTAGCAAATATTGCTACACACTATTCTGCGTCTGCTTTTGGAGCTTAAAGTTGGCTCACATCCTCATGACTTCAGGTCCATTTGGGGTCCATCTGGGGTCCATGACCATGACGGTTCAGCCTGGCGCAGCCATGGTCACGGAGGCATGTTTTTTTGCTTCGAGCGTGGCACCACTTCGCTTCAAATTTTGTTACTTGACTTGGAAAGATCCTTCAAGATCTCACTGGGTTCACTAAGTTTACTGCTAGGCTATTTGTGTAATCCGTAGTTTCCACCTTTTTTTCTCTCCCTCAGAGCACCAATTTTTTCGCCAGGCCAGTCGGGTGAAAAGTCAAAAAACTCACGGTAGTCCTCCAGCAGCGGCATCACCTGAATCGTCCGTGCCGTGCCAACTAAAACGACCTCAAAGACCTCCCACACCCTGAGGTCTGTCACCGGATCACACAGAAACCAAGACACGCCGCCCTGTCTATTATCTTTGATCCAATCCATTCTGTTGTTGTTTGATATATGGTAATTACCCTATCGTATGTTCTATTAATATGTTATCATGATGTTATCATGTCAATAAATTGTCTAGGTGATTCACCAGTGCAGTGAAGCAATTCAAGTCATCATATTTTCTCATGCTTTCTCACTTGTGTCTCCTGTGTCAAGACACATCTCCGCCATATATGATGAAGGGTCTGTCGCCGATCCTGTAAAAACCACGAAAATTTACCATTGAGGATCGAGAAGCTGAGAGACAGACAAGCTTAACAAACGGCACAACTGAAGTTTCCGATTCCATCCTGACCTTTCCCCAAAAAACGACGACCATCGTAGCTTTGGAGGGTTTGATGACTCTCGTCTCAACGTTGCAAGGCCATGCCAGCCATGCCTGTCCTGTGCCCTGTGCGAGTGTCAGTCAAGGTCACCCGCCATCGCCCCGGCGTCAATTTGCTAAGGCGGTCCACGACCATGCTAAATCCTGACGCACCAAGCTGATCAAGTCCACGCCTTTCTAAGTGTTCTGTAGCAAGGTTTCCGGGTAACATCGGGTAACCAGGGTCAAGGAGTCAAGCACCTCGCACCAACCCCACCCGCCTTTGGGAATCTGTCCGCCTGACTGTCGCAGCAAGCGGCCTTCCAGAAACCAATGGATGCTCACCTCGCTCTCAAAGCCACCCGCATTGCCCATATACGACAACAGGGATACCTCGGGGTGACAAAATGCCAGGATACATGCACAGGTCACCAGCAAAAGCATGAAGAAACCATCGAAGGGCTCAGTTAAAATGACTCAATGAAGCCACCAAAAAAAAACGTATCACTTTATCCATCAGGATCAAATAAGCAAAATCATCAAAACGCGAGTTTGGAGTCTGGAAAGAAGATGAAAGTTCGCCCAGCGACGGCATCACATGACTTGGCCTCGATCACCGAGACTTCGCCTTCAAAGGCATAGGCATCGTCATTCCAATCGCAGCCAACGCGCATGGCTACTACTGGTGCGGGGCCAGTCCTGAAAACACTGCAAGCAAAATTGAAGAGATGTTTTTGTTATTATGATTGTTATTATGATTTTCCATTTTGATCCCACCTTTTTCTGCCACATCTGTCGTGGCCCCCGTGCCCCAGTGCCTGGCACCGGTGGCCACTGCAAGGCGTTCCACCAAGGACCAGGTTCCCGTCACCTGGCGCCGCGTGATCCGCAGCTGCCAGCGTTGCGGCAGAGGCTGCCAACGCTGCGAGGGCTTGATGGAACGCCAGGCGGAGGCCTGGCAGTTTCACAATGTGTCACAGTTTCACGATGTTTCACACATATTTCTTTCAGGTTTCATTGATTCACTGTTTGCAGGGACAAGTTGAAGATGATGGCGGGTGATGCATTTGGAGGGACAAGTTTGCAGGTCGCAAGGGGAGCAAAAATTTACACGAACTGTGCAAATGGATGGATTTGGTTTTCACGTTTTCTCTGTATATCCTTCCAATTTGTTGGAAAAGTCGTTCTCAATGTATTTCATGCCCATCTCATTGCATCATGTTCGCTCCTTAGTGTCACTCCCAAGGGTCTGCCGCAGAGCTCCCAGCAACGCGCTCGGCATTCGAAATGCCTCCCACCTGGCAACAGCCATAGCAGCCGTGGCAGAAAAATGTTGGAACAAATCTGCATGGAGATTTGTATATCACTTGATGATAGCATGCATGCCCACGTCCTTGCATGGGATTACAGTATCTTCACGCATCTTCGGGATGCACACATGTGACTTTTTCCGGGAATCCTTTCAACCAGCACACTCCCTTCCCTCACCTCTGCAGCTCACGACGTGCCACGTAAGCTTCCAAGGCCCCTCGCAAGGCACGGCTGGGAGCAGAGGTGCCATCCACCTGGTCGCTGAGCCAAGTTGAATGAAACTCGTGCAAAGCGAACGACAAGTTGTGGATCGAAGGAACTGACATGACTTGATTCAAACTAACTTGACTGGCGTGCAGTGGTGACCAGCAGCCTGGTTGACTGCTCGAGGGAAAGGGGCAAGGATATTGAATCGACTTCACACTGTCAAAAAAGCCCACGCCTTTCGGACAAACCATGGCTCCTCTGAAGAAATATCACGCAGGTGGCTTCCATTCAATTGCCTTGGCTCTCGCAGATCCATGGATGCAAAAGATGCAGCAAACCGATCCAACCGGCCTCGGACTCTGAAAAGGAAAGTCGCTGCCCGGCGAGCGTCGCCAGGGGGCATCGTAGAGATCCAAGTACCTCTCCAAGGTGGTTTGAAAGAAAAGGATTTACAATTTACATCGTCATGTCATCGTAGGTATACCTATGCATTGTGATATATTGTGTCCGGTGTTTTCCTTTTTTCTACAAAACAAAAATGGGAACCAAAAAACATGCTTTTGCTGGGAGATTCCTACGAGTAGATCCAAACAGTGTTGCAGAGCGGCGCACAGAAATTCATGTCGAAGAAGGCTGTGACAGAAGGGAGACGTCAGCAAAAGGGTCTGAAAGAAAGTCTCCTGTTGCAGCAAACTGATGAGATCAGTAACAGTAACATACAGTAACTATGCCTTGAAGACTTTTCCTCAGGTCCGCTGAGAACACAGGTTTCTGCCAATGTAATGTTTCTGGGTTTCGTTGCCCGGTCCTCGGGAATACTGAGTGATGCCAGATCGTCATAGATCACACGGACCACACTGGAGCTTGAATTTAAGCCTTTCTCTTTGGACATGTTCGGTGGAGCTGAAGGGTGGATTCTGATGCTATATGTGCTATCACTTATCACCATCTATCACCCCGGGTGCATCCTGCTTGTAGTGGGACCATGGAAATGACAAGGCCAGCACACTACAGCTGTAACCACTGTAAGATGATTCAGTCTGATTTCCTTCTTGTCTGCCTCAGCAATGCCACAATGCAGACCATTAGTCTTCATCCAAGACACCTTCCTGCACATACTCAACGAATTCCCTGCTAAGCATCAACCACTCTGGTCCAGAGGCTGCTTTGACCCCCAACCACAGTGGCGGATACTTCACTCCTGGATGCTTTGTTATGATTTGATGCCTGTGCACACTTCCTTTCCCTCCCTTGTTACACACGTTGAAGTCTCCAAAGATCTTCCGAAACTCCTAGCTACATCTGCTACATCACGACATGTTTTCGGTTTTTTTTTCAGTTGCATCATCGAACCGCCTGCCTGGTGTTATAGAGAACAGCTGGCCCTCGCATTCAAACGCGAGGGATCTGTCACAAGCAATGAAAAGGTCATCACGTCCTTGGGTTGTACCCAGGAAGGCCAAGCGTTTTCTGTCAAGGTTTGGCAGGCTCTTTGGGGGTGACTCCGCATCCACAAAAGATTTTTCTTTGTCAATCTCAGATACGATTCGAGCATTCAATGGAAATTATCAACTTGAACTTGCAGACTAATCATGAATAGGCATCTCCCCTGCAGCTGCCAGCCATCCCTATAAACTCAGAAATTGCACTTTCAGTTTCATCCCAAGTGGCGTGGGCCTTTGTAAGTGGCTCCTTTCCCTCCTTGCAGCGTGGGATCATAAAATTTCGTGGACGTGATCCGGGCATAGTTCGTCCCACGGTGCAGCCAAAGATAAGAACCCACCAAAGACATGGCTTCGGCGGGGTAATGCGTGTCACCTTGGAGACGGTGATTGCTAGGAGAAACCATGAGAAACTTATTTTTACTGGGCCAAACCACAGCCAATCAAAGGTGAAGGGCTGCTGCCAAGTGACTCAAGTTCACAAAATAGTCCCAAGCAATGGCACTTGCCAACAGCAGTCGCATGGCTGACAGCTGCACATCCAACATCGAACGTCCTCCCCGATGCACCGCAAAGGCACTGAAAATCTGGACTCGTTCCTGCAATCCGATGAGTTGCCCCAATCAAAATCTTCCAATATTAACAACTTCACATAAATCCCTCAAATCAAGCCTTACCCTATACGAATCCTTGTGCCCCCCCTGAATGTTAATACAAAATACAAATATTTCCATTAAAACCACGATCTTTCAAATAAACTAATGCTTCCCGCAAATGAGCATTTCCCCTAAACTAATATTTCATGTGAAAAGGTAGTCTTTCGCTAGATTGATTTCTCTACATAAATGATCTAGTATTTCCCTTAAGGTTTTTGTGTCCCTTGAAAAATGGTTTCCCTAGGCCCTAAACTCATATTGAATTTCCCCGACAATCTCCCAAAAAGTTTCCTTTAGATGCGTAGTTTCTCAAAACTAATCCTTCCCCCAACTGCTCCCCCCCATCAAATGTTTCCAAAATGAACACTTCCCGGACATGAATCTTTCACCAAAGGAAAGTAACGTGATTTTTGCCCAATAATGCTTCCCAAATGAACAGTTACCCTAAATAAGGACTTCCCCCTACACTATTCTATCCCCAGCATTGATATTTCCCGCAAAGAGACTCTCTGTAAAGTAATGAATATGTTGACAAACCAAATACTTCTACCAAAGCAATGAATATTTCCCTTCAATTATTCTATCCGCTACATTGACATTACAGTAATTATTCCCTTTAAATTGCAGCAATATTTCGCTTCAATTTGCTATTTCCCCTAAACGACCATCTCCCATGAACAGTTGTTCATGTCATGGATTGACTTTGCGTGTGCCAGTTGCTGCTAAGACTCTGAACCTCTGTCAAAGCTGGTGGAAGCCCACCTGATCTCATGTCTTCCAGGATTGGAAAGATGGGAAAGGTATCAAATGTACCTCCTTACCAAACCATCTCTGCCAGTTTTCCTCAAACCTTTCGTTTTTCTGCCTCCGGAACTCTTCCAGATCTTCTTTTCGTGCCACCTGCGAAACGGTGGTTGACTGGGATGTCATTTCGTCGGACTTTTTTGAGCCACCCGCCTTGGTGTCCAAATGACACAGCGCCAAGCCGTCGGTCGCATGTAAAATACGAGAAACGAGGCGTCGCACTTGGGCCTGTCGCCAAAAGCAGTTTCTCAGAGAAACCCATGAAATTCATGAAAGTCAAAAAAACCGAATCCTACTTCAAAGCTAAGACCCCCTTCTTCCAATGAAGGATGTCCACTGCAACAAACCACTGCCAAGACTAACCATTTGTTCCACAATGCCAAGTGACAAAGTAGTCATTGGCCAGGATAAAAAACGCCACAGAGCCTTGCCCAGCACCTTTGTTGAGAAAGTTGACTTTCAAGCACTAAGCAAACCAATCAAAACACATCAAAAACAGTGGATGTTAAGAGAGATAACGCTTCAAACCTTGACATTGACGTTTTGGAGCATTGGGCAGTGAACCACTTTGGACACAGAAACTCTTACAGTAATAGCCATGGTTCTTTGCAAGCTCATCTCTGTGGCTGATGTTAGCCTTTCCGCAGGACAGAGATCTTGGCTTCTCAGTGTCCTCACAGAAAAGTTGCAATGGAATCCAATCTGACCCAAATATCTCTCCATGTATTCCACCTGCTAAATTGCCTTGCGATTGATCTCTTTAATGCATTTTTTGGGAGATCTGTGAAGATGACATTATCCAAGTGCAAACTCGGGTGGTAGGTCGCTTGGTTAAAAGGCAGTGCCATTTTCTTGCAATCACAAGTCGCTACCTGTGAATCCCCCCACAGGTGAGACCATAAGACCGTTGGGTCGCGCACAGGGCACACCGGTGCTTTGGCACGGAGTCATCGTAATTATCATCGTCTCCATGAAAAAACACAACTGAATTGAATGATCTTTTTAGTGCACATGTTGATTAAACATTGCAAAATCATGACGGCCAAAAAGATATGGGAATTCATTAACTATAGCAAGTAGCAACTGTATGTTGGTCATGAGACACATCTGTCCAAAGCCTTAGGGCCTTGATTGCTCCGTCATTTCGAACTACTTGGCTTCCTTTCAGCCATTTCATCGGCTCAGGCTCAGTCAGGTTCCAAAAACCTTGATGGATGGCGGGCCCGATATCGCGTATGGATCGAATCATGTTTTGCCAACCTTGAAATGCATTGAGTCTTTTTGGGAGCCTGGCCCCCCCAAAAAAACTCTTAGTTGCTGCTATCATTCGCTCTGATTGAATCTACTGAAGTGTGCTCGAAATCACGTGTTTCGTCAACCTTTCAGCTGAGAGACAACAGCTCACAACCCGCCCGCTCCAAGATCAGCAGGCTATTTCTCACGGCCACGGGGCGCCAGTCAGGCCTTTGCTCCAAGCTGAGTTTGTATGGTACACCGTATGGCCCTGAAACTTTCACGAATGGATAGACATCTCGGACGATGCATCGTGACGATACTCCGACAAGAAGGTGCGTTTGAGTCGAGGCGCGGGAGCGCATGCAGCTGCCGAGGCTGCCAATCCAAGAGCCAGAAACTGCCATGCGATTCAAAGGCCACAGAACCTGTGGATCCCAGTGAGCCAATATGATCAATACGAAATTTCCTTCTTTTCACCTCAGATTAAGCCTGGAAAAAACAATGAAAAATGGCAACAAGGATGATTAAACCTTTGAAGGAAACGTGGCACAAGAAACAGCGAATATCATGAATATCATCGAATTCTTATGTGCCTGCGAATGTGGTACTGTTGCACCCTTCTCCCATCTCTTACTTTCCAAATTCACTGCAAGGCCATCATCACCCCACAACGAATCGTCGTCAACGTTGCACCTTCTGAAACTGCCAAGACCTCTACTTCCTCTGCTGGCGACAACATTGCCAAGCGCTTCAATTCCAGATGCCCATTCTCCACTGCGACGCTGTGCCTTAGGGCAGAGAGGACATCCACCCCAAAGGTGCCTCTCAAAATCATTAACCCACGCTGACTTATCATCGCTTATCATATGTTGCCTTTTAAAAAAACATTTGTGTTTTTTGGTGACTTCTCTTGGGCGTTTCTCTTTTATATGGGTGTTTCCTTAAATGGTGGTACCCCCAAAACATCCCAAAATGATCATTTTTAGTAGGAAAACCCATGGTTGTTGGGTACCACCATTTTACGAAACTCCCATATCTCACCATCTCTGTTGCTGAGTAGCAAAGACCAATCCACAGATGCGACCAAAAGGAGGAAGGAGCTTGGGCAGCAAGGATGTGGATCCTGGACCAACGGATGGTGGGGCACAGCTGGAATCAACAAGTAACTACGACCAGGATATGCCCAAAATCATCCCCGAGTTTTAAAGACCAACGACAACAGCTGAAAGGAGATATTGATATGATATAGATATGACTCGACATACATAATCTGATGTTGAATGTTTCCTTCCTTCAAATATCTGGAATCCAAGAACCTCCAATGATCTCCATCCCCCAAATCTCCTGAGGTGGCACCACAATGGAACCCGTCAACTGTACCGAAGCTAAGATCTGTCCCAAGGCATCCAACAAACGCAGCACGCCGAAACCCAAGCCTAGCAGGTTTGTCACAACTTGTTGGAGAAGGAAAATTTGGATGTAAGGGGGCCTGGATAAACCTCACCGTGGCATCCTATGTGAATGTCATGGCCTTTGGAATGCAAGAAGCTGGAAATTGGATTCCCAGGCCTTCACAATGCATCACCAGCCGCCATTGGCTTGGCTCTTCGCCCAAGGGAGGTAACGGCCAGAGGGAAAACCTCCACAAGCAGCACGCGAATCACAGTTTTTCAGCTAACCTTGGAAAGTTGTCACTTTTGATGATAAAATAATGATAAAATTCCCCATCCTTCAAATCTGTCGACCTGAATAATTATCTACAATAACACCTACTGTAGTAACACATGCCTGCACAATTTGTTTTTCTTTTTTTGCGGCTCCTTCGATCTTGCTCTCGAGGCGTTGGGGCTGCAGGAAAGCTGGACACAATCTCCAAAGCTTCGCCCGTCCAACGGAGCACATGCACATCCTTCAGGCCCAAGGCGAGACCATTGGGCGATAGCAATGCAGGACCAGCACGCAACCCCTGCAAAGAGGACCGTTGGATCTCTCAAAATCTTCCTTGTCAAATTGACAACCGTCACATGTGACATGATTCACCATGGCATGACACTGAATCTGTAAGCATAGTCCAAGGCCCTGAAGCTTGATATCAACAAACCAAGCCTGGGACGGGCCCTGCAACACGGCCAGTTGCACAACACCTAGACCCATTCTTGTGGAAATGGCCATCCGGGAATTTTCCAAATACTCCACCCAGCTATATAGGTCAGAAGGGATATGCTTAGAATGGCTACATTGCGTTAAATATTGGTGAGCCCGATGGTGATATGACAAGCTGGATCACCAAAAAAAGGGTGTAAGGGGAACATACATGTTGCATTCAGTCATCCAACCAATGTAGGTCTGTAGGTCCGGTGAACACTTTGGAGATATACTTCTGCAACTGCAAGATATTTCTTTGGTGGCTTCCTCACTTGGACTCTAGGACCATCTTGGTTGTATCGAGTGTCGTTCAATCATCGAGCTTTGTGGGAGAACTTTGCATCAGTGAGAAATGGAATGCAATAAAGATTCTTCCTTGAACTTTCTTGCATCTGTACTTGCAAACTACATTTGCAACATGCATCTGCATTTCTGTCTACCTTCACTTCAAGAATCTTCCGCGTACTCATTCCTTTCATCCAGTTAAAATGAAAATTGAGGCACCTCCCATCCGTTCGAAGAGACGGGTGTGCAATGGACCTGCAACATGTTCAACTCTGGAAATAAACAATCACTACATCAAAGCCCACATCTTCGAGATTGTGTCGTCACGTGTTGTCTAACCCACCTTTTTCTCCATGTATTAAATAAGGTATTGATTTAGATTCACAAAGGAAAAATTCTTACAGTATACGTAAGCTATTCTCAAACTCAAACCCATGAAAACCTAGAAGGCAAATGTTGATGCATCATCCATCGCAGGCCTTCACCACATGTGACCATCCATAGGTGATTCCCACTCCTGGCCAGCACAGCGTCCTGGAATCCATGACTTTTCCCCCAGAAATACGTGGCTTCCCTTGCCTGCTAAAGGTCAAAGTTCCCTGAGGCTTTTGTGGCAATGGCACCTGTCAGAGGTCGAGGGAACTGACCCTTCAGAAAACATGAGAGAAATGTCGTGGATTGTCATGATTCGATATGAATGATATGATTTCCTGAATTCTTACATCTATATTTCCATGTTGTCACAACATCTATCGTCTCCAAATTCCCCCTGGGATCCGCCTGCACCGTGCACGTCAGGTGCCAACAAATGGGATCCGCTTTCCATAGCTCCAAAAGCCCCGAGGACAACAGCACAGCCACCACTCCCTGCACCGAGATACGAGAAGAGAAGATTCCCATGACAAACAACCCCAAGCGCCAAGCAGGAAACCGCTTTGAAAATCCGGAATTTGTGGAAACTCTTTCTCTCTCACCTCACATTGCGAATCTGCAGCAACAGCAAGGATGGAGACATGCTCCTGCAATCAAGACAATCAAGGTGTCCATCATCCGCACCGCATCTGCAGGACGGCATGGGTGATTTTCCTTTTATCACATGATGTCGACATGATGATGTTGTTGATCAAACACCCTCATACAACCCGTCATCTCCATGTGCCCCCGTCACCACCTCCTCTGGCAGCAGAAGTCGAAAGCGAGGGACTAGAGTGGCTGGCTCCTCCAGGTCCAGTGACTCCGCTGCGCGCCGTTTCCGTGGTGCAGTGCTGGCCAGTTCTTTAGGCTCCTCAAAGGATGCCATGCAGCTGAAGTTTCAATGTTTCAATGATGTGATTTATTGAACTTTCAAAAGATTCCACCCCTCCTACATGAACCCTGTCATTTCTTAGATCATTCAGACCAGACTTATCATCTTAACTCTAGGACGCCGCTGCCACCCTTGCTGTGGCGAATTAGATGTGAATAGGAAGGAAATCGATGAAACTTCCAAAAAATATTAGAAAATGTCACTTTTTGCCACAAATCCCATGCCAAATCTAGAAATCTCTTCGCCCCACTCCACCCCCAACGACCTGTGGTAGCGATGCGGGTAGGGATTGGGCAGCCTGTGACTCTTCAGCCCTCACCGCGGCACGTAGTTGATCCAAGCGCTGCTCCTGGGCATCGACAGGAAGGCATCTTTGGAAGGTGTTGCTGCGAGCAGTGCGAGCCGCGCAAGAACGCAATCATGATTTGGTGAATAAATGATAATAGTGGGTAAAACATGTTGTGCGTGATTCAATGTGATTCACTGCGACTCATTAAAAGTACTCAAGTACAAAAACAACACGTGCACAGTGCGCCCCTTAGTCTGCAATGCATCTGAGGATCACTGGTGGGCTCTGCAAGGCTTGCCAAAAGCCTCACAAATAAAATTTGATAAAACAATATAAAACATCTCTCCCTGAAGATGTCTCCACCATGTCATGCTACCATGCTACCACTGACTTGTCACCTCCCACACCACATCAATCCCAGACCTCCTCAGTGCGCTGCGGTGCTGCCGTGCATCCAAAGCAGCACGGCGCAGGTCGGAGTTCATTCCAGAATTGCTACGATATCTGCATCACTGCCTCCATCTCTTGCAGATGCCTTTCCGGCACAAGACAAAAAAGACAGCCCTTCCCATCAGGACTTTGAGCCACACAGCTGCAACATCCATGTCATCCATGTTAAACATCTACAAGATGGACCAGCAGTCGAAACATGCTATCCGGCAACAAACATGCTTTCCAGCAAGACCCAGCCATAGCGGAACCAAAGTCCTCGGCTCTCCAGCGGCCAAGGTCACCCGTTCCTCGGAGACCATCGGGGGAGAGAAAAGGGGTCAACCCCAACACACCCTCGGGACGGCTCGGAAACCACGCCGCAAGCGAGCTGCTCGGTAAAAGTCAGCGGCTTCATTGAAACACTTCGGTGAGGCCCTTGCACGCACATGACGCAGGTCCTATGACCAGTTTCACCAATCACTTGGGCACCTTCGAAGTTCAAGAAACACACTTCAAACTACTTCAAATCATACAACCATTAAACTTTTAACAGAATCCGAATCCAATCCAACAGAAAATTGATCTAAGGTAATTAGTAATGATGATAATAGTACAATAATTCAGTGCTCTGACATGCCTCTTGCAACCTTGCATTCTCTATCTGTTTGGCTTGGCTCTTGGACATCTCACATAGACGCCCTCTTTAGATGACTCTCAGGGGTCCTGTTGCAGCATCTCTTCGTGAGGTTGACCTCATGATCATCTATGATGGATCTTGACAAGCTCAGGTAGTATCCACAGATCGCGTCCAATAGCAATCCTTCAGAACCTACCACCCTTGCCTCAACATTCCTTTACCTTCACCCCATGCATTTTGCTGCAAAAAAACTATAGCCTTTCATGCCTGTCGCAACTTCACCTGAAGCACCACCTCTCAGGTTGAGACCTGCATCCATGGCTGCCTGTAGTGCCGTTCCAAAGCCACCTATGACCAGCCCAAAACATGGAGGATGGACCCTGACACCGTGACAGCACAGCGACACGAGTATTTGAGTATCGGGCCTGTCCCAGCCATGCCCAGTGCATCACGTTCAACCGCCGAAGCAAACAAAACGATGGAAATTGATGCTGCAGCCGAGAATGCCAAGGGGGAGCGGCTTTCTTCACGAGTCGCAGAAGCAACATATCTCGCACAATCACTTGCAAAGTGATACGGAATCGAGTAACTACCACATTACTTCGCAAACGTTGAACAAACTGCCAAGAACTTAAAGTGAGTACTTACATGTTTGTTAAAACAACATCTTTGATGATACTTTTGTACTTTGCCATCCTTTAAGCTAACCAACCTCCATTGTTTTAAAAGTGAAGCAGTGATACACGGTGATACGGCCGCCCCTTCCAACCATCAGCCTTCACCAGATTCGGCGGTTCCACCTTGATGCGGTTCTGGACCTGCGTGGAATCACCATGCTTCGTGGGGATCAGCCTCCAAAATGGTGGAACATGGGCGAAAATCGCCCATAAACATAAGGAAATGGTCATCTTGGAGATACTCCCGCATTCAACTTCCGTGAGTCACCATGATTTGGGAAAATGTTTTATAAATTGAGAATCAAGCATCCAGCTACTACGAAGTTGCAGGTATTTTCTTCCAGCATCTTTTCATGGATGATTCGCGAAATGATTCAAATTGATTCCTACTTGAGGGGCCTTTCATGGCATGACTGCCACTGTCTTGAAGAGCCCCTCAATTACACACAGGGCTGCGACCTGCGACGCCTGGAGGATTCGAAGACCTGTACTAGGAAATTCGTTTTATAATTCAATTAAGACATGTTCAGGAGTCGCACCAGTCTTCAAGCACATAGGGCTGATCAACATCAAATTCATAGCATGTCATGTGATGGCATCATGCCTTTGAAGGAGCGGAACACTCCAACTTCAGCCAGATGCACTTTAGACAACCCTGAAACGAGCTATGGTGGTGTGTCACGCAGCCATCCCCGTCACGGGGAGGCCTTTGCTGCACGTGTTCTGGGCAAGTGCAATGTTTGAACTTGAATCTTCCACAGAAAGTTGTCCATTGGTCTTATGAACTCATAGGATTTGTTAAAAAAACGAATCTGTTCTGAAGAACATAGGCTTGCACCAGATTGCACCAGGACCAGCACAGCGGTTGAAGAATTTGGAGGCAAATGTGTGGTCAAGCCCTCTCACCAAGTCTAAATTGGATATATGATGATATATATGTAAATATAATATATATATATATATATATGGCCCAAAAACCTGCTAATTTATCTCGAGGCATGGCCATCTCAGATACCTCCATCAAGGTTTGCAGTCCCGGCGTTTCGATGTTTTCAAATGTCTTTGTGTTGGAATGTGTTGAGGCTGGAGGATTTGGAACAAACGCCGGAGCTGTTGACCTTGGAAACGGATGGAAACCGTTGGGAACTGAAACGAAGTTCCAAAAAGCTGCAGCCACGCTGGCGTTGGCGCGGGCAGCTGCAAACCCACGGCGTCCGCAGTCACGGGGTGGCTCTGGCGCCGAGGTCCAAACGTTGAGAGTTTTAAAACTCTCGGCCGTCTTCATCTGAGGTCCTCAGATGGAGGTGTGAACGCGGAAATCTTTTAGATCTTTTAGTTCCACTTCAACACCAGTCTTCAAGGTCTCCACATCAGGTGTTCTGCCATTTTCTTTCCACCAACTCAACGTGCTTTCATGGTCCTTTTTTAATGACAAGGGGTGTCGAGTTCAATCTTTCTGTCATCTACATCCTCAAGATACATTCCATGCAAAGAACTACCCTCCCCCCAATACAGCTTGCTTGTTTTCCACGAGTGCCATGCTGCAAGAGCCTGCTTTTGCAGAGCAACTTGACAATTTCTGCATCCTTCTGCATCTTTCCAATCTACCAGATTGTGGAACATGGCAGTGGTGAAGTGACATCCCGATTCATTGTTAAAATAAAGCTGCAAAAGGATCGCTTTCAAAGAGGGCGGGACGTCATGGGACATCTCTTAATGTCCTATCAACTCTAGTATCTAGAACTTTCCAGACACTGGTTGATTGCAAAATATACCCAATTGAGCTTGGTCATGTTGAAAAAAACCCTTGACGTTGATATGATCTATCATTCATGTCGTATAAGACCAAGGTGAAAACTGGGCCAACGCCCTGTGTCAAAGACACGGAGAACTTCTGTCGATCTACCATTTTCAAGCCCTTTGGCTGCAGGAGCAGGTTGGGGTGGGAAAAGTTCTTACATAAAACGTTGGGCCATCAAAACAACAAAAATATGAATTCGTAAATCTGTAGAAAAAGAATAATGAGTAAATTTTATGTGTGTACCTCACATCAATATACATGCATATCAATATCTATCTAAATTGATGAACTGTTAAACTATTGGCAAAGTTATTTGTATATTTTTTGCACTCTGACTCCAAAACATCAAAGATCCTAAGATCCAACTCATTCCACACGACCAGCCCCTGCATCATGTGATGACCAGCTCTTTGCAACTTGAGAGTCCTAAAAAGGTGGGAACTGAAACGATTCGAGGTGAGACGTTCCGTACAAAACACCCATGGAAAAAATTGAAAATTGGATGGGCTTTAGATTGATATTCGTTATTTAGTCTTACGATAAGATAGTATAAGATCTATAAGTACATATTCATAGAGGGATGACCATTCATGACCATTCCGCGTACCAGGGACTTCCAACTTTGGTAGCTGAAGAGATAGTCATCCTTGCAAATTACCTCCAGTCAAATGATGTACCCACCCACCCTCCCCCCCCAAAAAAAAAGAACACCCGGAATTGGAAACCTTCATTTTTTAATAATGGCAAAGGTAACTCCGGTAACTCCGGGAGTTGTCCTGGAGCATGAGGCCACAGCACCCAGTTTTGCTCACTAAGGCCCACATCTTCCAACACGTCCACGAATTGAATATGGAAGTCCAACACAGAAATGTCATTCAGATCCTGCAGGATTCTGGGTGAATTACATTGAAGTATGTACATGTATGTACTTAAATTTAACGAAAATCTAAGCTGCTAAAGCTGCTAAATGTGCAATCTGGTCTTGCTGGCCAAATTTGTCGTACTAGCTGAGTGTTTAACGTTTCGGGGTGAAGTTACCTGCCACACTGAAATTTGCAGGGAAAGTATGCAAGTTTGACCCACCTTGTACCCTACGTACTCACTACATGATTGTTGTGGGAGTTGCCAGGTTTAAAACAAAAAAGAAAGTTTTGCTCTCCATGATCTCAAAACGAAGTGAAGGAAAAACGACACCGTCCTGCCCGAACGGATTCTCCAATTCCTTGGCCACCTGCCATAGTCAAAGAGAGGTGACCCACATAATCTCTCACGCACTTGACATATCTTGACACAGCACGCGCCAATCCGCTACAGTAGTCATATCTTCAAGGTTCTTCCAACGCTTTTCATACCCCATCTTCAAACCATTCAATTTCCTTTCAATGCGTGGCACCTCATTGAGACACCAAAGACTCTCAAAGAGGAAGAAGCACAGGATGGGACCGATCACTGCGGAACTGGTGAAGACAATGACCTCGGAGGGGTCAAGTGTCAAGCTCACAAAATCACGTGCTTCATGGCAGCGATGCACGAATTCACAAGTTGGATGCAGCCAGGCATCATAGAATGGGATGAGGCAAGAGAATGCAATGAGCAACAAACCCAGAAGCTGCGCATATGGAAGCGGAAAAGGTACGTCTGCTATCTTCAAACAATTGTAGAAGCCAAGCATGCCATTGGATAACTCCTGATACATCCTGTCAAGAAACAAGAAGCAAATGACTCTTTCCCTCCACTGGGCCCAAAAAATAAACGTAACACTAAAAATCACGCTTACAAAACCTTTCAACAATCGGTGCGTTTGATATGATAGGTTCGTAAATCCAATCAAATCCTGGCATGTGTCTTATCAACAGAGGATAGTGAAAGTTACTAGCAAAACTCTAGGGGATTTCAAATCTCAACCTAAATCTTCGAGGTATGTCACTGCTGTGTCCTACCTCGATTGGATGGGCGGAGGGACATCCAATTCTTTTGTACAATCCACGAGGTCCCAAATGATCCAATACATCACGGTGGAGACCGTATCCTTAGGAAGCCATAGACAACGGAGTTGAACTCTGGCTGCCTTTTTCTCGGATTTTTGCATCCGTGAGATGTTCCATGAACAAACATTGAAATCAACCAAAGGCCACGGATTAAAGGAGAAACATCCCAAATAAACCATGTTGATTTGTGAAGAGCTCAGGAATAGCTCGTTTTCTCCAGCATTCACAGTCACAATCCAAGTCACAAATGTCCGAGAGAGCACTTGTACCTGCTCTTTCGTGGGCCTCTCAAACACTACGTAGGCCTGAGGACACGGATGTACACCAATTCTCTCATTCCATTCTTTTCGCGACGAACGCCGCAAAAAGTGCCAACATGTACCAGTTGGAGACTAGCACAAACATCCAATGACAGGCTTTTCATCTGCAACACCGCAACACCCTACCTGGCTATCGATCAGCGAACGCTGGAAATCTCTTCGCTCCACCATTTCTGGGAGCTGAAAACCTCCAACAGAGATGTCCACACAAAATCACGATGTCCAACCCTGTATCATTAGTATTCAGTTGCTACATTCAAAATCCTGACATCATTTCAATTTCAATTTGCATCTGGCATCTTTTTCTCTCATTGCATTGCGAGACTCTGGTCATAATGCTTTGTAATCACTACGTATTGTGAATTGTAAATTGACGTAAAGTTTCGACGTAAAGTAACGCAAATGCTTACATCTTCATTTTTCATAGTCTATATGTTCAATGTTTTGCACAATTTTAAAAAAAAACTCACTCCGACCCCTGTCAGATGAGGTGCCTCTCCATTCCTTGTCCACTCGCATGGCCGCCCTCGAGCGAATCTGTCGGGAATGCATAACCTCCATACGTTGGTTGTCCCCGTTGCTCAGTCGATCCGCTGAAAAGGTGCCTCGAATCCCCAGTTTTTGTGGTGAGTCAAGACTGTTTTTGCTGTCTTGATGCATGGACACCCCGTGCTATACACCTAGAACTCATGTAATTGTGCATCCGAAAATGTCATTCAATTCCCTAAGTGAGTGTTGTGGGAAACATCTGGAAACTTGGCAGCTTCCAAGCTGCTGAGCAATGCGAAGTTTGCACGCACTCTCCGTTGCTTTTCTTCCATGAGCTCAAACCTCTCCATGTCTTCGTTCCGAAGCGCGGTCTTTTTGGTGACCTTCCGCGGTTCAACGGTCAAAACTTCTACAACACTTGGGTATGAATTTTTTGAATTCCAACACCTCTTCCAAGAAAACCTGGAACATCCTGGAACCATTTGTAGCCTTCCACCCTAACAGATTCTCAGATTCTCAGATTCTCAACGCCTCTGCAAAGGCGTAGAACTGTTGGAAGGCATCCGCAAACTTGCTGTACATGAAGTGCAACTGCGTCACCGCCTCCCAGTACCTGGCTCCAAATCTCTCATCGTCAACATATGCAACATATGCTCAATGTGTCCTTGCCTGTTCCATGCCAGCTGCGTCCGGAAAACGATGGCAAAGGTAACACCAGCAGCAAGTGCCTGGAAACCATAATGATGCTGAATTTCAGGCGCATACCTCAGGTGTTTTAGAATCGAGACAACCACAGTTGGCCATTTTGCCTGTTTCTTCCCGCCAAATTTTCATCCCAAAGTTCCAACACCTTTCGCCACAAGTCGACAAGCTACTCCCAGCCATGGTCGCGGCTGTATTGCACCAAACCACCCACTGCCGCAACCACCAAACCACCAACGAACGAGTCAAGGCGATAGAAAACACTGCCACGGCGCTCCAAATAAAGGAGGCCCAAACAGCTCCTCAGTTGGCAAGGTCTTGATATGTCTCCATTCATCTGTTGGAAAGTCTGAAATATACATAATGTATAAAATATCATATCTTGACATATTAGATTAGATTTCTCAGCACTGATTTCAAGCAAGTCACTTGTTGTAATACAGCAACATGGCTATGTTGCCGCCATGGCTGTACCGTGCCCGAACCACAAGCGGGGGTTTCGGGATACTAGAAATGGCTGGGATGGTTGGGCTAGAGGCTTGGGTGCACTGGGTGCAAGACATCAAGGGTCACTGATATGAATGGTGTGATAAGGGCCCTTCACTTTTGACTCCTTGACGAGGAGGGTTTTAGCAGTGAGGGACGGTGTGAGTGTACGTAAATACCGAAGGCACAAAAAAGAAAAAAGGAGTCCACCTACGATTCCTGAGCCCAAACCCATAGCAGCGACAGCACTCGAAGTCATGAGGCAGTTGCATCACCAGAATCTGTCATCATCAACAACTGGAACCACATTGTCATAATCCTCCTCCTCCTCCTCCTCCTCCTCCTCCTCATCATCATCATCATCATCATCATCATCATCATCATCATCATATCGTCATCATCATCATCATCATCATCATCATCGTCATCATCATCATCATCATCATCATCATCATCATCATCATCCTCCTCCTCCTCATCATCATCATCATCATCATCATCATCATAGGACGCCTCAGCACCTACGACTTATCCTACGACCCTATGCTTGTCTTGCTGCCAAGAAACCATGCACTCTTTGGCAATGACTCCTGGAAGATCCCCAATGGTTCAACATGTTGGCTTACCAAAAAGAATCCAAAATTCACGGCAAGGAAACCGTTGGCTGAAAGAAATGACTGCTGATTGGCAGCTGCCTGGGCAAATCCCACACTTCTTGGCCAGGAATTATTTACCCATGCTGACACCCTACCCTTTTTCTTGCAAATGTTTGAGTTCTGGAGCATCTGGAGAACTTGAGCTCTTACTTTTGACTATGAATTCATAGAGTCCCAATGAGGCCCAGATCCAAAAAAGTAGATCTTCCAAACTCATTGAGCTCTGAAATCCATTGAAATCCTATCCCTGTCCCCCATGAAGAATCACCTCAGGGACACAAGTGGATTCGCGGCTAGGCGACATACACCTGACGCAGGCAGAAAACCCTCAATGATATGCAACACGACTTCATGAGAACTTCACAAAATTGCAAGAAAGTAAGTATGATTCTCATATTCTATGTATATATATATATATTCACATAATATGATATATGTCTAGATGATGCGTATGAAGGGTCGCCAGACATCAAAACAGCATCTCAACACCGCACATTGTGTCACACCTCGAAGGAGGGGGTGACAACTGCACCAACCAGGGCAAACAGCCTCCTCTCCTGGTGCAAAGCGAAAATGTTCAACCAGCCGACCTGAAATCTTGCTAATTTCAGTGCAACGATATGCATCCAAGCTGCTTGGCTGATGAGCTGCCAAAGGCACTTCTAAAAGCATTGCCGAAGGTGGGATGGCCGAAAGCCTGCGACAGCATGGTGTAGCATTTCATCCTCCCAATCTTGTGGCGCAAGAACTGTCACCAAAAACGCTTCTCCAAGAAACGTCACCATCATCATTCTCCTCCAAGAAGAACCTTGAAACAGCCAGAAATAACAAAAGGAATCAAAGAGATTCTTAGTGGTAACACCATCATGACCATCCACAAAAAAAGCACAAGCCGCAAGCCCTTCCAACACCATCATTGTTGTAACCATGTTTGGGGCTCCGAGCAAATCCCAGGGATCTGCTTCGGTGTCCACACCACAACCCTCCTCCAACAGCGGCGTCAACCGCGGCGCGGGCTCCTGGAACATGTTTTTTTGATTCGATGCCAACCAGGGCGACTTCTCCATCCAAAGTTCGGTCCTCAAAGAAAGGCACTAGCTCAGCTGCACTGAAGAGAGGCCTCGTCCCACGCTGCCGCGGGACCATGTCCAATTTCCTGAGGGTGAAAGAAATTGGTTTTCCAACCTGAAACTTTCCAGTGAGTCCGTCCTTAACGCCTCCTCTCTTGTCAGCTTTAGCTTTGGTGCAGCTTGCACCTGCTGAGCTCACAAAACACAGGAGGACAGTTGCTCGAACATGCTCGAATAAAGAACAAACTGTCCATTATTTCATAGTGCTGGACTGCCGCGGGGTCCAGAGTTTCCAACATTTGCAGTTGGAACATGTTGAAACTTGGAATGAGGGATCTGACAAAGAACTTAGAATTCTACACGAAGTATGTTACATGAAAGATCATGAAAAATCCAAAGTGTGTGGTGTAACACATTTGCAGCCATTTGGCCAAGGCTTCACCAAGCACCATTACGTTGGATTTGATACCCTGCCTGTGCCTCTTGTTCCAGCCCTGGCGCGGACATTGCCCGCGCGGGTAAGTACCCAGTCGCTGCCTCCAGCATACAAGTCAAAGCACAGGAGATTCAAAGGAACACTCGGACTAAAATCGAGAAGTCATAATACATGTAAAGACAACAGGGACAATAAACATACAGAGATTTGCAGATGTACCAAGTGCACATCTTTTGCTCTGACCCCAACCACGCAGCTTTCCACTGTTTCCTAGATTCGGATCTTGCCTCGTCAAACACTCGCTTCGTGCAGGCCTCAAATTGGCGTCCCATCTCAGCAGTCCAATGCTATACTGAAAAGGACGGTGTGAATTTGATTTAACGAAATCTTTTCGGGATTTTTTCACCCACATCTCTTTGCAGTTAAGGAGCGAAGGACCTTGACATGCTCGGAAGTGGCAGAGCTTCAGGGGCTGGAGTGACTGGCATCACCTCTCATCACTTTTACCATGTCACCGTCGCAGTCCCACCCTGTCGTCGTCACCCATCCAATGCCTGGATAGAGTCATCTTGAACTGCGATGGTCATCAGAAGCTCCTGTCCAAGAAGCTGATCACTTGACGCTTCGATCCTCCCGAGATCTCACAGGAAATTCCAAAGAAATGGAAACGTCCTCAGCACCACAGTTGTGGATGCCTTACAGCAAGGACAGCCAAAAAAAATCAAAAAAAAATCTTCTGCATCCAGAAAGCTAAGGTCTTCCCCAAAAATGGATGCCTTACAATCAATGATCAAATTCACATCACAAAACAATCTTCCCATCTCAATCCATCCCTCACCTTGATCAGGTCGAGTTGGACTTGGCTCCTCTCGGTGCACCTCCAAGGGTTGCTTGACAACTCCACCTGAGTGAAGCCCATGTGGGCAAAAAAAATCTGACTTTGATCATCGCAAATGTGAAGAAAACAATAACAAGTACTAAAAGATATGGAAAAATATGAAGAAACAAAAAAGTAACAAGAAAACATCAAAACGAGAAAACGAACAAAATAATGATGAACATTTTTGAATTTTGACACCTTCCTCCTCACGCGGTGATGGCTCGATAGATGTATTCATCGATGAGCCCTCCTTCAAAGGGTGGCGCCAAAAAGGAGAAAAAAAAGTGACTCCCTCACCTCTCTCACCCATCATGCTCATGTGGATTTTACCAAATCAAAACATCATGGGAATCCCAATAAGTGGTAAGCTTGCCGCCCAAACTATTCCCATACGACCCCAGGGATTCTGAAGGGATTGCACCCTTAGAACCCAAAGCGATTTGGGCCACAGCCAACACGCTGTTTAAAGCCACCGCATCCCGAAGTTGGACGCAGTTGGCACTAGGACTGTGGGGCCGTTGTTTGTTTAAGCTTCGGTTTTTTGACGAAACAAAAACGCCATTTGCCACGCACACACGCCCCAAGAGATGGAAAGTCGCGCTGAAGCGCACCAAATGACCATTTCCTGCAGCCCATCTGAAAGGAGCCTTTGCTTCAGCCCGAAGGCCCGGCATTCGTCCTTCTTTCGTTTTCCTTCTCATCAGATTCGGCAACATCGCGCAAGATGAAAGCTGCGCCTGCCAAAAACAGAATCAAATTAAACAGCTCCAAGTCTCACTGCTGAGGCTCTGCTGGCACCTGCCAAATATTGCGCCTGCCACGCAAAATGCCGCGCCCTGCCACGAAACAGACCTCATTCCATTCGAAACATCCCCATTGGCTCAAAGGTGCGAATTATGAGTTCTGTAAACATTGGTATAGCCACAGTCTAGTTTTAAGCAGTGTCACCCACCCTTCGAGGACGTAACATCCTATTCGAGGGTTGCCAATTCGAGGGTTCCAAGTTTTTGAGGGACCACATGTATTGTGCCTAATACAATTCTTCTGAAAAACAAGGCAGCTTCAAAGCAGGGGTAACCAGGGAAACCGCTTGATATGCTTGCTGACATGAAAACTCAACAACTCTGAAAAAGATGAAGTCATAGGAATAAGATGTCCCTACACACCAACCTGCTTAAGGCTTGACAAATAGGATCTCATCTGAGTGTGGAAAGAGGATATCACCCCTCTACGGCAAAGAAACAAAAAGAATTCTCTCAAGACTGGGTCCATTTTTGTCAAAAGCTCAGGCCTGTCCGAAATAGCCGCACCCAACACAACCATTCGATACCTTTTGTATCCTTTTGTCATTATTTCGGGGGTATCCTCTACAGTCAATTGGGGTAGCACTATTTTGGACAACCCCCCAGCTGGTTCCTTCTTCAGTAACAATAAAGGTCTTGAATTACTGGTTGCTGAATGACAGGACTACATCCCTAGTGGTGTATCACAATCATTGTACCACTGGATAGTGGAATTTCACCCCCAACCAGCAGGTGATTCGGTTTTCTGACCCTAATTTGATGACTTAGTTTGAGAGTCGCCAACCACAACCTTTCATTTTGGAGAAAACACTCAGAATTGCGAGGGTTTCTTCCGGCAGCCTCAATTCTTTTCGTTGTGAGGTCCCAAGATCTAAAACCATTTCTGAGATGCCATGGTGGTCCCATGTTAGGCCATCTCAAACAATTAAAACTGGATGGTTGCCACTAAACTAGCTGGAAAAACATAGGACATAAGAAGGCACCATTAGGCTTGCCAGTAGCTACAGAAGGGTTTGAAATTGATGGTTAGAAATTGATGGAAATTCATTGCAACGGCTGTTTTGTCAGGTCCCTCAATCAAAAAGGACATGAACACATAAAGGAGCAGAAGTCACAGCCATCCTAAAATGTGTTCGCCTGCATTCGCCCCCTTTTTATGGTTCATTTTTCATGGTACTGTATCTTTTCAGCTGTAGGTTCGTTTGTCGTACTGCTGGTCATTTAGGTGTCCTGCATCGAAAAAGACTGAGTAACAACGACCCTACAAATCAAGGCTGAATCGATTTGTTCCTTCACCTTGAATCATATTACCAAGTTCCAGGGTGTCAAAGGCCGGCTTTCCGAGTTTTCACCGAGTGGATGTATCATAGATTTGTGCATATATTATCATATATGTGTGTATGTGTGGTCCAAATGGGACCATTTATGCCACTAGAATATGATTTAGTGAAGCAACTCTAAGTGAAATATTGTCTTGTTTACTAAGTACTCGATCCGACGCTTTCAGATCCAGGATGAACCCTCGATCAGGAAGTTAGGATGCAAATGGTTAGGTACAATGGGTTGGCTATTTCACGTACTTATAAGGATATATTGGGGTTATAACCCACTGATCCTAACCTTTGATCCTAACTTCCTGGGACATCCAAGTGGGTAAATTGCAAGTATACTTCCTAAACCTGAGTTTTTCGAAGATTTTTCAGGGGATTTCCCTGATCATTTTCACCACCACGGTGACCAACTGGAAGAGGTCGTTGCCACCAGTCAGCCTTTCTAAAAGCTGTCTTTGTTACTGGGAGACTGGGATGTCCTGCTGGTACTTAGTAAATGGGTTATAACCCCTATAGAAATAGGTTGTAAGTCCTGTAAATAGGGTATAAACCTTCCGTGGACACCCGAGTACCCTCCCTGAAAAATAACCCAAATGCCGAACATGGGATCAAACAACCCCTTGAAAGGAAAAGACTGTCTCGTCTCCCTACAACCAGCATGGCTTTCAGGGGTAAGCTTTTGGATCTTTGTTTTTACGGTTCGTGTACCATCCGCCCCCCAAAAAATATGGCTTGGTTTTTCGGTTCCGGGATTCCCCGATGAATCAAGGGCAATTTAAAAAATGGACACTTCAGTACATTGGGTACTGTAACCTCTGCTCGAATGATCTTCCCTGAAAAGAACAAGTTGCAACTTTTTTATCTTCCCTGTCCTTTTTTTGGGCCTCCGGATTCCCATCACCGGAAAATTTCACCCCCTCCATCCAGGATGCCACCCGCAAAGCCACTGGGATTTTCACCATATGGATAACAATGGATACAAAAGAGACATCAGCAACCTCAACCTGAACCAGAAGCAGTTCCTCCTGGATGGTTGGCAAAGCCAAACGTACCATACAACGTCCTGAATCGACAGAGCAATCAATTGACCAAGGCAAATCTCAAGACAACAAGAGACAACAATTAGACAAGAGATTTCATGCAGTTTCTATCATCACTTAACAGCCGTATTTTCTGATGGGCTACGTTCTTACAATGGGGCCTGAAACGTTGAAACGTTTCCCTGGGTGCCGCACCAAGACCGGTTTCTTCAGCAGCACTCGACAGCTCTTGTTTCCGCCGGTGGCTCCGCTGCATCGAAGAGCGCCGTGGGGCACGGGGGGCGAAGCACACCATCGCTACGGCCAACGGCCAACTATTGGCATCCTCGTCACTGCCCAAGGCCCAAAACAACATAAAATTGAACAATACAATACAAAAAATTGACCATATAACTGAAGACATATTTAAGACGTTTAAGTCTTAACTCATCTTTCACACTGCAGCCCAGAGGCTATCCAAGTGAAGAGGCGTCCCATCCGAACAATCCTAAGTGTTCTTCAGATTGTGCCAAAACCACTGAGAAATCCCCATACAACACTCTTGTTTTTCAGCATCACAACACCTTCACGTGAGTTCATGTGGCTTTCAGGACCAGACCTTGGGTTCGTGGAGTTCTTGGCTTTGACCTCAGCTTTCAAACTTCCCAAAAGTCCATGCGAGTGTGAATGTGTTGCATTTTAATTTGAACCCACGGCACACGGCAGGGCACTTTGCTCTTTTTCTGCCGCAGAATCGGTTGAAGTTGTCTAGTTTTGCGTACTACCATTGTAACATATGGTACCCATAACCTTTCAAGACATTCGTCACTGTGTGAAGGTATCATCTGGTGCTCCACCGCCAATAAGCTCTTGTACCTCTCCAGCCCATATCCACGCCACTTCCTTGCGACGTGTCAACAATCGTAAAGGCAAACCCTTATGGCCTTCAATGGGAGGAATTTCACTGCCATATTCTGCCTCCATGATGTCTTCGGCCGCTTTGCGAAGTTCAGGTGCTTCACTGTTTAGAGCCTTACGGAATTCTTCCTCCTTTTCTCTCTGTTCCTTATGAACTTCTCGTGCCCTGGCCAGCATCTCTTCACGTTCCTGTCTCTCTTTCTCCTCTCTTACGGCCTTTTCAGCAGCTTGCCGTTGTGCTTCCTCAGCAGCTTCTTTTGCCACCTGTTCGCGCCTCTTCTTCTCAACGGCCATCTTGGCCTTTCTCTCGGCCTCTTCTTGTTCTTGCTTACGTTTCAACTCCTTCACCTTCTCTGGAGGCTTCCATCCTAAGGGACGCACATCTAACACCAATGGACGGCCCTTCAGAAATTGCATCACACGTTGTTGGTTCTGTGGCAATAATGCCAAACCATTGATAGCGTGGACCTCATGATTTTCAGGGATCCCCTTCTTCTTTGCAAAGGAGTCAGCAGCTACTGACAGGATCATTGGTGGAGAACCACCTGAGAAACGCAAACCCAAAGGACCCTGCTCCTCGGTGGTGAACTGAAAACGTAGAATGCCCTCCTCTATTGGAGGTAAAGAGTCCAAGTTCACTGGTGCTTCCAGTTCAGCCTGAAGTGGCTTCTGCACTTCTTCTGGCTTTCCCTGCTTGGGCTCGGGATCATCACTGCTACTGTCACTGGAGGAAGAACTTTTCTTTGTCTTTTTGCTTTTTTTCTTGTCTTTCTTTTTCTTTTCTTTTTTCTTTTTGTCCTTGTCCTTCTTCTTTTTCTTCTTCTCGTCGTCACTATCTTTTCTCTTCTTGCCCATCAGCGAAACGGCGCCGGCCGTGCAGCTACGAGAAGGAAGACATTAAACAAATGCTTCGGAGCCATAAAAACATGCATTCTGCAGGATCTGACACTGTTGCTGCTCTGGACAACGCTTAGACTTAGAATCTTATGCTGTTTGGCATGCCTCACTTTCAACAAACGATCTCAATAACAAAATCACAATGTCATCCCGAAAAACTCACTGTGCACCTTGTGCACCATTCATGACCCACATCTGTTCCCGTTTTTCCCTCCGCCAAGGGACAGCCGATCCGGTGGGCTTCCGCGTCCTTTTCGACGCGGCCTGGCTGAAAAAAGTCATCTGCCAATGGTGCACTCGAGAAATGTTGGATGCATATGGATGTTTCCGAAAGTAGTGGTACCCCCAAATCATCCCATTTTAATAGGGTTTTCCATTATAAACCATCCATTTTGGGGTTCCCCTATTTTTGGAAACACCCATATCCTTGTGGTGTAATTTAAGGCAGGTTCTTCCATCCTCACGACAAATTGGCACCTGAGGTTCCTCCTGGTGAAGCACTTCACGTGCAAAGCCTGTGAGGGAGGGAGCTCCTGCCAGGATTGGCGAGGCACCAAAATTGATCCCGGAATTGGGCCACTTAGATGGACCTAAATGTAATTATCAAACCGGGGTCATCATGATTCATGTAAATCATGTCAATACCTCAAAGATCCACAAAGGAGTTTGAATCAGTACCTCTCTGACAGATTGAGGCCTGTTTATATCTGTTTATCATATATCAACTGACCAACCACCAACGGCGACAGCAGGCTCCAAAGCCCAAGGCAACCATCACGACCAGTTCCATTGCGCGGAAGCCGTACGGGTGGCTAATGAGGCGATCCATTGCTCCGTGGTGGGTGAACACGCTGAGATTCATTGACAAGCTGACAAACACACAAAAAAAAATGGATTTCAAGTTTCAACTTGGAAGGTGCAACCAGTGCTGTTAGAACAGCAAATTTTGAATCAGAAAGATACAGGCTATGCAACGAGTGTGTCTGGTTCTGTTCTAGATATCTTATTGGTGTCTCGGGAGGTATTTCGGGAGTCAACCCCTTGGTGCTTAATCAAAAACTTGGTGAAAAAATTCAAAAGGCACCCCAAGCACAGCATCCTTGGCTGTAAATCTGTTAGCCACGAAGGAAGGACGCCCGCCAAACACCAAACGTTTGCAAAAAGGCACCCTTTTCGGGAGCAATTTAGAGGCAAACAAAGCCACACAGCCAAAGGCAATAGGACAAGCATGGGACACACATTTTTTCGGTGCATCCAAAGAGTGCGCCCTCTCTTTGGCATCCAGCTCGTCGCTGTAAGCTACATCAAGTGGTCCATAGAGCTTCTGTAGCACCTGTCCCAAACCACCCAAGGACCCGTGATGGCATTAGATTTACACCTTCAGTACCTGATGATATCTGGTAACACAAACAATGGTCCAACTTCTGAATATTTCTTGTTGTGAAGTTGTGAGTTAAGAGATTTGATTGTCCACCAGAACGCCTCCAAAATGCGAGTTTCCAGCAAACACAGCCATCGCATGGGGCAAAAACCTGGCCATCGCCACGGAAGCCGACGTTTGCGACGCTTTCGACTTCTCAGGTCAGGACCGTCAACGACGGAGCGCGCCAGCGTCACCAGTTTGGGCCTGACGCAACACGACCATCACGACATCAGCCGTTGCGAAGCGCGGCAAGTGTGACACGCAGTTGCCAAGCCTCCCGGGCAGACGCTGCAAAAAGGCATCAAATTCCAGCAGGCGCTCATGAATCTCTCTTTCGCTGGGCGCATAACACCTCATAGACTCATAGACATGGAAGAAAACACCCTCAAAAAAAAGACATGCAGGAGAAAAAACGTGACTCTTGTATTCTCTTGCTGCAACAGAATGCTGTGGATCAGCAGCGCAAAACCTCCAGGACAAAACTTCCTCCAGAACTAACAGTCATCCAAGTCGCGGCAGCGCTGCCATGTCCTCTGCATCCTTCAAGGCCTCGACTTCCGACGGATGCGCTGCATGGAGCGCATTTGTCAAAGCCGTCAAGAGCTCCTACCGACGCCGACGCCCAGCCATACGGAAAAATAAAGAGGTGAAGATTATGGGGCTTTGTGAATTGGAAATATCCAATGAAGTTAAAAGGTCACTAGGATACTGGGATGAGTTGGGATGAGAGAAAATCCCAAAGTATCCCAATTTCTTTGCATTTTCTCAGAACCATCAACACGGTAGTATCCTCCCTGCGCTCGACTGGCAGGAAGCTGCCCAGGACCTTCAGTTCCTCTTGCCCGGCCTGACATCTATGGTTAGGACATCAAGTTGAATGTGCAAAATAAGAAGTGACTAAAGGAGCTGAGCACACAAATCTCAACAACTAAGAAAAACCAACAACATCAACAACCATCAACTGTGCAACCAACAGCAAGCTGCCAGAATTCAAAAGGTCGCTCCAAATTTTCGACGCTTTCGGGTACCCGTCTCAGCTCCAAAACTTCACAGTCTTGTCAAAGGAGCCCGTCACCAGCATCTCAGCATATGGATGACGATCAAAGCAACCTTTGGTGAGGGCGTTCGGCGAAGTTGACATAGACATGAGGTCTTTAACAGTGCTGGAAATGAAGCTTCTACATGCCCTTACCACCCCACAAAAAAAAAAGAAAAAAGGTATCCGTTCTCAAATGATCAACATACATGTCATTCATCATGCATCTATATATTCATATATATATATATATATGCATCTTACACATCTTACACGTATACTTAGCAGGTTCAGGTGTCATTGAGGTTTGGCCTTAAAACTGCCGGTGAATTGGATGAATTTCCTATAAGAAAATGTCATCCAAGCCACGCACAGCTTTCTCGTGACAGGGCAGTTGCAGCACCAAACGTGCGCTTCGCAACTCAAAAACTGCGAGCTGTCCGCAGAGCACCTTGACCTCCAATTCTCACGAGATTTGGAAGAGTTCTCTTTGTTGCCAGAGGTCCCAGGTCTGTTGAATTTTTTCATTTTTTTGTGAATGTCATGTCATCCTTTTGGGGGTTCTTTTGCCGTGCATCTTCAAAGAAATAAAGATAAACTTAAGAATGGCAGCAGTCCCCACAGCCCACCTCTTGCTCTTTTGCGACGGCAGGCTGTGGCAAAGAGGAGGAGACATACAAAAAGCAGCTATCCAGGGAGAAGCAAACATTTGGCAGATCATACTCCTTGGGGTCACAGGCATTCCTAACACCATCTTCTGAACAATGCTGCTGCTAAATGTTAGAGATTTCCAGCAAGCTTCATTCACCGCAGCGCCGTATAGATTTCGCAGCTGTCGGTCGGAGCGTGCCTCGCATCTTTCATGCCATGTTGGGTAAACGGCTGTTTCACCGGTTGTTTCACCGGTTGTTTCACCGGTTACCACGCCAATTCCCAAACCCCATCCAAACCTGCAACACAATAACCCTGGAGCGATCAGTACATGCCGCCACCATCAAGCCATCAGGTGATGCGCTTAACGCCAACACGGCGAAGGACACCACGCTGTCGCCCAAGGCGTTCAGGTTAACCCGAAGTGACTCCTCTCCGTGAAATGGGAAATGTTGTCCGCACAATGAGGACAGCACAACCCCCCCCAAAAAAAAATGATGAAAAATTGGAGAAACAAAAGAGAAAGTCTGTCTTCTACTGGAAGGAATTCAATACTTTCTCCACTTCCTCCGCATGGCCCTTTTTTTTATCTCTCGTTCCAATCTGCCCTGGTCCGTTCCAATGCGAGCACCAGAAAAAGTGTAAGGCAGAAATCTCTGCGTCGAAACACTCCATACTTTGCCCCCAGAGATTGAGAACAATTTCCTGGGGGTCAGATGAAGTCTTGTACAGCGGCATTGCATTAAACGCAGTGCCCTGGGTGAAACCTGCTGCTTCCTCTGCAGACAAACGCAATTCAAACAAACAAATGGCTGTCGCAAGCAAGAGATGCTTAAGACTATTTTGCACATAGATGAGATACTGACGAGATGATGCGAAGCAAGGTAGAACAATCTCCTGGTCTTTCAGCGTGTTGGCAGTCTGCACAAGTCAAGAGTTCCATATCTCCCGGGCTTGCAATGACCAACTTTGCCTTTGCAAACTCCAAGTAAGGAAACCAAAAAACACATTGCTCTAGGGAAACGAGTCGTTATCTTGATCCATTTTAGTTTAGTGTATCTTCGATATCAATTGGAACTCAAAGACTCAAAGATGTTTTTGCTACAAATACACTCCGCCGGTCACTCTTCGACGTCGCCCTTACAATTTGGACGGCCTGAGATGCTGGGAGCTTCATGGACAATCCAAAAATCCACGAAACCTTCACCATTTGTTTCGATAGCTTTTTCAGGTATCGTGATGCCAACTTGTTTTTTTTGAGTCAATTTTTTTTCCTGAGTTTGCCCCCAAAAAAATTGAGCACAGTAAAAACAAAAACAAAGGAAGCGGTCAAAATGTCAAATCCATCGCCAAATCGCCTTTGTTCCCGGAAGGTCCGGATCACTTCGGCGAGGCGTCCACGCATGGCATGGCGCTCCTCGTCTGTGGGCTTGCACTCGGCCTAACACACGAAGCAGTATGGACATGGACAACGTGATGCATCGAGCTGCACAAACTCTCCGGCTCCACATCTTGAGCTGCAACAAAAAATGCACGGTCGCCTATGGAATAGGGGTGAAGTGACTTCGATCAAACCGCTGAAGCGTTGAACCCTGACTTAGCTCCCACCGAAGTGCCCAGCCTCCCAACGTTTTTGCCAGCTTTTTAAGTTCAACATGAGCTGCATCAGCATGTCCTCTGCTGGAGGCAGCACCTACAGGTGAGAAGCATGGACTGCATGGACCAAAAACGGAAGACCTCATTGAAACGCCAAACAAACTCGCATAACTCGCCGTTGTCGTTTCAGTTTGTTACCATCCTGAACTCAAAAAAACGATCCCTTCCAAAGTCTGAAGGTTCGGCTCGCCCGCACCTTGGTGACAGTCAAAAGAAATGGTGCAACCAAATATTCGATGAAACCGATCTGGCCATAAGGCAAGTTGGCTTTCTCCCTGTCATAAAGGGATTGCACTGGAAGCTCCAATAGTTTCTCCTCATCACCTTGGAGGAAGTTCTCCTCCATGGCTTTCTGCACCCAAATCTGACAAATCCTGTCGACGCTTCGACGGATTCGACGACTGCGGGCTTCGGATTCTGAATCCAACTTCAGTGACTCGAACGACGACGTTCCAGTTATATCATGCACCCTTCAATCCATTCAATCCATTCAATCCATTCATGCCATTCAACACCTCATCAAGTCATCATCAACACAATGCATTCAGGCAATTCCAACAAAAACTTGGTCATCAGTATCACGGTGTCACTAAGCTTTTCTTCAGGATTGCCCTACTGCCAGGGCTCATTACAGCTATGATCCCATCCGATCCTCCATGGCTTTGTGGGGTTGGAGGTATCCGCAACGTGAACCTGAGCATCAGAGGTCACGGGGTCTTGGAAGATCTGTTTCTTCCAAAAATCCCATCATACCATTGCCACTGCTGCCATTGTTGCCAGTCTTCATGTCACATGTCACAACCTGCATTTTTATGAATGAAATCTCTCCCGTTTCGACACCAAGAAACCATCAAATCCATCAAGGTCTGCTTGGTACTGGGTTCTTTGAAGACTTCTACCACTTCAGGGATCGGAAAGTTAGGTTCTTCATCTTCATCCCTGGATTCTCGGAAGATCTCGGTGGCATGGTCCAAAACCTCGCTGTTCATCTCGTATAACATCTGCACCTACCAGGGAAAGAATGAAACTGACATATAAGAAGTATTGTACAACATTAAAGAACCATTCAAAAGAGTCCAACTAATCATCCAAATTTAGACAACATAGGAAATGCATCTCTTTGCGCCCACTTAACTGTATGACATTCTGATGAGTAATGATTCTAACTGAGGGGGGCATCATGATTTGTTTGCAGTACATCTGATCACTGTTGTTATAGTTATGAAGCTGGTTGTGAGTAGATTCTCCTGGGTTATTCCATATGCAATCCGTCATCGACTTTCTCCTTCCAATAGATTCGTTTCCTGCGCCCATTGGAGTCTGAGCCTATTCCATTGAATCATTGAGATTTTCTAGCGACCCCATTCGGATGAGCCACAAAAATCACCAAAGACTGCTGTTCCCACCTTCTTGACATTTTGAAAGTGCAATGCAGTATCTGTCGCCATGATTGCTTGAATGCAAGCCTTTCTTGAGACCATGTACTGACTCCGTGACATCACTGAAAAAACGCCACATTGAGGCTTCTTCGCAATCTCGAACAATTTGGAGCTGCTCATTTGCTGCAAAGGAGACCTAGTTGGACCCCAACACAATCCAACACAATGGCACGCAAATGTCAAATGATGATTTCCTTTCACAATTGTCTCCAAAAAATTATGAAATTTTTCATTACTACTCCTGGCAGTCCAAGAAAGTCTTAGCCGCTTCACCGTTTCACCTCCTTTGTGCAAAAAAACAACGTTTTTTGACAGTTTCCCCTCACCCTGGCCTGTCGTTATAAGTCATTGCCAGGGTGTGCCTCGTTCCAATCAAAAAACGGCTATTCACTCCTGGATGACCCAAATCGTGTGCCAGTGCTGCGACTAGCACGGCAAAGGTCTCATGGTACTCCAAGAAGTCAATGACATTGCACAAATTGGCTAGTCTCCAAGTTGCATGGGCCACATCAACAGCATGGAACCAGTTATGGTAAGGGTTGGATCGGCTATAGCCAAGCTCCACCTCCTCCACAAAGGCTTGAAGAAAACCCTCGCAACGAATACCATGGTTGGCTGGACCAATAATGAAGGCAGCAGCTGCACGATTCATGATAGGATCAAATTCCAAAGGACTTAACTTCCAGGTATTCAGTGCATCCACTGACAAACCAGCATCTTCAAGCAGTTTGTATTGCTCGGTGACCATGGTCATGGTATCCATCTCTGGTTTCTTTTCTCCACCCTGACCCACCATTAACACACTGCCAGCCATACCACGCCCCTTCTTCTTGTTTCCCTCGTCACCTTCAGTGCGAGCACCCACCCACTGTCCAGCTGAGCTATCATTTTTGTCCTCTTTCTTTTGTAGATCCGTGACCTTTTGAACAACCTTGTCCAGCAAATGGATCTCTTCCTCGCATCAGAATTTCCGTTCTCAAACACTCTAGCACCACAGGGTATGAACAATGTATGAACAAAGCACCCTGACTTAATTATGATTGTCTGCAGAGTACCTCATTGAAGACCTATCGATACCAATGTTACCAATGTTTAAGTCTTCTCAGAGTCAACAAGAGAGGTTCCGCCACCAAAGCAACAACACGTGCAAACATCTGCCGAAACCGATTCCCTCCACCCAACAGCCTTGAAGTTCGCATCTTTCCAAGTGCCATCTTCGTTGTCCTCCTCATCGGAATCCTCTTCTGCTTCCCCTTCCCCACCCAAGTCCGGAACTGATTCAAAAATACTCGCAGCAGTATCTTTCACCTGTGTCAAGAGCTTCTCAATGGGATGCAAGATCATCTTCGAGGTGGTTCTCTGCAAGACCATGGAAAAACTAACCATCAAAACCATCACAAAGAGCAGTAAGAGCAAATTCATTCCAGAATCCATTTGATTTGGACCTGTGAAATTGAAACTGATGCTCAAATAATCACTCTGATGGATTTGCACTCCATCAGTTCGAGCTGGTGCGCTACGACCATTCCATGGCAAAATGGTCAAGGTGGCATTGGGCAAGATGTCCACCTCAAGCATGCCACGTGCAATACATGCGATGCTCTCCAAAGAGGAAGGTACAAAGGTACAGAACACAAAAAAAACACAACAAAACAAAACAGTCGCCCCCAAAAAACACAGTCTTTTTTTAGTCGTTTTGTGATTGTTTCATTTGTTTCTGTTTTTTTTTGCGTCGGTCAATGTCAAGTTGCGCCATCTTTGACAGCCACTTGGTAGGGGAAGTAGTTCATGGTGGTATAAAATGCATCAAATTTCTCCAGCTCTCGCGTCAGGACATCAGGCCTTGCCAAGGAGATGTCATCCAGGCGTTGGGCCCAGCTCAACAGTGACTGGTCAGTCTGCGGGAAGCTCCACATCGAGAACCTCCCAAAGCGAAAGTTTTAAAAGTTTCAATGCAAGTAATGCAAATGCACTGTACAAATAAATTGAAGACTTTGAGAAAAGCTTTTATTTTTTTTTCCTGGACCCTCCTTGAGGTGGCAAATGGATGGGGTGCCAAGTGCTAGTAAACAAGTTAAGGTTAAAACGCCACCCGCTGGAGGTCTAATCATTCTAAAGTCGAAAGTGGACGCCTTATGACGTCAATGCGAGACGTGTGAAAAATCCATCAAATCAAACGTGAGGTGCGTGAGTGAGGTGTGCATCTGAGGCACATGGGAATGATCAGCACCAACAGGATGATCAAGCAGGAGACGCGAGTCGACAGCGAATGTGTCAAACGGCTGTTGATCACCTGCAGGGGACAGTTATATAGGTTGATACGACAGCTACATCAAACTCACCATGTCTTAGTCTTGTACAACGAAAAAATTGTAATTCCATTTTTCCACCAATGATATGTATAGTTATGTATATCTTTTATATTATGTACAAATTACAAATGTTACACTACATATTTTCAATGTTCTTTAGGCACATTGAATCGCAGTTTACTTATCATAGAGACAATACATTGCATACATTTTTCAGCTGTCAGCTGTCTGCATTTTTTCCCCCATCTTGAAACAACAACAACAACAACAACAACAACAACAACAACAACAACAACAACAACAACAACAACAACAACAACAACAACACACACACACACACACACACACACACACGACACACGACGACGACGACGACGACGACGACACACACACACAACACACAACACAACACAACACACACAACACACACACACACACACACACACACACACACACACACACACACACGACGACGACACGACGACGACGACACACACAACAACAACAACAACAACAACAACAACAACAACAACAACAACAACAACAACAACAACAACAACAACAACAACAACAACAACAGCCCTCGGCATTTCGCACTCTCCACCTTGGCACTACCTTGAGCTTTTTCACCGCCCATGCCAGGTAAAAAACGAAGCATCTTCACCATCTTCGTGAAGCGTCCAACGCGTGCACCAAGCTTTGCGATGCGCGCCGCACGTGCAATAATCACCTCACAAACTCCATCAAGACCGTTGACTGACACCGTCATGGTCTGCCATAGATATTTTTCCACATCAATTTCTTAACTCATAATATTAACTTATAATTAAAATAGAATGTATATATATACATACTATAGCATGTTTGTTCAAGTTTGTTTGACGATTTCCACCTATGGATCACCTGACTTTTTTTAAAGTTCTTCAAATTCTGTTTTTTTCCGCCAGGCGCCTGGTTCCCGACATCTCCTGCACTTTGAATCAAGGCTTGGATTCCAATGTAGTTCACATCCAGCAGCAAAGAAACGCCACCAAGGATGTCCATATAGAAAAAGAAGGAGCCCACATAAGTGTGGCGCCCTGCAATGCACTGTACCACAAATTCGAAGACAAACATCAGGAAAACCAAGGTAAGTAGCACGTCCAGATCTACATTGGTACTCCGGTCCACCAAGATCCATAAATCAGGGAAGAAGAGTGCAAAGAGCAAAGCAACAAACATGATGAGCAAAAAAGCCTTGCTTCGATTGATCTGCCGACACGTCGGCACCGCCTCCTCCTTGATATATTGCCAGCGACTTTGTGCTTCGTTGCTCTCGGGGGACTGAAGGCTGATTTTGTTGCCAAGACTGCTGCGGCGACTCGGTGTGGTTTGTGGAACTTGGCTATTACTGTTTTGTGGGCTAGTTGGAACTGGTGTTAATAACACACTCTGTGAATGTTCTCCTGGAGGTCCTGGAGTACCAATGGGTGGTGGTTCCAATGTGGACATTTTTGGAGTTGGACTTGGTGCACTGGGTTCGGTATGCACTCCCACCTCCCCCGGAAGGAGAGATTCATCAGGTCTCAAGGACCCGATGTCGACATCGGGCTCAGCGGGCTCGCTGGGTGCACCAGGTGTCACTGATGGTGAGGGCGACACTGGGACTCCAGAAACAGAACTCTTCGGCTGATCTGGCAATTTCAAGTTGCTCATTCGTCGTTGCCTGGTCCACTGACAAGCACAAAACTTCAACGAGGAACATGAAATGTGTGAACAAAGATGTCGAAAATTGATTCAAAATATATTATACATTACAAATATCAACACATCAAATCTTCTCACGTCAAATCTCATCAACATATTCCTACACCTTTCCCAAGTGCCTCTCAATCTTCTCTGCTGCCCCGCCCGGCTCATCTTCCATCACAATGACCCTGGAGTTTCTTCGGTGTCCTTTATCCCCGCCCTTTTGCTTCTTCTTTGCATCGTTGAATTGTCTCATGGAGGGTGCTGCTTTGTTCTTCGCATTCGCTACACTCACAGAGCCTCGGCGGACAGCTTGCGCCACCATCGCCGCACTGTCAGCAGCAGAAGCTTTTTGAGGGCTCAACTGGCCCATGAGTTCTGGACGAAGCTCGTTTTTGTTGACCTTCACCTTGTCATCCTCCAGATCTTCTGAAGATGAGGAGGAGGATGAAAATCCACTCTTCGATGCTGCCACCGGACTCCCTCTCACACCTTGTCCTGCCTGCTCATCTCCATTTTGAACTTGCTCTTCCAACTCATCACTACTGGAAGAAAACCCACTTTGGCTGGCTCCCACGGCTTTTTCACCTTCCTTTGCACCATCACCTGCATCACCTTCACCATCCTCATCACTGCTAGACCCAAAGGCCTCGCTGTGAGAGGCCGCCACGGAGCCTTCTGGGGACGGCTCCGGCACTACGGAGCGGAACTCAGGCATGGCTTTGGATGTTTTTGTTTGCACAGCCGGTGGATGTTTTGCGCTGGAAGTCTTAAAATGGTAACCATGAATGGCATGTCAAATGTTGAAACAGATTGAAAAATTGGTGTTCTAATCCAATATCTTTAAAGTCATCTTACCTGCATGTTGGAAAAAAGAATGTACCTCAGCACCTGATTTAATCAGGCACACACTGCTTGAGCCAAAAATAGGCCCATTTCTCAAAGCCTGATCATTATGCTGACGAAATGACGACTCATGATTTGCAGGTGGTTACGTGGCATTCAATTCAGATCCTCAAGGCCCCTATGAGACTACAAATGCCGCCATGTTCACATGCTAGTCCATAGGGGTAAAGATTTTTGGGTGACTTCTCCTTCACCGGCGCAGAGGGTTCAGAGGACTCTGATGGTAGCTGCAAATAATGCAACTCATGATCATCACGAGCTGCCAGGATCAAGGTTGACACGTCCAACCAACAAGAAGCTGTGACCTACCGGATTGCCAGGATCTTGCAAACAGCCTTACATGAAAATTGCAGCATCTGTTATTCTATTTTTGAAAAGGACAAGTGATGTGACTTGATCAGATGAAGGCAAAGTCTCTTCTAAAATCTGGCGCCTCCCCAGCCATCTTCCATGATTCCAGCAATTTGAAAGTGGAACTTGTCGATGCTTCTCCTCGAATAGCAGTTAAAGAGGCTTCACTGCTTACACTCGCACCAGGTTGCTGGACAAAATGTGAGCAAGCTTTGGGAGCAAACAGTTTTCTGTCTTTCTGTCATATCCGACTACGGCTGATCTGTCACGATCGATTTTGTCGACCGAATGAGTGGTAACGCGTACAAAAAGAAAAGCAGCCCTTAAGGCTTGCGCAACCTGCATACACGGTACTGTACACACTCTGAACAAAGCGAGTGGGCGTTCTGTGTTTCAGCTCGCCAAGAACATTGACCCGTGTTTGAGCCTGCGGAGACAGGCAGTCTAACGCCTTGGGCAAAGCCCAAAACATCGCTTGGGACGACTGTCCTCTTCAGCTTTCCTTTGTGCCTCTCTTAATGCGCTCTGCTCATCTTGCCTTGCCTTGGCCGCTTCCAACAATTTAAGCACTTCGCTGAAGTTTGGACCTTGGCTACCAACATATCTGTCAGCCAGAAGCCTTTTGACAACTTCTACAGTTCTTGCATTGGTGCTGGCACCGGCAGCCAGAAGCACTTTGACAAGTTCTACATCGCCGTTGCTAGCTGCATAGTGCAGCACCCCCCGAGGCATGGTGGCACCCTTGGTCAAGAGCTGCTGGACTACACCCGCATGGCCACTGTCTACTGCCACACCAATGGCTGAAGGAGGGCCATCAATCTTAGCCCCAGCGTTCAAGAGCAGCTCGATCATGGCCTCATGCCCGAAGCGCGCAGCATAGTAGAGGGGGGTAAGCGGTTCCATAACCGCCCGGCTAGGATCTTTTTCGGTTGTTGCATCGACATGGAAACCAGAAGCCAACAGCAGTTCGGCCACCACCACGTGGCCATTCAAAGCTGCAAAATGGAGTGCTGAGTATCCGTGTTGGTCTCTTAGGTCAACATAAGCGCCGGCGGCCAAAAGAAGCTGCACCACCTCTGCATGGCCACTCTCTGCGGCCATATGCAGAGCGGTTTTAAAAGCACCATTAACAGAGGGGTGATGTGTGTAGTTTATGGCGTCAACCATGGCGCCAGCGGCTAGGAGAAGCTTCACCACCTCTACGTGGCCATTGGTTGCAGCCAACATTAGGGAGGTTTTCGTATCCTTGCCTCCACCCTTTCTCTGCTCAAGCTTCTCCGGCTCTGTGCGAAGAAAGCTTCGCACGGCGGCCACGTTGCCCAACTCTGCGGCACTTTGGAGGTCCCGAAATTTCTTCGCTTCAGCCGCATCTGCTTCGGCAGAGTCTTCGATGGCGTGAGGCTGTGCGCTTTCTGCATCTACGGGGGGATGAGGCATTTACATGCACTTACCTCAACCCTTCACAGCGCACCCAGACTTGAGATTTCTAGACTTTGCCAAGCACAAGGCCTGCACAACCTGCATACATAGTGTAAAGTGCATACTGTGTTTTATGATTTTTATATTCACAGATCCAACCACTTGCATGTCTCATAGGACACCTGTAGTAATCCGCCGAGTCTCTACCATAGATGTTGGCACGGTGATCCCGGGAGATGGTCACAAAGTGTGCGCCACCGGGAGCAAAGCGGCCACCAGTGACCTGCACCCAGCATTGAAGGGAACAAATTGTTTAGGGTGACTGGGTGATAATGGCCATGTCGTCCAATAGACATCAATAGACACTGATCATAAGATATACGATGTTATGATAGGCTATGTACACGTCATGTAAATGATATCTGCAAATGTCAAACGCATGAACTGACACTTAATTATATTCGTGGAATCAGAGCGTGTTGCCTTTGGTATCATGGGTCATGCAGCAAAATCATCCAAAACTCCATCAGTGTGGTTTCTGACCTGCTTTTGGTGATCCTTGAAGCTCTGCAGCAGCTGCAACTCATGCTGCGGCAGGGCATAACCACCGCCCGTGGCAAGGGACAGGAGGTGCACATCACCACCCATGGTCGTCCTACACGCTTCCAATAAGTCAGAAGTTTGTGGTCCAGTTGGAGAAATTCGGGCATCAAGTCGAGGTACCGACCCCCTCACTGTTTCACATCCGAGCTTCACAAGCACAGTCTGCTCAAAGACGTCCAGAGCCAATGGTGGAGATGCAAGATTCGTGTATTCCACCACACCATCAGGAGACAATAAGCCTCATTTGTTCTGCCATACTTGAGGGGTATGTGCCTGTAAAGAGACAACACGTTTGGTTATTGAGCAATTTCTTCACGCTGCTCAGCCAAAAAAACAGCCCAAGCAGCGCAGTCGACGATCAGCTGTGGCCACCAAAACCACGTGCTCGTCAAAACGGCTCGCAGCCCATTTGACTGCCGTGACGTTCGCAGAAAACGCCTCAACTCCTGGTTGGAAAAAGATTGCACACCACTTCCAATCGGCATACTTACCGTGTGCAGGGCTTCTCTGATTTTCTGTCTTGAAAATGCACAGGAGTTGTCATGAGGTATTCAACAAAAGACCTAATATATAAGTTATATAAGCCTTACTCGGACTCGAACTATTGCCTATCATTGATTCTGTCCAACGGGTCCTGGAACTGTTTCGCATGGACCAGTGCAACAGGCACCATCAGAGAGCGCTTGCAAGGCCTCCTCAAGTGCCTGGCAAGGGCGTCCATGGCAAGCGTGTGAGTTGAACGTGGGTTGCCAGTCCTTGGACCTGTATCTTGTGAATTCAGGATGATCACATCACAAAGTCGTAGGCTGCACCGTCCATGAACAAATCAATGGTCGCATTGTACTACACCAACAAATGGAGTCAGCAAAATATCAAAGTGACACAGCCAGCCTTGACATCCGCATCCTCCTCCACTTCATTTCCAACCTTGCTCCCATACATGTCGAGGCTGGACTGTAGAACCCCGGCTACTGGCAAGTCGCCATCCTGAACAACTCTTCATCAACTTATACAACCCAAAATCATCGGCAAAATCAGTCAAAAAATCGATCAAAAAAATCAAAAAAAGAATGTGCATCCGATTCACCATATTCACCATGCCTCAAACACCAAACTTCCTGATGAATCTCCAAGAATCCACATATTTCAAACCTGTCTCACTCTCCAAAGCTACCAAGGTCTCAATGAATTCTTTCTCTTGCAAGAACTGCAAAATGGCCTGCGCCCAGGTGACTCTAGGTCTATGCGAAAGCCGAGCTGTTCAGGCCCCACTCTCCCATACTCTCCCCAGCCTTCAACTGATAACGTGTGCTCTCATCCAACTCATCTGGATCTGCTTTCCCGCCACCGACTTTGCCCAACATGGCTCCAAGAGTCTTTCAGTGATAAAAATTCAGGGCTCGCTGAGGGATGCTTTAACTTTTCATTTGTTTGCCGGTTCACGTAGGTTTGGTATGCAGGATTTCTGCTCATACCTGCTCACTTGTGGTTCTCTTCGTTCTCGTGTTCCGCCGCAGTGAGCACTTAAACTAAGCGAAAATCTGTGCATTGGCATGAAGCAGAGACTATATCTTTCATAAAATAGCCACCTCTACTTCAAGCGAAAAAAAAGTCAGCAAAAGTCTCGGTCGGCTGCTCTGCTTTTGATCATAGTTTTCTTTCTTCAAGCTTGAGCCGAGTCCAGGAAAATCCATCTCAGGATTTACTCAAGTGGTTCGGAAATTCCAAAAATTTACCAACTCCAGAATCGTTTCTAGGCCTCTGTCAGGAACTTGTCATAGGCAGCCTCAAAAGCTTCTTTTTCTTCCAGGAATTTCCGAAGATTCGAAACAGAACCTCACACATTGCAGGGTGCGGGTGTCCACATCAACTTGGTGGTTTCAGGATCAACTTGGCTGTTCGAATGCAAATCAACTGATCTCTAAAGAAGAATTGTACTCATTCATCGTCAGTTGTCTTCCCCGATTTGGGGAGTAGAAAATCCTGTAAGAACTGCAGTGAAAACACATTTCCACCTGATTTTTCTACCTCCTTCGGTTGCCACCATGAGGGCCTTGACGAAAGGATGCCGAATTCAAAACCTCTGCGAAGGGTTTGGCGATCTCCGGGCGCACCTTGAGGAAACGTGAGAAGGAATGGACATTTGAAAGACATTTTGAACACCTAAATCGTTTGTCAAACCTGCCATAGGGAGCAGGTTTGAACCCAAAGATTTTTTACTCTCAGATCCGCTGCTTCGCCCTTTCGGAGGCCTGCACTAGGAATGGGTTGCCGCAAGCAAAGAAATCCATGCAAACCTGCAGTTCTTTCAAGGCTTGTGAGCTTCCAATGCCACAATTTTTGCCAAGACACATCAAGGATCCAAGGAGATTCGTCAATGCCTAAAATTGCAACATGGCCATGGTGCTGGCACTGATTTGGCACCTAGCTATCTACGATATCTTCATATTGCAGGATGTTTTGCTGGTTGTTTTTAAATGTTACAGGGTGAAGAGACCAAAAGAATCTGTCCATCCCCTTGACCTAAAAAACCAAAAGTAAGCATCGCATCACAACTGCATACAATTTGCCCAGATGCACCATGGATGACGTGGCTTCAGGCAACATCGACCTTGCTAACTCGCATCAACTTGCCATTTCTGCATCTCACAGCCACCGCGACCAAGGGACACCAGGAGCCGCAAAGGTTGTTTCGCCTTCAACTCCTCCACGGGTCGAAAGAGATCATCCTCAACGAAGTAGGGCTCTGCACAGCTAATCTTCAATGACTCCACCGCCTTGCAAAAATAAGCCAACCATGACCAAGCCTATGTGAAACTATGGCCAGAATGCCAGAACGCCCAGCCTCCTTTTCAGGCACAGCTGCACCTCCTGACATGGATTTGGTGGGAGAATTTCGAAGAAGGGGCGGTTTCGATTTCTGATTTGTGTGTGAATTACAACAAAATTTCCACTCCAGGGATTGATAAAATGCACACACCCCGATCTATTTCAGGATATCTGGATAAGGTACACGAGATGTCTTTACTAACCACAAAAAATGGGAACCTTCAAAAATGCCATATGAAATTTAAAATCTTTCCTTCATTTTCCTTTGGACACTAATGGATTCTAGAGATCATCCCTTGCAAAACCATTGAGGACCTCGTGCACGGCTGGCGTCCCGATGTGGTGCTTGAGCCGCAGCCAAGGCATGACCAACATGAACATGGTAGTCCCCATCAGCAATCTGTTGCGCCCACGAAGGTCGTAGCCACCTCATGCGATGTTTCATGCAAAATATGTGAGTTGAATTATCTGAAATTCCTTTGACATTTGAGAAAATATTTTTTTGATTTGAAAATGAGAAGCGAAGTATGAAGTACTTTTCTCTTTTTTGTTTAATCAAAGGTTTAAAGATCTTTTGGATCTTTCAGCAGTTCAGATCGGAGGCACCATACACAATTCAAATGTCCTGCATAGGCAGCAGGTAGAATCCACTGGGCAATCCCAGAAGGATCGTCCCGAAGCACATCATAGGCCTGGAGTAGCAGAGTAGCATGGCTTAGCAGCCTAGGATGGCCCCAAGTGAACTATTCACATTGAGTTCCTTCTTTAAAAAAAACACCAAAAAAACTTTGGAAAAGGTGCCATCAGACTGTCAGACTCTCTTAGTGTCTTAAGGAAAGCACATACAAAGCACATGCAAAGCACTCAGCCACGATGCCACCTGATGTGGTTCCTCCATGATCAACTGAGCTGCCATGGTCGTGGAAGCAGACAAATCTGGGTGTGCATCCAGGTGGACCATGGTGAGGCCTTCGAAGGGCACCTGAACGAACGGTACATGCTGTCCCCAAAACCACGATTGCTTTCAACATCCAAAAAAAACCGTAGTTTATATAATTTATATATACATATATATATATATATATTGCTATCATTTGCTCTCCATATTCTTGGTCTATTGAGTCTATTGATGAATTCCTCTAAAAATTCATCACACTTCGAATGTAAAACTCTGAAGACCTGGTGAAGGCACAAAAGAATTTCTTCCAAACAGCCGTTTTTGTCAGGGCTTAGCAGCGCTTTCCCATCAGCCTTGTGCCGTCGGATGCTGAAGTGAAGACATCGAAGGGCCTGTCATGGGCAAAGTCACGTCCCATGCACCACAGAATCTCAATATCACACGGCTTTTTGCATAGTTCTATAAGTTTCATCACAAGGAATCTTGTGTTTCCGAAGTTTTAGCTGTGAAAATTTCATCCTTCTAATCTTTTTTTCACCAGAATTTCAGTGGCACCTCGTTGTGGTATTCGCAAATAAAAACGGGAATCTCGCTTCGATGCCGCTTGGCCTGAATCGGCAAACATGGGAAAAACAACATGCAACCGGTGCACGGCCGCGCCTCCAGCGGAGATGACATGAGGGGTGAAACCAAACGCTCATAGACTCATAAATGCATACGAATCCTGTTTGATTTTTGAGCTCTTTACTTCCGCAGCCTAGTCATGTCAAAAGTGCAACCATAGCTTTTTCATACAGGATAGCTGTACAGTGGAACTCTTTTTGCTGGGACAAATCTAATTACAGCAATTGCCTTCAAGAAAGTTCAAAGCAAACATGGCAGCAGTGCTGTTGAAGTGCTTTTGAACCGCATCAAGATATTTCGAGGTTCTAGACCCACCCCAACTGGCAAAGGTATGATACACCAATGGCACATCCACATTCAGCTTCCAGAGTCACGCGCATTTTTTGGGGACAGCAGAGCCATCTCATTTGGTCACACGTCCTTGATGACCACAATCTTATCGTCGGCACTCCAAAGCCGTGGCGTCAACTTGTTCTTGGGATTTACCACCCACACCTGCTCACCGTCCTCGTTTCCTGAACACGTCGAAACATGAGGGCAGTGGCAAACTCACAAAACCCACATTTGAAAACAATAAACAAAAAATCATGTCAACTTCTGTTGGTTATGAAATAATAGTAACATGCGTGCTAGAGTTTTGTTGTCATGTATTGCCGTATTGCCATGTTTTCCAATGTGATTTCCAAGGAACTGTCCGACCAACCAATGACCACCTGATGAGCTGCACGATTCACCATAGCTGCCACCTCCACGAAGGTGATCCTCAATCAGGACCGTGGTCCTTCCTTTCGAAGTTCATTTATATGTACATATGAACATATCTAGTTTAGGATGTATGTCCGGAGATGTTTTGTAGATGTGTGTTTTTAAAAGAAAAATAAATATTCCATGTATTTGCATACACCCATATACACACCACCAATCTATCTACATATATATATGTGCATACTACCCATGTTGTAAGTAACTACAGTAGTATGTTGTAGTATGTTGTAACTTAATGACATGTAGTTGGATTCAATTCTCTGTCAAATGAGTCAAGTGAGCTACGTGATCTGTGCAGTCAAGTAGCTGGGTGGGAAGCGGCTGGCTGCCCAAATAGTCCTTCAAGTACCTGACGCTCATTCACCCATAATGTGGCTCCAAACGCAGCTTGTTACTCAAACAACCGACATTTCTTGGACTTCGAAGGTGATCTTCCAAGTGACATGGTGAAGTGGGGATGGTTGCCCAGGATCTAATGGATGTTTTACAAGGTCGACTTCTTCCCATGATCCAAAAGACCGGTCACGTGATGTCCATGTTGTTGCCCGTCGCCGACAACAAATCGGACAGCACGCCATGCGCCAAGGTGTCGATAGCAACCAGTGCCTCAGATTGCTGGCAGCTTCGCCGGCGACAAAAACTGTGGAGCTTCGCACTCAACGTGCAGTTTGGTGGCCATGGCTTTGGACATCATAGAGATGGTATTGATGGTATTCCTCAGCTCAACTTGAGTCTGACGGTCTGACTCACAATAGGCATCTCAATCCTGACATTCTGCAGTCCTACAAGTTGAAGACTTCCACCTGGATCGGTGTGGATTCTCCATCGAGCAGCTTGATACCACAAAGCTCCAGTTGCAATGTGGCATTGGGAGTGCAAACCTCCACCAGTGGTTCAAATTTTGTGCCTGGCGCATGTTCCTGGCAATCGCACAATTGCGAATGAGGACCCCCAACCAAGATGTATCACTGATGTTGTTTCATCTATCAAAGTTTCAAAACTCTGTATCGTGAGGTCTGATCTATTGCAAATAGAAATGTCTAATACCATGATTCACTACCACATGCTTATTTTCCCTGTGTGCTGGGATATCTCGAATCTACTTATTATCTCTCTAGTAATATCTATACGCATGAGTCAGTGATTCAGTGATTCAGTCATCAAATTGCATTACGTTTTGGCAGCGAAGTTGCTACCCTTCCCACCTCCACCAAAGTCTTCATCTGAATGATCATCGCAACGGTTTGCTCATCGGCCTGACATGCTGGGCCTTCACCCATCGAAGCAAAGCAACCCAGGGTGCCTATGATTCAATCAGGTGATAGATAGTGTTGCAAGCATTCATCTCAACATCCATAACATCCTCAACATCTTAAACACCTTCAAACTACCGTTTCGTCCCACGGCAGTCCCTCCTTCTGAAAGCCCAAGGCTGCATCTGCCAGGATAAAGTTGAAGTCGTACTCCCTGCAAACCATCCAATGTGACAGCCGCATGTCACTTCAGATTCCTTCGTTTGATTCGTTTGTGGATTCCCACTGATGGACTCCAATGGGACGGAAACGGCTGCACCTCAATGGCAGGACGTTGATCTTATGCCGCGAGGTCATTTGGTGCTGAGATACGGTGATGATTTGCCTTACCTGCCAATGACACGAAAACGGAAGGGCATAAAGCTGAAAAAGGGAATAATTTAATAGTTTTTCATGAGCAGTCAAAGCATGCAAAAGCAGCTTAAGCCTTAAGCACCCAAAAGGTACCAAAAACCCGACCGCCTTGATATTTTTCAAGGACCTCTCTGTCTCATCTTCGGCATTCTTAATGATCGACATCACGTCTTCCTCCTGAGTGCAGGCTGGCTCTCACCCTGGCACCCGGGTCAAAGAAATGCTCCAACACATCTGGAACACAAGTTCTTGTTCTTTCCATCCCATGCAAAGCACATTGTGTTCATGTACATGTAGAATTTAGATATTGATAAAGGCACTTGCAGTGAGAATATCACTTTTGATCTTTACGCAGCTTTGTTATACTGCATAAACTGTCCTTTCCTTTGTCCCTGCCAAGCTTCAGAGAGGGAGCAGTAGATGTCGCACTCCTTGGTGACTGAACATAAGACTCCACTGGTATGTCGGTATGTCGTCAAAATTGCAGTCCAGTTGCTGATCCACTTCCGCACATCCTCAGCGGCTCAAGCTGCAACAACACCGACATGCAAACGTTTTGGCGTCCAAGGCGCTCATCAAGTGCAAAGAGGATGGCGCAGCCATATCCTGTCACACTGTGACACGCTGGGTGATTGTCATGGTGCTATTGGCAAAGGATGAATGCCGACAACGGGGATCCGTCCTCTTTCCGTAAAGTTGCAAATCAAGACGCGCACCACTTCCTCGGCAAAAACAAAAGGAAGTGACCCAGAGGAATCGCCAATACAGCAGCTTGCAAAAAGCATACTCGGACTTGGTGCGCCAGATATGCAATGCAATGTGATGCAATAGTACAGTTTCTGGCACAAGAATGGGAAATGAGTTGAAAGAAGGAGATGAAAACAATGGAAGCCAAAAATGTAGCTTAACTTGTTGGTTTTTTGCCAGAAATGGTATCCTCCACATTGATACCACGCAAACTTTTCTGTGTCTCTCAGTCACACCACTGCGCGGTTCTGAAGCAAAAAGGGTGCCGAAAAGTCTTGATCTTTTGATCTTTTCAGGCTCCCAAAGTCATGATGCTCACCCTGCTCACCCCCCCTCAGGGTGAGAGTTGAAGTCTGGCACGACTTATGTGACGAAGGATTCGACGATTGGACCCGGTATTTCAAAGGACCTGAAGTAATCGGAATCGTGGAATCGTCAAACGATCAGCTCCTTTGGAGAATGAAAACAGGATGGAATTGGAGAGGTGGATCCTATAGCCATAGCTGAGGTGGAATCGACTCCATCACAGACTTTGTAGTGAAGATGTTTTTGGCTACCTTTCCAGTTGATCACCCGAACCGAATCAAAGGTCAAGTTGGTCATTGGATGAGCCTTATCACCCAAAATCACACCTGGCTGTGACTTGGGATTGTCAATGGTGATGTTCTTCAAGAGAATGTTGCGATAGATGCCCCTATCAGCTGCATGGCATTGGGCTCCCGGAACTGTGGGCCAGAAAAGGGAGCAGGGTTGACCTTTCCAAAACTCACGGGAATCTGCCTGCTGAGCAGGACCAATCCAAATTCCCCACTGCTCAGGTTCCTTCATATAGATATTCTCATAGGTCACATTTTGAATGATGGACATCTGATTTGGACCGCTTCCACGAAACTTCATGTAGACACCTTTGAAGGTTCGATCCATATAGACATTGCGAAAGGTGATGTTTGTGACAACATCATTCCCTCCTTCAGATCCAATAGTTAAACCTAATCCACTGGCCTCAATATTTTCGAAAAGCATGTTGCTAGAAGTACCTTTCACTGTAAAGCAATCATCTTGGTTCCAAACTTTGCTATGGTGCACCCAAACATTGTTCCCTTGGACATCCCAACCATCCGTATTGAGGGCGCCCAGGTTGTAGACATCATGGCCAGGATGCTCCGAGCGCCGGTTGCTGATATCCGAATAGCGAATTTCCAAACCATCCACTTGTGAGAACCAAGTGGTCCAATAGGGACTGTTCTTCAACAAAAAGTGTTCAATGAGCACATCCTTGGCACCTGTCATCTGAAACAAACGTGGGCGATTCTCCTCTTGCTCCAAGTACCTGATGAAGCCCCACCATGCAGCACCTTGTCCATCAATGGTGCCACGAGGATTGCCAGAGGTGAATGTTACATTACGAAGGTTCATGAAGTGCATGCAAGGCAACACTCCTCCTGTAGCTGTCCTAGGCCACACCTTCGTCTTGGAGCTAAACATCAAGGTACCATCAAGTTGAATGACCACATCCGTGAGATTTGTCACTTCAATCCCACCCATGACATGAAACGTCTTGTCGGGAATCAGTAGCCGATCACCGGGACGTAACTTCCCCAAGGTCGCCGTCAGCAACTTTCCGTTGGAAAGCTCCACGGCTTCGGAGGAATCTTCGGCCTTGGCACCGAGCTGCTCCAAATCCACCGTCGCGGCGAACACCGACGCCGCCGCCAGCTGCGCAAGGACCACGGCCGCACGCAGCATCGCCGGATACGCCAAACACAACGATCCGCAATGAACGGATCTGGAGCAAGTTGTTGGGGAGATTGAAGTTTTGAGCTAAAGAATCTAAAAACAAAGGAAACCAAAATGGCTTTAGACTCTAGACTCTAGACATTCACATGCATTCACTATGCTCATTTTTGTGTTGATTTCAGAGACTTCAAGAACTTCCCTGACCAAAAACATCTCAAGCGGCGGAATGTTTTCATGTGAAGTTTCAGAAACTGCACGATTCCGGCCCAGATGCATTGTCATTTGGGTCCGCTTCGACAAAAGTGGCGCTACCAAACCTCCGAAAAGGCTTGGTGTCCATTTCAAAAAATCTAGGAAAGAATCTGTGGGAATCTGAAAATGCATATGTATCATGTTTTATAAATTTATGAATCACAATTTTTCAATATCACTACCATGAAGATGCGGCTCAAATTGGATGATACACAACTGGCCAGGAAACTTCGCTTTCCAAGCTTCGAAGTCCATGAGTGGCTTTGTCATGGGCACAAGTGCATCATCATCCTGGCCATGCAAGCACCCTGCTGTATGCTATGAGCTGGTTGGTCTTAAACTTCATCCTGTTTTTTTTGATAAAAATGTCAGAAATGTCAGTATTTCAAGAAAACGTAACTCGGGTGCTCCTCTGCAATCAGAATGATTTCATCATCCTGTCAGGGGGGCAACATCAGCAATACAACACCCAACGGGGCAGGTGAAGTCATCCAGCCTTCTTGATCTTGTAAGACTTTTCTGGATTGATGTTGTAAGCACCTTCATGAAAATCCAGATTCACCCAGCATTAAATCATTTTTCCTAACCAAAAAAAACACACAAATCATGAAGTAAAAAATCATGAAGACATCATGGAAAATCACCGTGTTCCGAGGCACCCGTGCTGTGACGGATGCCAATGGGCACCGTCAGGTCGCACCAGAAAGGTGCTTCCTGTCGGTACGGCCACATGTGTTCCATAGAGTTTCAAAATCTGTGTATGGTAACATCATGTAACATCACTTTTCAGAAACTCTTCCAGAATCCTGTACTGCTGCACATACAGAGATTAAAATATGTTTTCCAAACAAGAATTCCCAAGTAGGGAAATGAAATGTAGAATGATTCTTCCAAAAAGTGCCCATGTCTTTACCGGACCTGGAAAGTCTTTCCAGCTAAGCCTAGCTCGACAGCATTGCGGGAATAAAACTCATCACCTTCAAATCCAATGATGGCCTTAGAGTTCATGGATGTCCAGATTTTCTTCTCGAAACATGACAGGAATAGCTTCCAATTGATGCTAAGATGAGGACATTGAAGATGGGGCACAGACCCTGTCAAACGGAAATTTGGGGGAAGCGTTCTGTGCACTATGTGACTTCTTCCAGTAGATCAGCAACTCATCAGTCGAAAGTTTTCAAGGAGCCGCCATTCCACAATTTAGACCAATGAAATTTTAATTTAGACCAATGAAATCTTCTACAGAATGCGACTGTGTATCCTATCTGAGGTGTGGAGATGACAAGGGATGGCAAATGACAATAAGAAATACCACTGGAAAGAGTAGCATCAAACCTTTTCTTCACTTCATCACCCATCCATACCCATCCATACCCATCCATACCCATCAATACCCATCCAAGCCATCCATCGTTGAAGCCTGATCTTGAGCACTCTGGACCATAAGTCGCCCCAGACGTTCCCCGCTCAGCACAAAGGTCTTGCCTGCGACGTCGCGATGTTTACCAAAAAAACATGGAAAAATCAAAGCAATCAAGGCGGCCAAGGGACCAGGGTAGAGGTTGTTCATAAAGGTCACGTTCTTTCCAAGGCAACACCTCTAATTTCAATATTGTCAGAACTGACATCAGTGTTCTTGGACATGCCATTAATTTCAAAGAAAGTGCAGCCCAAGACACTGAACTGCAATGTGGCCACCATGCGGCCAGCCGCTCTTGCCCTGACCTCAAAATCAAAAGCTCCAAGGCTGCATGTAAAAAGTGTGTAGTTCATCTCACGCAAATCCAAAAAAAAACTAATCATCTCATTCTCCACCTTTCTGCCATTCAACATTTCAAGTGCTTGAGGCAAAGCTAAAGATGTATGTATAATATACATATACATACATGTCACTGTCACATATGTGCATTCAGTATATCAAACTCTACCCTATCCAATCTATCAAAATGTTGAATACGGTCTCACTCCACTGTTCGCCTCGCAGCGTCAGCAGCGTGCCGAAGGTGATGGCATCTGCTTCGTCGCGTGGCAAGGAGGGCTCGTCCAGGATGACGATCCTGGCGGCAACGAGCAGAACCCGAGTTACGATGCCATGGCAAAAGGTAATGTTTTTGTGTGAATGTCTGGATCTGAATAATAGTAAGTGTGAGATTATGAAATATTCCTTCAACCACGACCAGTTCAAAGTCGCAACTCGCAACATTATCTCTCTATATGTATATTTCTCTTTAAATTAAGATATCTCAAATATCTCATACAATGTATATGATGATAATAATAATGATGATGATATTTGTGTAAATATATCGGATTTATGGAGTCATCCACCGCCATGTCTAAAGAACTCGTGCACTCTGGGCTTTTTTAACACCCGACCTGCTGCACACATCTGCACCAACCTTCCAAAGGTCTGCAGCAGAGGAGGGCAAACCATTTCGGCAAACAATCCTCAAAACTTGGAAATGTGGCAAGGAAACTCTTTCCAGGTGACAACTGCACGGTGAAGTGGAAAGTGATAGAAGTGCTAGTGACTGCTAATGCTTTGCAGCACACTTAGCCTCAGACTTCAAATTTCCGGTTTTTGTGTTTTGTCTTTTAATCTCCTCCTCAATCCTTAGATTTGGCAAACGAACTGCCACTGAAATACAAAAAGGGAAAAACGCCAACGCCAATCAAGCACCGTGGCACCGTGTCCTTGACATTGGATCCCTAACCAAGTGGCTCGGACTTAGGCATCGTGTCCAGAATGGCCACGGTAGTCGGTGCATTGTTGGCCTCGCAGATTGCGAGCCTCAGGATGGTCGATCATCCAATGCAGGATGGAATCCCTATAGCGAGTCAACGCCGAAGTCATTCGAACCTGACAAGTCACGAAACGTAACTTGCAGCATCTTGCATCAAAGCCACTCCTCCAAGAACTGCTTGGTTTGCGATGAGAGACCCAGCAAGACCAAGTGACCACCCTGTGAGCAGCAAAATCCATCAAAACACTTGCCCAACACATTTAGTTCATTGCGGCTCTGAAGTTCTTCAAATTCCCCAACCCATGTGCCTCCACGATCGGATCTCGACCCTCATTGGACTGTCGCTGCTGCTCAGCAAAAAAGTCCTCCCCAAAGACGAAAAATATTTGAAGCAACGAAGATCAACGAAGCACAGCTAAGTAGCATTCCGTCAAATTCCATCATTCCTATGTACGTCGAAATGGCGATAATGGCATTGCACTAAATGTTTGAGTCCAGCTTGCCATGGAAGTCTAAGTGAAGAGCACTCGTTTTCTCAAAGCATTCCCAGGTGTTTTGTGTTCTCTTTGTTGGTGGACATCCCACACCCCTGTTGAGATAGAAAAAACATTGTTGAGGTATTTACCATATCACCTGGTGCAGGATTTTGTTCATCAAGAGTTTGATTCTCAACGTCACCGGATTGTCAGGAGACGGTCCGAAATGGTGGTGAGCAGCACTGCCAGCAGCACCAGCCCGCCGAAGGTCGCAATCATTCCTACACCACCTGCCATGGCCCATGAGTGCATGGATGATCACAACATTCTCCTCCCTACACAGTACGGGTATCGTGGGCACACCTTCCATGGCTGTCACTGCTGGATCCACTGAGGCAGCAGAAGCCCAAACTGTGCAAAGCCAAAGGCCACGCACAGGAGAGTCCTGACACATCAATTGAGGTCATTGGGAAAGAAAAAAAACATAAGGACAACACAGGATAGATAGGATAGATAAGGTTTTACGACCCATCTCACAATATGTTGAATATGTTTCTCTGTTTGTCCTGCATCATAACGGCATAGATGAAGGCACCTCAGCATCAAACACGTGTTTTTCCATTGTTTTTGCATGTCAATTCCATCACTGTCACATGAAGAAACCGCCGAGGGCAGGACCCAACGTCAACAGCGTCAAGATACCAATCACCAAAAGCTGAAACATCGCAGAGATCCCACCTGCCAAAGGGGACAACCCCCAGTCACACATCCCATCCAGTACACCACTGTGTGCATATTTTAAAGGGCCTGAAGCCATCCAATAGTTGAAATGATATGTCAAATATTGCTTGAAGGTGCGGCCCTCAATGTTCTCCTGGCAATGAAACTGGCGAATTCAATGCGTGCCTTGGAGGCCTTTGAGGTGGGAGATCCCCGCTCCCTTCCCTTCATTCCCCTTCCTTCTCAAAGGCATCATACATTCGAAGATAAAGGGATGGCAGCCACCAGGTCCACATCCAAATTCCTGAAAAAAAAAGCCGAGGCACCTGGAAAAGAGTGGAAAATTCTGGAAAATTCATGTCACTCACAATTTTGGCACTTCAAGTTTTTTCACAAAAAGATGATGTTTGTTTTTTCCCCCATTTCCACCAAGTATCCATAAAGCAAAACAGACCAACCGATGGCTGTTCGCATCACTACCCACCACCTTAGCAGCATCATCAACCTCACCCAACACATCTCTCACATCACAGGAACGGCGGATGCCTAGTGACTTATGCTGATCCATGCCGGCCACTCGGTTCCCGAGGATGGGTTTCAAAATCCTGGCATTTAAAAACGATTTTCTGAAACATCACACATCATGAGGTATGCAGAAGTGTGGGAAAATGAAAGAGTCAGGAAATATCCACAATTGCGGTTGCATGCATTTTTGATGGAGAAGGTTAAGTGAGGTTTGCACGGGGTTTTACCATCAAACGGGACGTCTTAACGGTCCTGGTGATGATCGGCATCTCTGCTGGAGCAGGTGCATAAGTGGGCACAGCTGTTGCTGGAGCAGGTGCTGCAGGTGTTACTGCAGGTGCCTGTTCAAAGACATGTATCTTTATGAAAGCTGAGTTGACCAACATGTCCCAGAATCACTCTACACCAAGGAATGAAAGGAATATGAAATTTGAGAACACCTTTAGCTATCACGATCATGCAGGACACATGTATTTCGAAGAACAAAATTCAAAGAATTCAAAGGCTCCAATCGGCAGGGCCTGTAAAGCACTGGCATGCTCCCTCGCGATGAGGCCGCTGGCCTCATGGACAATCACAGCTTCCATGGCTCAGCGCTGGAGCTGTGCAGCTACACTTGGGACCCAGCCTGTATCCAAAGACAGGCAGCCAGCAGTCCCCGCACCTCAGAAAATTGAACAATGCAAGAACTTTTGCCATGCAAGCAAGACTGCAAGGATTGATACCCATAAAACAAAGCAAATGATACAAACTGTTTCTTTTTTAAGAGAGAAAAACAAATCCATCAATCCAACATCGAGTGGCCATGGCTGTGGCAGCCATCTTCATTGCGAGGGCCGAGCTCGGCAGTCGCGAGCCCAGCTTGGGCCAGAATCAGCCCAGCGGCACAACGAGAAACAGACATTTGAATGCATTGACACTCATGTCTTGACTGCACATGATGTAAATTTCTCATGATGCTAACCTTAATACTGGTATCACCACACCAAATACGCCGATACTCTATGCACATATATGCGTTGTAAACATCTATATATATATATACATGTGTTATACTTTTTGCATATAGACATCAAATATGTGCATAGATCACATGCACATAAAATACGTAAACTTTGCATGACATATGTGTTTATATAAAGATATATATATATATAGGTATATCAAAGCGTGCGTACATGCTCACAAACTACAAAAAATATTGTACAGGCTGTACAGGAGAAATTCACTGCCCCTAGAGGCATCTCAACACCCAAGGCAACGGGTTTCGCATGACTTGCACGTGAAGGCGGCGCACCATGCGAAAGAGTTCCTGTGTTTCGTTGGAACTCCCAGGCTGATTTGACCTTGGTGTCTGCCACGAACGGTTCACACGACACAACTCCGCAACAAGTATTCATGATTTCCACGGAATTTGAAGAAGCCATCTTCCCGATTTCAAATTGGTTGGCACCAGGTTTGGACAACCAGAATCTACAATTTTGGTTGGACTTTTTGGGGGTTATGAAATTAAATTACCGATGATTCCAAACAAACAACACACTCATCATGAAGTCCCCTCAAATCCTTAAAGCTTCACTAACAAGATTGGCTTCCGCAACCTGAGATCCCGAACGCATGGTTGGTGAGCGAAGCCTTGAGACGCAGGTGGCGGTCAAAAAATCAGGCGAAAACAGCGGCATTTTTCAAAGGCCAAAAGATGGCTAAGATGCGCGCTAGTAGCTGCGACTGCAGGCCATCCACTGGGGCCTTCAACAATGAACTACTTTAGTTGGGAAAAGGCTTCTGGTTGTTGTTTTCATCATTTCATTTGATTTCAGTTGTACTTTGGCATATCGGCATCTCCTTTACATCTTTTGGGTTCAATTGCGGAATCATTTCGTGAGAAGAGACCCGAACCTGACTTACAGTCGGCACATGCCCCTGCAAGGCCTGGCCACACAGGGAAGGGATGAAGGAAAGGTGCGACACTAGAGCTCACGAAGAATCTCAACATGCCAGAGCTTGCAGAAACCAGGTTTGAAGCAAAGTCCGGCACTGGCGCTGGACGTGGCACTGGCAGGGCCTGCACAAGAAACAGGGAAACTATGGAAAATCATGATCAAATCATGGAAACATTTCTTAAACTCAAGTGCCATTTATATTCGGTCAGGTGGGGACGAATGGAAGCACATGTTGCTGATCCATAGTGAAACTACACCATTCAACTTTGCTGCATCGATGCTGGAGCACCTGCGCCATTGGCAGTCCCTTAGTCCGACTCCCATGGTGACATGGTGACATGAAGCATGTCCCAGTTGAGGCCCCAACTCCCGGAAAGCCCTGCCGCGGGTCCAGATGTATGGAATCGCAGGGACAAAAAAAGATTGCTTGTGTTACATCTCATTATGAGATACGAACCCACATTTCCATAGAGGCCATTTTCTTCCCACTCCAAATCATCACGGAATCAGATGGACGGATTACCAAAGCTTATGAACTCATCCCCTTCCTCGCCTGCACCATCGGCGGCATCCTCAACCCCACAAGAAACACCACAGCTATCAGGATTGGTCCACAACCAGACTCCAGTACCAGGTGTATGTATTGCTAGAATTTATTCATATTCATTCTACAAGATATGTATGCTATATATACCTTAACAGATGTATGTATGTTGTAGTTATTATACTTATACATAAATGCACGTAGTACATATATGTGTGTCTGTATGATATATGTTGCTGAATGGTGTGAAATTGTTGGGTTCAATCCCCACAAAACTTGCAAAGACAACTTTTGAAAAAGGTCCAAGATTTAGTGGTCTGGGTCACCCGACATCATTGGAGCACCTGGCAGACCTGGCAGACCTGGTAGGCCTGGTAGCAACATGGGCCTTGCTACACTTGGCAGGCCCAGCCGCGCATCCTTGCTGTTTGTCACGGTAGCAAGGTTAGTGAACCAATGTGACGTGACTGCCATGTTCTGAGGATGGCACTGCCCCAAACATGCCCTGAAAAAAGCAGGGAATTTTTCAACCAAAGGACACAAGAATCACGTAAATCATTCACATCATTTCACATCAATATACCTATGGTGAAACTTTCGAAACTATGAAGTTGATCTTTGAATCATTGAAAGGATCTACAGTAGTTGCATGCTCGGAATCGAAGCTGGAAGTCGGCGATGATGTAACACGAGCGATGATGTTCTGTGTCTGTCCACCCAGTCGTCAAATTGAACAAAAGTCACATCATGACCTTGTAGCAGGGTACACCCTTCTATCTTCCAGCTCGAATGACACAACGCAACATAACATAACATAACTGTATTTTTGGTCATCTCCTCACGAACGTGAAGCTGAAATTGTCCTCAAGCTGCAGCTGTTGTCTTTTCAAACCCCTGTTGTCCCTTCGCTTCGAGTGCTGCAAAAGATTACATGTTATACATTCCTTCTCAAAGTCATTCATGAAAATCAATCCTCCAAAAGCGAAGTCATTCAAGTCATTCATCAAATATGTCACCCCAAATATCATTCCTTTTTTGCAATGTTTAATGTTTAATTTTTTCCTCATCCCTCGGGTTTTCCCTTGGCAAAAGACGGGCGGCCCCTTTTTTTCTCTCAGGCGTTAACCTTAGGCCTTAGGAGCCAGTGGCATCGTTGAGGTCTCACAGCGTGACGCGGAGTCAACGCCAATGGCATTCATGACCAAACGAAAGGTGTTCTCCAAGCACCAAATGGCCTGGGGATTGATGGGAAGCACCATCTCCTGCCAACATTTTTTTTTTCGGACGCGACGAAAGTGTAAGACGGTGGAAAAGGGAAGAGATAATTTTTAAAAAAAACACATCGCAGCAGTCATATTATGCTCTGGTACTCGGGGGTATATGTCGCACCTGTCTCATGGCCGAGGTATATTTCATGAAGAGGTCCCTGTCGTTGATGAACTCTTCTGCCAACTCATGGTCAACGCGGTTGAAGATTCGATCACCAAGGTGTGTCATGTTGCCCTGGCAACGTCGGACACTTCCAAGGTCATAACACCACAAAATAATACAAAATATACTATATACAACAGACAGAGTTATGAGTTATCTGAGAATCATCCCAAACAGCTCCAAGAAATCTGCTACGTGGCTCCGAGGTTTCACATCCCAAAGCAGTGCATCTGACCAACTGCACCAAGATGCCATCCAGCCAAAGCCGAGCTTGCCCAAAGGCGAGTGGATCCTCACCCTGTCACTATGGAACCAATTCCAGAGGGCACGGTCCTCGAAAATGGTCCTGAAAAAACTCGGGAGTGTTGTGGGTTCAAATGGTTCAAATCTCATTGAAAATCTCTTGTGTCCAACTGTCAGCATCTGGAGATTGAAATTTCATATCCCCGAAACGGCCAAAACCGTCCTAAAGATACAAGCATCAGAAGAAAGGTATGTTCGAATGCCCAAACGATTCATGATCTCCAGCTGCTGCGGTGTAAACATCCCAGTGAGTCTCAGATTATGTCGACTAACCTCAGAAAACATCTCAGCAAAAAATCAACAAACAAAGAGGCGGCATCTTCTAACAACACCAGCTGCACCAGCTGGGTTTCCGCGCTCCATTCAGAAACTGCCAAGCACAATCCTTGACACGTCGCATGAAGAGATCACCCGGTGGCGATTCCAAGAACCAGTTGTAGGCATGATCTTTCCAACTCACACGGGTATCCTGAGTATCAAAGGCGCTGTGATTGCAATGATCCATGGACCATGGTAAATTGGATCAGATCTCTGAATCCAAGATGCGTTGCCCCGAAGTGCTTGATCCTCCCAAATGGGTGGCAGGGAGAAAAAGGTTCTTACTGCAAGATCATCGCCCAAAAGGCTTTCCAGTGAGTGCGTCATTAGCGTAGTTGCATCCAACCAAACACCTCCATATTTCAGGAGTAGTGCCAGTCCTAGGCTTGGACACGTTGCTTATGTGCCATCACAAAAGAACATGGAAGCAACAAAGAGATGCAGACAGGAACTGCCAGGCTACAGGTTCCACTTGGACGAGCATCTGATTGCATCCGACTTGTGCTGAATCGTGAGGAAATCAAAAGTCTGAGGTAGGTCCTAAAGCAAGTGGAGCTTTAGAACAACAAAGGTCATCTGGTCATCCAGTGATTTTTTCCACCCCTGTCCTCAGGTGTGAGAAACTCATGGACGGTGATCTCGTCCAAGAGTCGAATCTCATATTCAGGATTCAGCACTTGCCTGGGGTTTCGTCAAATCATCCAATGATTTTTTCACAAAAAGCAACGGAAACTCACTGGAAATCACTGGAAGGAATCACCATGCTGTCAAGGTTCCAGGATGCAAGGCAAGCCTCCAGGAAGAGTGTTAGCACCTGCAACCGTAACCCGAAACAACAAAACCTAAGGGAAAACAAATGCCATGTTTGTTTGGTTCACCAAGGAGTTTAACAGTTATATAAACTCAACGAAGTTGTTTTGGTGAGGCTCAGGACCTTGGGTGCGTCTGGCATGCTCTTCCAAAAGCTCCACATGATCTTTGGGACTGGCAACAGCAAATGGCTGTAGGCGGCCCTCAGCCATTAGCAAAACCAAATGAAAAACAACATATGACATATGCCATGCAGTATATCTAATATCAACAAAATCTCAACAAGAAAGACTATAAAAGCATACAATCTTCAAAGGACTAGCAAATTACTAGCACCACCAGTCTACTGTCAAGCGTCTGGGTATCCTTTGCAATAGGATGCTTCCAGAAGCATTTGGCATCTGAAGTGCCGCGGGCAGCACTTGGATGAAAAATGCCATCTGCAAAGATAAAGCATGTCTCCACCGTTGCATTTCCCCGCACCTAAAGCTCTTGTGATGGAAGCCACTAGGATGCTTGGATGAATGGACGAGGAGAGGCTACAAACTCAATTTCAGCATATCAAACAGAGTACATCGCCAAGGTCTGAAAGTATTCCTTCATCTGACTCTGGCACCTTTTCTCAGCAATAAAATTTGGAACGTTTTAAAACCCTTCTCTTATTAGAGAAAAACACCTGGAGCCCACATGGACTCCACATGGTATGTCCACACCTCATAGCCACTGCAAGATGGTACCATTTGGCACAACTTCGTACATTCAGGGCTTGTACCATCAGCTCTCGGAGTGGAGGCATAATCCAAAACTGGACCGAAGAAGGTTTGCCCCTGCCTCGGTCCCATCTTGAACCGCCGTGTTACCTAAGGATGGCTTATGTGGTCGCTTGGCCAAGCTTCCTGACATGTGGATTTACAGCGTTAGGACCGTTAGGATGGAGGAAGGGGAAAATGTTGGATAAAAACTGCAGATGCAGTCCATGAGGTGCGCAGCTTGATAAACATCTACATTCTATAGAGTCTATAGTTCATTACAGCTCGAATTTGGGGGGCAAATGAGCTGCTAGCTCATGCCCGTGCTGGCAGCCAGCATCGGCGATGCTTCAGGTTTTACACCACCCGCAGGTCCAAGTGGCTGATTGACACAGCTCCCATGTCCCAGGAAGACGAAGTCATCTCTGATGACGCCCGCAGGAAGAATCATTGAGAAATTGGGCAGCTGCACCTGAAACTTCCAACTGCTCAGTTTACTCGGGCTGTTTACACCACAAAACCCCCCCCAAAAAAAAAAAAACGTTTCTTTTTCAAAAATAAATGTCTCAACATGCAACCAACCAAGGTACCACAGAACCATCTCCTCTCCCTGGCCAGGAGGAGTTCTGTGACACAAACTGAGCATCTGATTTGCGTGGAGCATCGGCTGCTGTGGCGAAGGTCCTGGCGTTGGCTTCCTTCCCCCGGTGGGCACAACACGACGAAATGAAGCCTCTAAGCCAAGCTGCGCCAAAGCACATCCACACCCGACGGCGATCAAGAGAAGCAAAAGCAACACGCACACCTCAAAAACAAAATTCTGCAAGTCTTAGGCACCTCCTATGAAAACAAATCGCGACCAAGACAAAGCCGTCTCATCCATTGCAAACATCTTCTTGCGACTTGTATGAGTTGCAACTATGTTCGAACACAGTCCATCTGTTTCTATCCACATTAATCTACTTATTAACCTACCAGTCCATTCAATCTACATATCTCCAAAAGTCATTGCATGGTTTTTCTCCAAGGGACGACTTGACCAGACTCGCCCTGCCGTCCATCGAGGCGCATCCAATTGCCACGTGCCATGGCCGAACATGGAAATCAACGATTCGGCCAAGGGAAACCCTATGTTTTCGGCTGTCATCCTTTTAAAAATGCCACCAGTATGACAACAAGAAATCTTCAAACTAGTATTTAGTATTTCTGTCATCTAATTTTTGCAATGTGAAAACAGAGAAAAAGAGGATGACCGGGATAGGCTGGAAATGTGCTTCCAAGTTCGCAAACAATCAATTCTACACGAAAGAAAACGGACTATTGTGTGTTGGAAAGTAGTAGGATGCAGAACATTGCGCATCTTTCAGCAGCCAAAACAGCTGCGTAATTTTTCAGATCGCCCGTGGCGATCCATACGTGGAAAGCTTCAGCATCGGCCACATCCGCTACTTGACAAGTGCATCCTCAAGGTCAGGCTGTTTACGCATCTGTCCCGCCTCTATGTTATCGCCATTGCATCGTGCCACGTGAGCCAAGACGTCTGCTCCAGGTCAAGACATGTGCCATGTGACGCGACAAGGAAGGTCAAAGGAAGTGGACACAAAACCTCTTTGGCATGAGTGAATGCTTTCTGAACTCAAGTGTGTTGTCCTTCACTCTTAATACAGTACAGCGGTCTACTAAGTAGGCAGCTGCCTCCCATCTGGATCTCACTGCTTTTCACCGCAATTTCTCATGTTGAATCCTTGATGGATTTTTGCACAGCCTGCTTGAATTCTGCAGCATTTCTCACCCACTCTGGGGCAAGCTCCCAGCGAGGACTAAAAGCGAGTGCCAATCTTAAAGTATATTGCTGTTTCGCTCACGATGAGATCAAGTTACCCGGCACATCAGATTCGTCGCCAAATCCTCGCCTCCTACCTACTTTTCAGACATGTCCTTCACTCCCACTGCCGACGCCATAAACGCCAGGGTTGGCACTGGCGTGGAATGCTGTGGGTCAACGGGCGGACCTCGAATTCATTTGGGGATATTGGTCGGCATGCTTTGAAGCTCAAAGGCGTAACGGTTTTCGCGGTTTTCACGGTCTAGCTCCTCCTGATGAAACTTGACTTACATTGCTTTCTGGCTAACAATCTCAGATGCACACATACACCAAACAGAAGCAACAAACAACTAACGAAAACACATCTTGATTGCACCCCAACTTTTTCTCCGGCACCTGTGAAAGGTGTCAACCGGGGTTGTGAAACAAAAATGGCTCCACGTGCAACGAGAAAAACACAGCGTCGCCACGGCTGCAGCGTCACCCCATACCCGTCAGTAACTCAAGCAGCAATGTTCTTGGTCTGCTTCAGGAATGACCTTATCAGCCAAAAATGAGTTGAAATCTGGTTTCTAACATCTTATCGGTTCCACTGATCGATTTAGTCTTCTCACATCAATCAGAATGGAACGGATCGAACCAGTGTAAAAGAGAAGGAAAATAAAACAACTCAAACCACCAAAAATCATTCACAAACACATCTCTCTTCACATGTTTTTCACATCCTGGGTGCCGTATGGCCACTTATATAGCCTCTGAGCTTTCGCACTGCAGGGCTTGGAGCCGAGCATCAATGTCACAGGCCTTGCAAATACCAAAGGCGTTGCAAATCCAAAATATCCAGAAATCAGAAATCAGAAGTTGAATTTTCATTCCACCAAAAGAGACCGAGGTATAATATGTACATATAAATATATATATATATATGTATATATCCCCCTGCCTCATCATTTGGAGCTGGTGGTGTACCTCACTCAGATGCAAGATGATCATCTTAACGACCCCCTAGCCAATTCAGCCACCTGCTCCAAGGCCAAGATTGGCAGCTAGGCCGAAGAGGCTTCCAGGCCTAAGAAAAGTTGCTGCTGATGTTAGATGTTTCACGAAGTTTCCTGAATTGATTTTCAAAAGTTGTTTCCTGAGTGTTGCCACTGATGAGTATCAGGAGGAGCCTGGCAAGATGGAATTTTCATGGATGAAAAATTCCAAATCCATTGCAGCAACTCCATCCTCCCAAGGAGGTAAAAATACCTCATTCATACAGGTGCCGCCTCCGGTGGGGGCGCTACCGCAGTACCACCTCGACAGTGATGAATCCCAAATCCTTCCAAAATCCCAATGAAAATCCTCCCAATGTCACCTCCATAGCGGGTGGATTGTGGCTTGGCTCGCAGAGGGGCGGCAGCACCGTTGCCTCACCAGCGAGTTCAAGCCAAAATGTTTATGTCAAAATAACTATAAATAACTATACTGTATAATTGTCAAACTTTAGATTAGACTGACATAAATCGATCGCAGCAAATCCCTGGCTTCTCAACACCAAGGCCACGACGCTCGCGAAGCGTAAAAGCCGAGCCTGCCACCGCCGCAGCCGAAGGCAAGACGCAACAAGCTGCACATGGAAAGATGACACCCCTTGCCTCCAATGCCACCATTCGCAGGGCCACGTCTCAGGGACCTCACTGTCACCATCAATCAACCAACGAACAAACGAACAACCACAAGCAATGAGTCAACAAAATAACCCTGAACAACCAACCACTAACCACCAACACATACAGTAGATTCAGTAGATATCCAGTTACCATGTCTGTAAACGCCAGAAAGGACTCCGAAAGACTCCATGGGCCAACCGAGCTCAACACTGTGGAGATGGTGTTCGCTCACGGCTCCGGCTACCAGGCCCAGCAGGACGCCTTGGAAAAAAGCCAATCGACATCGAAAAGTGAAACATGTTGAAACCAGCACTTCATGTGTCAAAACTTTTCCAAACTGCTCCGGACTGAGGTTACAAAGTTTGAATCGTTTTTTTTCCAAATAATCTTTCAAAAAAACTTACAGTAAAGATCTCCTTGCTCTCATGGCATCCCTTCACCTCCCAAACAGATCTGTTGCCTGTAAGGTGACAACGTGGAACCTGGAGAATAACTCCGCGCATCGTTGCGACCTCGTGGAAAGCGGTAAGGAGTCACTGGTTTCGGCCACCACCGGTGGCTTCGGAGCAGCTTCGGAGCAGCTTTTCGTTTATGTGAAGATATTTTCACCTTTCTTTCTTGTATGTTTCTTCACATTCAATCATTCATGTCATTCATGTGTCTTTTTTCACAATTTCTTCATGTTTACTCAACTCCCAAAACCCCAATAGTGATGGCATCTCACCATGACATCATCCTCCATTCTAGATATTATATTCCATGCCTGGCGAAGCGGAGGGATTCAAACCCGGCCTGGACAGGGCAAAACAAAGATCACCCGGAAGATCCACTGGACCACTCCATGAACCATTTGAAGTTGCCTCCGCACTTCTTGTCGTGGGGGCGCGGGTCTGCTATCTGGCCTAGCAACTTGATAGAGTTGCCGTTTCTATAGATTCAAGGGATGCCTTGGTGAAAACATGGTGGAAAAAATGCCACACCTCCCTCGCGCTAGGAAGGAACTTGGTGATGGGGTTCTCCTCAAAAAGTTGGCCATGTGAAGCATTCACTCATTGGTTCGTTTGCAACACAGACTAAGCCCGCGACTCCCGTGAGGATGCCACAGAGGAGCCTCTGCTTGTAGGCCTGTACCCCAGCACAAAAAGAGAGACGTCAACTTGGTTTCAGGATTCAACTCACATTGAGAAACACCAATATGTTAACTTTTCTCACACACCTCAAATTTCTCCATTTCGGCATTCCTGGTATTTCAGCCCACCTCACTGGTCTCGAAGGTGGTCGACTGGGAGGCCGTGAGGGTGGCCGAGCCCTCTCAGCACTGGGTGTGCGGGAGGCAGGACGTGACCTGCCAGTCATCCAGCGTCCAGTGCTTTCACTTTTATGCATATAGGCATAGATTAGTGAAAATTTGTATAAAAGGCATATAGGATATACAAGAAGTGTATCTATGTATCGATCGAGAGAGAGAGAGAGAGAGAAGGAGGGTTGTTCTGTATGTACGTGTTTTCTTCATGTTCGTTTTTATTTGTTCTAAACTTATGGAGGTTTCGGTACTAGATGATTTTGATTTATGATTTCAGTATTCATAGGCAAAGGGTTGCAACTCGCGACCATCCTGAAGCAAGTCTCATTGAATCATTTGAGAGGCAGATGAAAAACTCAGCGCCAGCACCTGTCTCCACCAACACGAGCAGCCAACCTCCGCTTTTCCTGTGTGATGGCAGGAAGGACGCTACCAATAGCTATCAGCCCAACCAGCTGAAGCCGTTTCCATTTGCAGCTCACTACGCAAGTGTCGAGTCCTCCTCCATTTTCTTAAGCTGTGATTGCAAACGGTCTGCCTGGCAGCTAACAAGATGCCCCAACACGGCAGTCAGTAACTCTTCACTTAGACCACCCTCAAAAAAAAACAATACAATACAACAAACTCACTATGAACTCGCTTTTGCAAAGAGGTCCCATTCAATGGAAAAATCATCCTCCTAAAAGCCACCCCCCGATTCCCACCCAAAACCACCAGCACCAGTGTCCCTCCGCACCTTCTGTCGCTCCGCCCGGAGCTCGGCAGCTTCCTTCTCACGGGTGCGTTTTTGCGCAAGCCTCGGGTTCCACAGACTTCCACTGGGTTCGTTGAAAGAAATGATTGGAAATTGCTACAAATTATTCATCTTCAAGTTTCTTGTTGAAAGGAAACAGCAAAAATATCATAGGAAAGCGTGGAACAACAGCTTTTGAGATGTCATGAACCATCCATCCTTCATACCTTCCAACAGCATCACCTTCGTTTCAACCCGGGGAAGATTTTTTGTTTCGACATTCAACTTTTGGCACGCTCAGGACATTGGCTGACATTAGGATGTGCACAGTCTTTTTCTGTCAAGGCGCTCCCGTTGTTGGAGCTCATTCTTGAGGCTCTTCACCTCCGCTTTAGCACGTGTCAGCTCATTGCGCAAGCGCAAGACCTGGGCAAAGTTGCTGGGATGTTCTGAAACTTTGCATGTTGACGGTCCGAACCTCATCATCACGGGCATGATTTTGCTGACCTTGGCCACTGGCACGGGTATGAACTGGCCCTACCGAAATGCCAAGGATCTATTAAGGGGCATCTCATTCTGATATGATCTCTTCATCTCTCGTCCTCTTCCAATCATGTACAAAGTGATATTTTTTTTCGCGTGTTGCCTGCCGAAGGCACCTGATGCCTCGTACCCCGTAGTAGTAGCGATGCTAGCAGCATCAGCAGTAGCATCAGCAGTAGTAGCACTAGCAGTAATAGAACTAGTACTAGCAGCAGCAGTAGCAGTTCTACTATTCTAATACCAAATACTCTTTGCTTCTTTTTCAAACACTAGGTGTTTTTCAGTTTCTTCAAGCATAACCATCTCCAGCCCTCTAAAGGTGCGACTCCCACTCGTCACGCGCAGTCGCAGCTCGGCACGGAGCTGCTCCGCTTCCTGCAGAATCAAAACTTCCCTGCGGTTTTTGTTTCGGAGATCCAGAAAGATTGTACCAAGCCCCAGTCCTGTTGTATCGCTTGCATGCCTTCACTCCTTGTGGAAAAAAAGTCACGAGAATAGCGGGCAGAAATCCAAGACAACACTCAGGTCTCGACAATTCTTTATTTTGGCGATGAAGTAAATGGAGCTGCTCATTGTCCTCAAAAGAATTTTTGGACCCAAAGGTATCGAAGAAACCCCATCTGCAAAATGGAGTTGCAAATTAGATTTGTCACAAAGCTTTATTTGCAAATCCTGTACCCCCTAAATGATCAAGCTGCAATGTGCTTAAATGTACCTGCCCAGATGTCGCTCTTCTACCAGGTTAGGAAAACATACACATGTGCCAGCCTATGCTAGACACTAAGACCACTGAGACCCCAACTGGCTCCAAAGGATGTGCACCCTTCACAAATCCAAAGGTTTGAAAAAGACATCCAAAGCCAAAACTATACGTCATAGAGTCATACATTCATACTGTGTCCATTCACTGTTTGATCTGACCTTGCCATCAACACCACCAATATTACACCTTCTCAGCATTCATGCGCACATCCCCAACGACCCCATCCAAACCCACCACGGCTATGGCCTGCAGTTTGGCAATGGTGTCCTGTGCCTGAGACAACTCGGACTTCAGGCGCCCAACCATCGTTCGCAAGACGTCCTCAAGTTGTCAGAGAAAAACTGGTCGAATTGATTTAGTCAACAAATGTTATATTACATTATTTATTGGAAACTTGCACAGGTACATCGACTAAGAACTCAATGTATACAAGTTATCTTGTGGCTCCTCTTCACTTCTCTCATCCAAAGGTAGAGGTAATGGATAGTGCACCTCAAAACGCTTAAAGTGTCTCACTTCAAAGGACTGCTGACCAGCTTGGCTGAGCCTTGTCGAACTCCGCTCGGTAGGTAAGGATTACATACCTCCAGTCACGGTGGCAGAGCGTCAGGAATTCATGAGTTGCCAACGGATCCACGTGAAAAGCTCCATGTGACGCTGCGCCTCTTATCTGACTGAGCAGCAGCAGGATTTGTAGTGGGCGGTCCCTGCAAGATAGAAACATCTCAAGGAGCTTAAAAGCAAAGATATGACCACAAATTGCAAGCATGAAACACTACGGAGATAGTTTTAGGAATCTACACCTGAATTGTATTCTCATCACAGATTGGTCGCATTTCCCATGTCCCTCTCCATGATTCCCCACTTCGAACCTGTGGATTTGCATGACGTCGTAACATTTCCAAATCTCCTGCAAAGATATACATAAAGTTTCATCGATCACTCATTCAAAAAGAACCCTGCATACACATATTAATATGTTATAATGATTATAGATACGTATTATCATGATTGAAATCATCTAGAGATTATATAGATCCAAGAAATCCAATGAGCACTTTGTTCAGCCCAAGCGGCGAGCAGTGAGCACATCCAGGTAGACAGAGTCCGACCTCATTTCCAACCACACAACCACTCGCAATGGACACCAAAACTGCTGTTGAAACTTACAACGGACAATGTAACAATTTCACCAAAATTTTATGTTAAATCCAGCTGCTTTAAAACCATTTGAAAAGTATTTCAAAGTCAATATTTCTATCATCTCCCAAAGTTGGGATGAAATAGGCCATCCACGAATGGTTCCTGGTGCATCGTGTGTGATTTTCCACCTAAGCAACGTACTCCTGTGCCAAAGCTGAGAGTAACATCCGACAGAACACGTCAAACCTCAGTTGAAAGTCAAACACAAAGCCGCTCCAAATGTTCAATAAATACAAAACCAAATCAAACGCAAATCAAGTGCACATAGCCTTGATCTGCATCACGCTGCGTAGTTTGTGCGAAGTTTTAAGTACTAAAGTTCTCAGGGTACTGCTTCTTGGCATTCCCAGTGCGTCTCGTGATTTCTTCCACGAAACTGGCCGCGAAGCGGGAACGCCAACGTCGCCCATCCTGTTGCAGTACAGGACATGGTAATTGCAACACCTCAATTTCCCTACTGCACCGCCAATAGAGACGAAGATGTGGCAACTTTTGTGAACCGGTCCTCAGCATGCTCCACCTGCCGCAAAGACACATTTGCGAAGGCAAAGACACGAAGAAACATCTTGGAATCTCCTCAAAGTAAATTATGCCAGCATAGACCCCAAACGGTCGAAGCAAACCCGCAGGAACTTGGTAGTAAAATATCTCAAAACATCTATAACAACCTAGGACCTAAGATGCACGTTCCCCAACTTCCACCTCAATGCTTAAGGACTCCGTGTCACCGGCCAAGGACAACACGTATTCAGCATCCTCGGGGTCATAAAAAATGCCAACCTTTAAATCGCTGGATTTTTTTCAAAAAAAAGCTGAGGCACGTTGAAGCGTCGACGCTCAGACTTGGCAAAGCCGAGCGCCTCACAGTTGCAACGGAGATATTTTTTGGGAGAAACAAACATCGTGTCAAAGATCAAAACATCAAATTGTCAAATGTTCTCTGAGCCACCTCCACCACCATGGCTAAGAAACCATGGGCTAATCACACTTCACACACTTTTCGATATGAACTTATGGAAAAACCTTGTTTTGGGTGATGTTTATCACATGGCTCTCCAACAATTTCAATAGAACCACAACTTGCCAGGAGCTGAAATTTCACCCATCCAAACGTTGCCTATCACTGCAGGCCTTGACCTAAAACTTACCCTGCGAGCCAAACAGCTAACACATTCTGTACATTCCATGGTTTCATAGCTTTCTTCGACTTGCAGCTAAAAGATGCTAACAAATTCCAAAATGCTTCATGGGAATGATGCCGTTTTAGCAGGGTACAGCACAGGCAGCCATGCACCCCGGGCCAAAGCAACTGAGGAATGACAGATGATTCAGTATGATGCTGTCAACTTTTTTCCATGCGAAGTTTCAAAGGTTTGTGCAGCTAATCAGTCGTTCAAGTCCAGTTTCTGGATGAAATCAAAATAGATCTGGACAGCCATGCCGGAACCTGTGCCAGCAGGCTTTCCTTTCATGCAAGGGCTGCTGATGCAAAGCATGCTTCAAACTCAAACCACTCAATTACAGAATACACATGACATACTTGAGAAACCTCATAAATCTCTTCAAGTCCCCAAATCCATTTTGGCCACCAACTTTAACCCAGCCCTTGTCTCCATCTTTTTCACAGGCTCTCATGGCCCATCATGGATTGATTTCATTAGCTTTTGCAAGACTGAAAAGCCTCTGCAAATATGCCTTGCTCACAGTGATTTGTTCCGCATTTTTTTCCACAGTGACACTGCAAGCTGGAAACGCCTGTGGCTCCAGCAACAAGTCATTGGATGTCTGTGGATTTTTGTTGGAGAACGGCTCCGCAGATACTTCTTCCAGCCATTTCTTCATTGCTTGGTCCTTCGTAGGTCAACACTGATCGGCCTTTCCCCTCTTCACCAACGTCTGTGAAAACACTCACCGGTGAGATGTAAATAAGGCATCATAAAGCATAAGTCATGACATGAACGCTATGTTTCCAGAGGCATTATACGACTGATGTCTTTTTAGGCTTTTTAGGTTGGAGGTAAGGCTCTATAAGTCGCTCTTTACTCTACATGTATAGTTTCAGGTAGTGCTCCTGCACTCGAGAAAGTGTGCTCTGGTCATGGTTTTTAATCTTCTCCCCCTTGACATCTATTAATTACGAAGATCCTTCAAAATCTGACGAAATTCTCGGAATTTTTTGGATTTGGTAGAGATCCCGGTCCTTGATCTCCACTCCAGTATCCTTACGATCATCGCCCGCTAAGAAATGCAGCTCCCCATCACATGAGCGGCTCAAGCCTTGTACAAGCAAAGGGAAGGAGCCTGTTTCAGATTGAGGATGAAATTCCACAGTCAAGTCAAACTCCAAAGTTCCTTCCAACTCGTATTCATGATGAATTAATGGAAGGAAGGCATCACCTTTACCTTGCGACACCACAGGGGACATTTCTTGACCATCTTTCAAGAGTTTTAGGCGCATAAATGCTTTCTTCTCTTCAGGAATTCGAAGTAGCAAATGCACATGTTGCTTCTGCACACAAGCCGTTTTCAATTGCAGCTTCATGTGCCATGGTCGATGATCGCGTACCAGGACTGGAGCTGCTGAGAACCTGTGCCATTCAAAACCTGCAGAAATGGGCTGCAAATCCAAATCGCTGTAATCTGCTAAGAGTTGCAACCGAAAATCTTGAGCATATGAAGGTGTCTCTGGCGTGGCACCACCATCGTTTTGAAACCAAGACCTTCCCAGAACGAGGCTGTGAGCACTCTCTGGTGGCAACTGTGCCTTGAGCACGACCCAATCTCTGCAAAGGACCAAAGTTTCAACCTTTGGTTTTCCAAAACCAACATGACGGTGGAGTGGCTGTGCAGAAGCATCAAAGAGCTGCATCTGTAAGAATGGATATGTATCTTTCAATTCATTGCTTTTGCTCTTGGAATTCTTGTGTTCATCTTGCGCCTGATAGGACAGGATGCAGCAAATACATACTGGGGAAGTGGATGGGTTGGTGATCATCAGCTGAGGGAAGTTGTGCCAGAACATGTCAAAAGGGTTTCCGTAACACTGCGCTGGAGCATCATGTCGCCATTGACCAAGAAAGGTCCGGAGCTGCCAACCATCTCGTGATAACGGAGTGACTTCCAAGGCAGAATCTGCAAAGACACTCATGGCAAACTTCTTCTCCTGCAAAGGATCCAAAGTATAAACCACCAGGAGGTGGTCTTCCTTGCTATCCACTTCATTCACATAATACGAAGTTTCCTGCTCATAGCACACTTTGGGCCCAAGGGCTTGTTTTGAAGAGCGGATGGGTAAGTTCTGTCCCTGCTTCATGATTTCATCGTTCAAAGATCTTTCAGACGCCTCCTTGGAGAGTGTGGACAGATCATAGAGCCTGAAGCACTGCTGAGTTTTCAATTCCTGCTGAGTTTTTATACTTAGGACAATGCTTTCCCAATTCCATTTTCTCTGTGTTCTATGATGGCTACATATAAGTGAAAAGGACGCGCATACTTCATTCAATGTGTCTTTAATCAGTGGGAGCGCATATCTGTATACTGCATGTCTTCCTTCTTCTGGAAATGCAACAAGGACAACTGGTTGCAAAAATGCTGTCTGCCACAATGGCACCCCGCCTGAAACACAGAAAGGCAGACGCCTTCAACTTCACGTCAGTCTCTGCCGCAGCTTCCAAACTCGAGAGCGTCAAAGCCATTGCCGCAGTTCCACGCGATTCACCAGTGAAGCGGATCAAAAACATGGGATTCATCCAAAAAGTTGAACATTCTGGACCACCACCAGCTGTCACCATAGCTGATGAAGAGGCGGCAAAAGCCCCACGTGTCACTTGACCCCAGTAGTTCATACCAGCAGCCACACCACCCAAACAGCCTTCCGACACTTTGCTGATGGCAGCACAACCAATGGCCTCCAACACAGCTTGTTTGTAGCTTGAGCCCTTTGCCACTTGAGCTGTGTTTAGGCCATCCAGCAGCAAGGACGCCACATTCTTGGCATGTTTCAGAATCGCGGCCTCGTCTTCTTTGGCCGTCTCATCATGCGACACCTGCAGCATCCGTGGCACCACATCAAGGGCCTCCATCATGGGGCGAAGACGTTTGGCACCTTTGCCGGAGCACAAACATTGCAAACAGTGAGCAGCTGCTTTCCTTAGGCTTGCACTTTCCTCTCTTGCCATGATGATCTTCAAGATGAAGATCAAATGTTCTGTACCAATCAACTCGGTATCTGGTGAAATTTGCCCAAGTGCTCCAAAAGCGGCCACTGCCACAGGCTGAGATGGATGTTTCATGAAGGCAAGTATGGCTCCAACAACTTCATCACGTGCAAGCAGTGCTTGTGCTTCAGGATGCTTCGCAACAGTTTTCATGAAATCCATATAGATTTGAATGGAAGATTCACGACTGGCATCATTCAAGGAGAAGTTGGATTCTAAATCTCCGGTGGATAAACGGTCAGATCCCTTGATGCGTTCGACGGCTTGTTGTGCCAAGCGTCGACAAAAATCTGCACGTTCACTTTCCATCAGCATCTCTGGATGCAGAACATGACCCAAGCAATTGGCAAGCTCCTTGACACAAAATCTTCAAGGTTAGATTTTGCCATTTCCCACACTCGGTTTGGAGGATTTGAAAAAGAAAAAACGCATCTTCAGAAACAAAAATACCAAAACGAGTACAAACACGAACTTGTCGAATCTTGTTGGTCACACATGTCCTCATGCCAGTAGCGTTTCTTTGTCTTCTCCATGGTCTCTAACATGATGCGAACGCCTTTCTCGTGCAGGGGCTTTTGAGACTCTGGCCGTGCTTGGTGAAGGTGAATGATCCTTTGAGACGAGGCGGGCAACCTCGTTGCGGTGCACCAATGAAAGCTGAGAATCTATTTTTTGGGGGGGAACCATATGCCGAGGGCAGATCCGCAACACGAATTCAATCACACAGGGGGTTTTTATGTCAATTTTTTTCGACCTGAAGCATAATCGTTCCGTCTTAAGGAATCAGTAAGAGCAAGAGGACACTCCCCCCAAGTTCAACTGCTATGCCCCCCCACACACCTATAAACTGGGGGAAAATTAAAAAAATCCCAAACCATAAATTCACCATAAATTTATGCAGTATTATGGGGAATTTTTTAAAAATCCCAAAACAACATTTTTACAAAGAAATTTATCATAAATTTATGCAGTTGAACTTGGGGAGAGTGATGCTCATAGAAAAAAATAATTCATAAATTTTAACCATAAATTTTACACATAAGTTTTCCAACTCGTCGTCGTTCGTCGTCATCGCCCATCGTCTTTTTGCTGGACACCAACTTCAATATCTTCGGTGGCAACATCTTTTGGAGGAGACATTTCCGATGGGGTGAGTGGGTTCGTCATTGTTGCATTTTTTCTTTTCAGTCATTGCTTCTCATTTCACTGATCACGATCATATGTTATATCCGGTTGATCGAATGTATCCATTGTAGCCGTTTGTGCTTGAAAACAATTCGTTTCGTGCTCGTGCAATTTTTTTGATCGTCTTCTACATCCTTCTTGACTTCAAGAATGACCTACGCTGACATCATCCAGAGTTGCATGTTCAACGACACCATGTCGGACGACAGCAGTGTCATCTCCGCGTGTTGTTCTGACATGACGGATGATCCAGAACCTATTCCATTCTTTGACAGTCATCTCAATGATCATGTCTACCCCGTCTTGATCAACCACGACGGTCAAGAAAGGAGGTTCTACCTCCCTTTGAACGGTGATGTGCATCAGTTCTTGGAGGATTACTTTGAGATGTTCGCTGACGAGTACAACATGGAGGATCACTACGTGATGTGTTTATATCAGACGTGGCACTTGTCTGATCCTCCAGCAACGTGGGCAAATCTTGGGATTGAACCCCACGTGACGATCTTCATCCTCATGGAAGAAGTATCTGTGGTGAAGGAAGAGATCAATCAGATCATCTTTGAAGATTTGGCTTTTCCCTTCGAAAACATCAGTCTCCCTTTGTACAAGTCGGACTATGAAACTTCTATCCAAAATGTCGGAGATGTCATCCTTCGTTGTATTGAACTTCTCAAAACGAAGACATTGGGCAAACCTTTCAAGATCCTTCAATTTGAACTTGAAGCCAATGGCGTTCAACTTGATCGCTATGAGACTTTCAAAAAGCAAATGTATGGTTTGGAACATTGCTCCTTCAAACTGATCTACTACCCAAGTTTTGAAGTGCACTTGGTGTTGAATGGTTCTCTTGAACGTTTGAAGACGGATGTCAGAAGCACTCATTTCGTCAGTCGTCTTCACTGGGTTGCGTCGGAACAGTTTGAGATCGACTATGCCAGCGTCAAGCTTCGTTATCGTGGAGAAGATCTTGATGACCACGAACTTCTTGGTGATCTTTTTGATCTCAACTGTGAGTACGCCGATCACTATGAGTACTACAAGATCGAGGTTGATGTTCGTCAGAGTGGTGGTGGGAAGACAACTTCGCCACCTGAGCCTTCAAAGTCAAGTGCTGTTCGTAAGAACAAACTCTTGGTTAGCAAAGGAAAAGCAAGTGAGAAAGGAAAGGATGTTGATGGAAACCCTCCTCAATTTCATGACCTTTTTCAGCGATGTGCAGTGAAGTTTGCTCTCATGAGGGACAACGATGACACGGAGTACATTGCCAAACTTGTGCAACAAATGTCTCTTCAAGACATCGCACAGTTTCGCAGGGCGACTGAAAATCCTGACATCTACAAGAATGGAAAAATGAAATTTCAGGAGCAAACCATTCCTTTCATTGCATCCTGCTTTGTGAAGGAGATAGCCGAGATTGATGCCTTTGAACAGAGATGTCGTTTGCTTCGTGAAGCAATGATTAGTTCCTTTCAGCATCAATATGCTATGTGCTTTCTTGGCAACAATGGGAACTACTCACATCCCTTGTATGATTTGATTGATGCTCGTGAAACTGTGTTGAAGCAGAGACGAGATGATGAGGAAGAATTTAAGTTAAAATACAATGTGGGAAACACCACAAATATGGAGACTTGACCCAAGTCATAAGACCCATGCTTTTCAGTCATGAGAGCCATGCCTTTCAGTCATGAGAGCCATGCCCCCAACTAAAAATGAAGTAAATCATGCATCATGTGCCTCGTGCTTGGTGGTCAAAGTCTCCTTAATCAACATTAATCAACAGGCTGTGCATTTGTGCATTTTTGCCGTGATACTTGAGTTTTGTAATCAATTTTGTAATCCAATTTCCCTTAATGAAGGGGTTGGTTGTTGGAGATTGCAACAAGTGCTTTTGTCTCCAACATGCTGTAAAAACTCCTCCATGCCCGTGTTTATAGTGGTGTGGGGCATCATCCGTAAAAACTTGGCATTTGAAGCGAAACATTGAAAAAATCACGAAGGTTTCTTCAGTTCAGGTTCAAGACATGCAGTCAGTTGAAACGATACAGAGAAGATTTAGCACATAGAACAGACAGACTTCATAGGAACAGAACAACTGCATCCCAACTTGCGTCAGGAGCACAAGAACTTCTTCATCAAGGTGCGTCGGAAGACGACGACAACGACAACAACGACGACGACGACATTGATTTTCAAATCATTTTTGAATAGATTTGTCAAGTGAGATTTCAATCATTGT